>VZRE01011397.1:401347-625919 GCA_013396775.1 Cephalopterus ornatus
TGAGGAGCTTTGAATGACAAAAGCTATTTTAAGCGTAGTCTTAGGAGCGCTAATTACCGCTGACATTGTTTTGTAATTTTTATTTCCAACATTGCACAGTGCTTGGATTTCTTCAGCTTTTTCAGAGAGCTCTTTTCTGACTGCATAAGCAGAAAATGGCAGATTCAGAAATCAGCTGTTTCCCTGATGAATTCAGAGAAACTCACATGGAAACACTGGCTCTTAAGGCTCATTTTTCATTAATGTGGAGGGGACTGGAGTTCTGACCATATAAAGGTAAAAGCAGGTGTTTCTCTGGGGCTATATTTGGCTTCTTCAGGGGTTACACACACGGAAAACATCTCGGGATCACTCTGTGTGTAATGTGTTATCAAAGCTTTACTTTATAAATATGTTGCCTTTTGGAAATGAGAAAATAAAATGTGACGTGAGGATTGGAGGGGTCAGGAATAGGTCCTGGTGGTAGCAAAGCCCTGCATTTGCTGTAACGTATTCCCTTCACTTCTCCCACTTTCTCTCATTATCTTGTTTGTTATGTGTAGCTGAATAAGCACGTAACCTCCAAGGCTGTGGAGCAGATCATTAGGAGTTACTGATTAACACCACGTTTCAATAGCAGATCCTGAGTTCTTCTTTTTACAAACTGAAGGGGTCTGGCTTTATGATTTTTTAATTAGAGTGTAAATATTGCAGCCTCATAAACTGCTTGATTTATAGGTGACAGCAAAGTTTGCACTTCAGGAAAGGACACGGGAGGCTTCAGATGTACAATTTCAGTGCCCCTGTTTGCCTGTAACAACCACTCTGCGTTTTTTGCCTCTGCTGAACTTATCCTACCAGCCTTTCCGATAATTGCCTGTGTGTCTAATCTGGCAGGATGACTGAAACTCCTTTTTATGTTTCTAAGCAAAAGTAGTACACGCATATGTACATTTTAACTGATGAAGTGAGAGAAAAAAATTTGGAGTAATATTATTGTCACTGTCAGCCAACAAGTTGAGCTTAAAAGTTGATGTTCATTATGAGGATTGCAGAGAAGTGGGGCTAGATTTGTCACTGTAAATGTCAGAGGCATAAGAGAAATGGTAAATCAAGATTGACAAAGATCTGAGGACTTGGTGGATAATAGAAGGGTATTTCTGATATCCCTAATGCAAAATGTTATCAAGTTTTTGAGGGTGAAGACTCCATCTTATCCCAAAGAGGGAAAGTCCTGCCTTTCCCAGGCAATCAATATGCAGTGTGACTAAGGAAATTCACAAGCAGGGGGAGCAATATGAATTTTAACTGGACTTGAGTCAGCATTAATATCCAATGGGGCACCTAAAATCCTCAGCAGAAGTTGTGCATGAGAAGTTCAGACTCGTCCCAGACAGCAGGCTGTTTGACCAACATCTCTGTCCTTGGAGTAGAGAAAGACTTTGTAAACACTGAACTGCTGTTCTTTTCCCTATGAATCCTCCTTGCTCTGTTTCCACACCCGACCTTCTCCAGAGTGCTGCCAGTATGGTTAAGCCTGAATGGGGATGACTCAACCCCAGATGCTCTCAGGTGCAGTAATCCACCAACAGGGGCCTGATTCTCTGCATGGGGGCTCTACAAACCTTCCTTCCCTACTAGCAAAACTTGTCTATTTCCACCTCTCACGTCCTCTGGAAACTCTTCTTGCCAGCGCTGCCAATAGGATTTGTTTGTTGAGATTTTGGGAGAATGTGTTTTGGGAAGGCTCTTTGTCGTGTTGTGAGGAATTGCTCCACCTGCAGTTTCTTCTCTGGGCTGTTTTGTGGCCTGTGTAGCCCTTACACACCTGCCTGCACCGTGCACAACCTCACCTGAATATTCGTGGTGAGAGAGACAAAGAAAGCTAAAGCAGGCCGTTTTCCTTAACATACACCTGGTTTAGAATAGAATATTTCATTTGGAAATATTAGACAGCTTTCTGTCCCCAGATACAACGTGCAGTGTCTGCAGTGCTGGGGTGGTGAGGACGTAGGGGGCAGAATAAAGCCCACATTATGAATTTGCCTTTCCACTCCTTAACAGTGTTTTTCTGAGTCCGCATGCTGGTTTCTTCCCTGCTCCAGCACCAGTGACCTCTCTTTGCTCAGACTGAACTCCTGGTAGAGGAGGTGGCCAGCTCCTACAAGCCACGAGCCCAGCTTCAGAACTTAATGGTTTCAGAAAATGTTGGCACTCTGTTTGCCTTTTTTTTTCTATAGAAAGAAGACTAGAAGCATAATTTTCTTTTAATGATATCTGAAATGTTCATGAACAGTGATGAAATCCAAAAACATGCCATAGTGTCAGATTCACCTCTCTCTCAGCTGGAGCTGTACTCGTTTTACTACAGGAAGTATTTTGTGGCTCTACAGTAGCAGCCTGGGTTTTGTTGCCAAAGGCCCAAATAGTGAAGTTTGGTGGTTTTTTGTTGGGTTTTTTTTTTTCATCAAACTTGTTGAAAGACCTTTCAGTACAAACTTGATGTCAATGGCAATTACATATATGTTTACAGATTATGGCTCCAATCCCATCCTGGTAAATGTTTTTGCACATGGTTAAATCTGCACATGTAATTGCCTAGAGAATAAAATCAGAAGTGGTGAACGTAGGAAGATAATAACTTGAACTGTTTTCGTGTGCCTGTTTAATTTTGAACCTGTTTGACCCTTGTGAGTTCAAAAGTTCATCTCAGTCTTGACCATTATTGAGTTTGGATTCTGTTTAGGAGAAACTGTGACTCCAAGTAAAGCAAAGGGTCAGAGGACAATAAATCCAATAGAATAAATACAGTGATAAATGAAGGAGGCAGAAAGACAGAAAAATGAAAAAATAGCACATATTGCATGAGTTCATGGTTTTCATGATGTTGAAAGGTGTTTTGCTGCTGACTGCACTGGGGCTGGGATTTCTTTCATAACACCTGGTCCAAAACCTCTGGAATTTAACCAGGATGTTTCTATTACCTGTACTGCTTCTGTGTCACTTATAAGGACCTTTGTTTTGTAGCTCTATGCATGCTCCCAATAGTCCTCAGATGCAATATGTAGCAGCCCAGTCTTTTGGGAGTGGGGGGAAGTAAAATTGCAGGGTAGAATCCCTTTCTCTCATCTTCCTGTTTCCCCCCCAGAGGCTTCAGAGCCTCAAATGCAGTTATCTTTGTAACCCAGTTTCTTTGTGACCCAATTTCTTTCGTGTTTATTGAGCTCTTCTGTGATACAAATTAAGCTGGCACCAAATATTTTATTACAAATTTCATGTGAAAAAGGACTGAGAACGTTTCGGTGCATGTGTGTGCCTACAGTCTGCAGTGTCCTCAGCAGAACTTCTTGTCAATACTGAATTTGAGCATCAAATCAGGGTGTCCTAAAGGTAAAGCCTGGTCTGTTTTGCAAGACACATTACATTTTCCCTCAGCTTCCAATAAGGGAAGTAATTTGGCTCTGTGTCTTCACTTTCAAAAGCCCAGACTTCCACCAGGAAAGTGCAAAAGTTATGTAGGGGCAAAGCTGCACCAGAGACGTGTAAAATGATTTAGCTCTGCTGTCTGTAAAGGAGCAAGAGAGTTTCACAGGAAATACAAATGTCTAGTAGTTTACAAAACACTTCAATACCTTTTGGGTTGAGATGCCAGGGCTTATTTTAATTGCTAATATTTTGGTATGCTCGAGATCCTAGTACTTTACAGTTTCAATTGTCACAACTCCACCCATTATCAGGATGCAAAAGGATTTCCTTTTTATTCATTTTCTTGCAGTAATTAAACTTAGCAGGTTCCTACTCTTATTCTGCTGAGTTTATTTTGCTGGAAATTATCGGTCTCCTTTTAAAAGTACAAACATTGAACAGGAACATACCAACAACCTGTAAAAAGAATTAAAAATCAAAGTTTCATGTTTTAATATTTACTCCTAAAGCATGCAGTGTTTAAAAGTAAGATGATTTCTCTGAATTCCTTGAGAAGTGTTTCTAGTCTGTCAAAGAGCCCACACTTATTAGGTTAAGTACTTGAAAACTGAAGGAAGCACTCCAACCCTTGCAGAAAGTCCGAGGTTTTAAAGAGAGAGAGAAGTATTTGAATTGCTGCTTTCAAGTCAGGTCAGGGTTTTCCAGCTCAAAGACATTTCTTGTTGTCAGTAAACTAAAAATGGAAAGGAAAAAAATCCAAAGCCTGCAAAGGAAGGAAAGTCAGAGAACCTGAGTAAGTGAAGATTTATCTGATAACAAAAATCCTACTACCCTAATCATTCATGGTTTATTTCTTTGGCATGAAACATATACGAGAAATCCACTGAGCAGTAGTAATTCCACTATTGCAAAAGCCAAATCCTTCATTTAAACTTTTGAGACAATTTTTCCATTTACTTCTCTGCCACTCAAGCAAAGAGCAGAAATCATAAGCTCACTCATATCAGTTCGCCTCATCAATTAGAAAAGAGACAGGAGTTGCTTCCACATGAAAAGGGGATGCAGCAGAGGAAAAATTTGCTGGAAAATCAAAATAGATTGCCTCTAAAAACTTCTGGATAGTGTTCCAAGCTAGGGTTGGTCACACTGAGACAACCCTAAACTTTGGGAAAGCTGAGATTTGGGGCTGTCTGCTAGAACAGAATCATCAGAGAATATAGTACCTAATTAAAGAAATTGATGTGGAGAACAGAGCCAGCAGTTTGTCTTGTTTAAAATAATTAAGTAATAAATTAATACACTTTAACCCAAATTTGAAAACCTAAAGCAAGCCTAAACCCAAATTTTAGATTCACGCTTGCTGCCAGCATTGCCATTTGACAGTGCACCATTAGCACAAGTATCGAGATTATGGCTGATGAGTCCTTCGTGTTGACACATGAAAGTTAAATGCTGAACAGTGTTTACTTCATGGTTTGGGGTTTTTTTGTTTGTTTTAGCACCACCTTTGGCATCTGTAAAGTTATACAGTATTAAAATAAAACCTTAATAGACAGAGTAAAAGAATTGTAGTTTCCAAGGTCTCTGGTGGGAATGTTGTTCACATTTGATAAATAAACTCCCAAAGTAAGGTAGTTAGAGAAAAGATTGGTGTAATCCTCAATAGAAACACATATTTCTTATGCAGCAGAGAACGGAGTGTTCTCTGATATGTTTCTTTAAGGGGAGAAGTTTTTCCCTATTCATATCAAGTTTGCAAAGTTTTTGGAGGGACAGTTATTCCTGTTTGGAGTCGAAACAGGTGAGGCCACGTCCTCATGCTGGAAAGCAACTGCTAACAGGCAGGCAGAGGACATGTGGTAGATTTCTCATGGTGGTCTTTTTGCTGTTCACTTGAGACCCAGATCCGTGGAGGCAGCATGTGATGGTGTTGCAACTGTGTCTTTGGAGGGGACTTGGTGTTTGAGAAGGACACCTGAAAGGTGGCCGTGAGCTGTGTTTCTTTTCTTTGCTTCCACTGGGGATGAGCAAAAGGTGAGGCTAGTGATGGTGACAATGAAAGGAATCTCTTTCCACAAAGAAACCCGAAGTTTCACGGTTCCAAAGGGCAGTTTATCTCTGCCTTAACTTGGAACCAGAGATCTGAAGCACGTGTTTCCAATCCATCTAGACTGGATGTGAGATAAAGGCTAGAAGGCATAATTGTGCTGAATGTGATGCAGGTTTTCTTTTTGTTTTCTTTTATTCTCATTTCTTCTGAGAAAAGATGGGCTGGATGCCCGTTAGCTCAGCCAGTCGAAATTTTCTTCAACCTTAATCCTGAATTTTAAGAGACAGATTTAAAACATTATTGTAAACTACTCCCATAAGCAAGTTTAGGGAAATGACTTTCATGTGGGTGCAAAGTGAGTTAGAAAACTAACCACTCAGGCTAGCTTCTGTTGTGAACCTGGGAGGATGTACTGAGTAAGTTCTGTCTAAGGCTCTTTCCATATTTTCAGTAATGATTTGGATAATGAAATGGTTAGTAAACTTACTAAATTTGCAGGTGACACCAAGCAGGGAGAGTCTGCAGGCAGGTTGGTGGATGGGACTAGAATTCAAAATTCTCTTGGTAAATTGGAGAAACATCCTGAAGCAGAAGGGTCCATTTGGTAAGACCAAATGCCAACCTCAGTGTTGGTGGAAATGAATACTCTGACAAACACAACACAAGAAACACCTGTTTTAGGAGAAGGAATCAGGGAGGACTTTAGCAGAACAGTAGGTGAACACAAACCTGCTTTTGGGGAAAAAGCAACCATGTCCAGGGCAGGGAAGGTGGTGTGCATATTGAGATTATGAGGGGAAGTCTTCATCTCCTTTGTGAAACACTGGCGAGACTTTTTCTGTAATGGTGTGCTTGCTTTTGGGTGAGATAAGGAGAAAATTGAGCCCAAGTGGGAGAGGTTGCAAAGGGACCGGAGAGACTTCTTGGAGGTTGGCAAATGTGGCATCTGAAGACAGACTGAACATGTTAGGGTTGTGGAGAGCAAAAAAAAGCTGAGGGGGCATGATTTCATGCAAATCACACAGATCAAATCTGTAAGGGAGGTTGCACAGAGAAAGGGAATAATTTTTCCTCTGTGTCCCCTTGACATAGAAGAAAAAATAGTGGGACTGAACCACAGCAAATAGGATTGTTTGATAATGGGGAGCATATGCTGACATCATGGACTTTACGGACTAAAGAGGTCAAGGAATTGCAGGCTCCAAAAAGTTTTATTGAATGTCTGGATAAAGGTGATGGCTCTTCAGAGCATTCCATTGACGGGATGCCTGTCATAAGGCCTTAAGTTTGAGGTTAAATAGTACAAAACTGTATTCCTAGGGCATTTGTTTCAGGAAAATGCCAGTGAAGTAAGTTTCTCAAGTAAATAATGCCATTACCAGCCCTCTTAGAGGGACTGTATATAGCCTGGTATATGTCCAATTCAAAGCTCTGTCGAGGCAGCATGGATACCTCTCCTTGCTCTCTGCAGGAATCTAGCATTGAAAACCAATTAATTAGGATTAGAAAGAGAACAAAACAAAACATGTTTCCACATGATGGTGTTGTTCATATACTCTACAGTCAAAATTAAATGTAAAATCAAGTCTTTTGAACTCCAAGAAGTGACACAACGGAAGAATATAATAGAGTGTAAATAGAGGGCAAACTGCAAACTAGCAGATCAGTGCTAAATGAAAGATTTCCCTTCCTTCAGGGTGAGATATGGCTTTACCTTGAGATTCTGTTTTATTTCATGACATTTCATCTTCAATTTTTGCTGTAGCTTTGTTTCACTGTGTGCAGTACGGGTTCGTCTTGTGCTTTCCAAATGTGTTGAGCAGAGAAAAATCTGTGGCATTAATTGAGAGAGAGAACTTGACCACGTAATAAGTGGTTGCGGGAGGTAAAGGTGCACAAGGGAAGAGGCTGGGATTTTCCTGTGCAGTCTAACTTTTTGCATTTTAAGCTTACAAGTGCTTAAGTTTACGCTTCCAGTTTTGCAGAAATAATATGAAGCAGTCTGATACCAAGATCAGTGGGGCCATGCAGCAGCCAAGGACAGGCTGTTCACTGCCCGATCTGCGGGCAGGCTCTCAGGCAGGGTAGTTGCAGAAGCAAGTTTGGAGTCTGCTTCTTAAAGGAGAAGTCTCCACCAGCACTGTGGTGTTTCTCTCTGAAGAGATCTCTTTTGCAGAGGTCGTAACTGCCAACTTGTCAGGTATTTCCTGGAATTGTCAGTCTCTCTGGGGTGCAGCAGACTGTGGTGTATAAAGCCGCAGCACTGACATATCACTTACCTAGTTCTGCCAGACTTAGCCTCCCCGTGAAGGATGCAAACTGTCTCCGTCTTGTGCAGCATTTGCATTATCTAAAGCTCACTGTGTATGCTATGGTCCATTCGCCTTTGCAAATGCTGTTTAAATATAGCATCCATAAATAAATGTTAAATAATTCATGAACATAATTTTGTAAATTCTGCTAGGCCACACCTCTCTAGGGGCATGTTTATGAACATGCGTCAGCCCGGAATCAATGCGTCTGCCAAGCGTCCTACCTCTGAGGCAGAATTCCCACATCTAGCCCAAAATGCTGCAAACGACTCTGATTCCACTTCACCAGTCATCCATCATACTGTCACTTTAATTCAGATGCTGCTACTTGTTTTAATAACATACATCTTACACAAAGAATATTGCTAACACAAGATTCTTGAGGTAGATTTTTACAACCTCATAAAATGGTATTAACCCTTTGATCCCTGATATTCTTTTCATGCGGCTTTTTTTTATGCTTATCAATAACCTGTGTTCGTGGGGTCTATTCATGCTGGAGAATCCAACATCAATCACTACAGTAAAAATATTATTCCTCCAGCATTACCCTAAAGAATTATGGAAAGAATAAAAGTGTTATTGCAGGAATTATTTAGCAAACAATAGATGGATAAAATGTATTATGGTAAGTGTTAAATTATATCACCTCATTACAGGAAACTACCTGAGATAGCACAGAAGGCAGTTCAGTGCTTTTTCTAAGTAGTTCAAAGAGAACAATAGCAGAATCCCACAAAAGATTTTACTATGAAACCCTGGAATGACAAGGCAAATGAGGTATTATCAAATAAAATGATAGTTTAGAGGGAGAAAAAAAAAGAAAATTCTACCTGCCTATTTCTGAGTTGCACTTAGAGATATTTTGGGAGTGAGGGGAAGCGAATAATAGTAATTTACACTTAGCTACTTAACACTTAAGTATTTAAGGGGCTTGCTTGTTGGGTTTTTTGCATGTCTTTATAGAAATACCTTCCTCATTGTAACAGAGCAACACGTAATACACAGTTTTAAAAAATATTTTGCTTCTATTCCAAATAAAGAACACTCTAAGTTATTTCTTTTTTCCTTCTCCCTACTGTTTTTCCTTTGAGGTCAGCACCAGGAATTAGAAAAGGTTTTACTTGATTAACCCAATTACTAAGATCATGGCAATATTTTAGGTATTATTAAGGATACCTAAACAAGGTTGGGTTCCGTGATTTCACCAAGTAGGCTCTTATCAGTTAATGCAGATTTAGAGAGGGGGAAAAAAAAAGCATAATGTTGCGCTGGGCTCATGGGATTCATTTGATCAACATGATTAAATTATTTCCTTACTCAGCTAGAAGGAAATTACTAGTAACCAGACATTATGTGTCTGTTAATTATGTGCAATAAGGTTCTCTGCTATCACACCAGCTCTTGCATTCATGTTCTGTGTGTTTTAAAGACATTTTCATTTTTTAAATGTAAATATTGAAAAGGGACAGCTATAATTTTCTTTCCCCTTATTTAATAAATATCCAACACGTCAAAAGGCACTTGTAAGAAGCAGCTGTTTGTCCTTGGTGTAATCATAGGCAAGTTTGTGGAGGTGACATGCCAGCATTTCACATGTTTTGGGTCGCCTCCACCAGGATTTTTTTTTGTGTTGCAATTGTTCTTTTTTTTTTAATTTGGATCATTTATTATTGTAAGGAATGAGAAGGAGGGTTTGCCAGAAACCTGTAATTTTGCTTGAAATAGTTAATCTGCCTGATGCAAGGTCTGCTCACCTATATGTTGTCTTTGTGCCAGATCTACATTCTGCTCTGATGCTGCCCAATCTAGGATTTCAAAAGGATTTTTTATAAAGGAAGAAACATATGGTACAAGAGGGGCCTTATTCTTTTTCTAATGAAATGATGGGCTTCTGTTTCATATTAAAGTGTTAATAGGTCTGAAATTAGGTCTCAAAAAAGAGAATAGTGCTTTTAAAATTCTTAATATGATTCATTATCTGCAGTCAAAACCAGATGACATTTATTTATATCCCAAAAATAAAAAAAGCCAAGCCAGAGGAAAAAAAAAATCCTGGATTCAGGCTCTGATTTATTGAACGGAAAGCTCTTTAGAATCAGAGCCTGGGCTGGAGGCTGGAGGTTTTGTTTGAGTTTGAGAACCTTCATATGTTTATGAAATCTAAACAAATATTTCAAAGAAGGTGGTGTCACATTTGAAGTAAGTGATCCTATTAGGCACTGGGATACGGCTGCTTTGTTGAGGGACTGGGCAGCCAGCATTTTATGTATGATAGTGCTGTGTACTGCTAATACACCGAGACATCACTTTCATCCAAAATGCCGATAGGACTGAACTTCTCTCATGCACTTTGGCTTTCAGTGTTAATAATGAATGAATAAAGTTCAGGGAACAAAAGCTAAATGGATATTGTACTTTAAGAAAAAGTGAATTTTAACTAACAGCATGCCAAGCTATTCAGAAATGGACATATTTATTATGAGTAGTTGGGGAGGCTGTAATGAGGTGTTTGTGTGAGTTATGCTGGCAATTTCACTTAGAAATTTCAATGCAATTGAAAATACATATTAATTAAAAATAATGAAGGTTTGATGACATTTTCTGGATTATGGACATTTTGAGTGCAACCTATTTTGCCACTGTTAGCTTCCATAGGATAGCCACCTCTTCCACACCCTGTTATTTGAGGTCATTATCTTCTTCTATGTCTGCCGGAAAAGTAATTAGGAATCTAATGGGTTTTGTAGATCTTGGGCAGTGCCAGCAGGCAGCCTATAAAGTACCTTCTCTGGAAGCATCATCTGGATGATGCCTTCAGAACTTGCTTTATCTGATTATTACAAACCACCAGGCTGCAGTGGAGATGGCCTCTCTTGGCCAAGCAAACTTTTTAGTCATCCAGACCCTCATTTACTTTCAGTCAGCTTCATTATTAAGATGTCAGCTCGCATCTACAGAGGGTCCAGATCAAAACAAAGAGCAAAAACAGCCCGAGGTTTCATGCAGCCTATACCCATGCCTCCCCTTCCACAGTCTGCCTCCCACCCCTCGGGTGCTGGCAGTGCTCACCCCCAGAAGACCAGGCACTTAGAGATGCTCTCAAAAGCACGTGGAAACACAAATCGTGGTTATACGTACTCAGTGCTTGTGCTCAGCTGGGAAAAAGTCACAAAACAACTATCCTCAGCACTTTCTGAAGGATGCAAAAAGAATTACATAGCGAAGAGCTGATCCCAAAATGATGTTGCATGTATGGGCAGAGGTACGTCTGACATTCACATTAATACCAAATGAGTTCATCGTGATTAATGTTATTGCATTAAATATCGAAGGAATTAATAATGATTAGACCATTATTTTAAAGGGTTACCAACATGACACCAGCTCATTTTTTAACAGCTGTAGACAGTTGGGTTTGGACTTCTTTCTCTCTGCACATTTCCAGTCCTCACCTCCTTCAACCAAATATACTCACTTGGAATTTCATCTACTGAATTTATGATTTTATGGCTGTGTTTCCTGCCAGGACTAAATCCAAGTCCTGATGAAGTCATTAGGAGCTTTGCTATTCAATGCTGAAAGAAAAGCTAGGCGGGATCCTGATTTCTGTGGACTGACAAGCCCTATTTCCATTAGTTTCATTGGACTCTTAAATGCCCCCTCAATCCTCGAAAAAAGCTAAGAGAATATTAGTTTGGGGTCTTCTTAATCTGGTTTTTACAGAGGATCTTTTCTTGAAGGACCATGCTTTATGTGCATTCTTCTTTCTTTTCCAAAAAAATTTCCCTTCAGAGAGATCAGTAAGAAAGGCCAAATTCTATGTGCACTATTATGCTTTAAATAAAACTGGCTTAACTAGGGTAAACAAAATTAATAATAAAGTCAGATGCAGACTTTGCAAATAGGAAAAATGCCTGAAACAGATGATTAAGAGCTATGTGTTTTATAGGAATGGCTGCCAACACTTGGGTAATCCGCTGTCTCTTGATGCACAAACAGTATTATATTCCACACTTTTAATACAACTAAAGAAGCCAAAAGTTCTCATAAATTATCTATTCAGTAGAAACTGCTAAAACCTACTAAATCCGTTTTGAAGTACTAATATTTCATAAACAGTATTTAAAAATGGTGCATATCAAAGTGTATAAATTATAAAGGGGAGAAAGCAAATATTTTTCCATTTTTAATTTGAAATACTTGTATAGAAGGATAAATCTTGTAACATTTGTCTGCTTTTCTTTACTTTTTTGTCTTTGCTGATTTTTTACAGGCCTTGGCTAAGATTAAACTGCTTCTTGATCAGCTGCTGCTGATTAGTCATTTCAACCCTTTCACAGTTTAAGTATATTAGGAATCACAGTTTGACTGTCATTTTTTCTCTGCTTTAATTTTTAAGATTTTTTCTGTGGCTGCTTTATAAAATGGTAGCTTGGGGTTTTCACTTGGACTTTTGTTCTGCAGCACAAGAAATTCAGGGGAAAAAGATCAAACTGGTTGCCAGAAATCCATTCATTATAATTGTTGCTTTTCCCACAGGTCTTCCTGTTGTGTCCAAGGCACACCAACCTCTTCAGCAAAATAAATATCTATGTATACCTTTGTATTAGGGAGTTAAACATGTCAGGGACCATTCTGTGGCAGTAAGGCTCTTGGGCACATTGCTGCTCACTTGCATATTATTATACACTTTTGCCTTCAAAAGTAAGACGGTTGCATGGAGGCTGCCTGTTCAGAAAGGTCCTTGATCTGTGAAAATACATGGTCCTTGCCAAGGATTTGGCCAAGGAAGCGGTGGATAAGTTGGGCCAAAATAAGCAAGGAATGGTACTGATGATTGAGCAGTATAGGTGGTGGAGGTGCTGCCTGTAAAGCACACAAGTACCTTAGTGTGCTCAATTCAGTGACGGATTTTCCTGCTTCCAGAATTTGGGTCCATGTTCACTGTGTCCATTTTGTACCCCTGTGCACTGATTTTTCAGATGAGTGGTAGCTATTTCTTTCAGTTGATGTCAGTGGATATGCTGGCAGTACTTGCTGCTTCTAAAAATCTTGTCATAGAAGTCTCAAGGTAAAGTTTGGAGTCAAAGTCCCCTGTTTATAACTCTCTATCTAAATTTATACTCTTAAGGGCAGCATAAAGATCAAAGTGTATATTTTAGTGCAGAAACTTCAAGGAGGATGATTTTCTCTACCAGATCAGTGTATTCCACCCTGAAAGATCTGAGCCTAGTTCTACTTCATCAGATCTGTGTATTGCATATGAAATACTCTCATATTGGGCATTATTATCAAATATAAAGACAATAAAATAATGTGCAATGAGCTCTTTTGTGCAGAGTAATCTCCATGTTAGAAACATGTAGCCAGTCTTGTCAATAGTGATATGGACGGATATCACTGGTTTTGTGGTTTCCCAGTCACGTGTGAATTTCTCCGTTCTAAAAATACCTGCAAAATGTCTATACAAAAAGATTGTGCTTTCAAGTTTGGGTGGTGCAAGTGATGAGCTGACTGAAGAATAGTACAACTTCGTGAATGTGCTTTGAAAGGTACATTGAGATCCACTGGTGTGTTGTACGGACAAAAGGTATGAAGTCTGCTAGGAGTGTTTTGAATGACTACAATGTAAAATCAAAATCCTATGTGCATGCCTTTAGTTCTGGTTAGTCGTTTTGTCTTGCTAGAGGAACGCCTAGTGGTTCCTGGGACATTTCTAGTCCTTGCAGCAGTAGGCTCAGTGCAGGGAGGGCACCTCAGAAATATGTCCTGCTTTATTGCCACCTGGATTGTGGTACAGGGCAACAGGTTGGAGAAGGCAAAGTGTGGGAAACCTTCCAACATGGTAAGAGAAAAGGGTGTGGCCAGGCTGGTGTCTCAGGACTTTTCTTGCCTGGCTGGTGCCATGTGCTAGTTGTCTTAACACTTCTAAGGACCACAGAGGACATCAGAGTGAGTTGTGTCACTGGCTGCAGGGAAGGCAGATATTTCATAGCTCCAGCTCTTGTCAAAGCTTATGTGCTAGAGGAAGGTTTAAGTGTGTAACAATAGCACAGAAGCTCTCTGTGGTGGTGATGTGGGTGTTGTTGGAGCACCCGTGGGGCTGGGCCCACCATCCCCACACACCGACGTGGCAGACGGTGTTGACAGGTTCACCTGCCCCTGTGCCTTCCCTGCAGCAGGGTCAGCAAGACTTATAGCAGTCTAAACTGGGAGAGTGTTACCTACTTAAACTGTTTTTCTGACTTAATAAGAATTTTTCATCTATAGCAAGCCAGTTTAAAATATTGTCTATACACAAACAGTCATTCTGAATAATAGGCCTGCGCACAGTAAATGTCAGCTCTTTAAATCACAGAGGACTTCGGAAGCGGAGTAGAGAATGCTTCATAACAGTTTAAACTTCAGCCTCCCATTTATTATGTATGTGTTTATAAATCTCTGAGGGGCACTCTTTTTCCTTCTGGGAAGCCCAAAGGAGCAGAGTTGTTTGTCAGCCTGGCTGGATGGTGCGCGGTGCCGCGGTTGCTCCTTTGCATTCTGACCCCATTTGGTTTCAAGGTTGGTATCCAAGGTTGTGCCTGAGGAAATTTTATTTTCTTTTCTCCTAACAGCAGCACATAGGACCTTTTATTTCCAGGAAGACAGTGATGTGAGAACAAAAAGTGGCGAGGGGTCAGCAGAACGGCGTTGTGTTGTGTTTTTCTTTTTAAGCTGAACATGAGTGATCACCACCTAGAAAAGGGCTCTCCGTTTGCCACAGAGGAAGAGAGTAAGGGTATCTTGCTCAGCCATGGTGTTGAAAAATTTCTTCAGTGTTCCCATCTATCTTGGTTAGTATGAATACTTTAGCATTAAATAGGGAAAAGGAGAATCCATCAATAGTTAATAACTGACCTTAAGATAGGAATTCAAAGTTCACCACAATTAAACCCAAGTGTCAGCGGAACCCACAAGGGAGACTATCAATATATTTGACTATACCTACACACAGATAGCAGATTTAAATTCTATAAGGGAGACGACTGTACATTATTCCTAATAAAAACATATCATTGTACTGTCTTATATCCCAGACAAAACACAGAAGTTCTGTGTTATGAATGATAGTGGGAGAAAACATACTGAGGAGCAAATGTGATTCTGGATGGAATTTCATCACATGACTCTATTGTAAACCAGATGTTTGTCGGATTCAGTGGGAGAATGTATCCATCTTGAAATTTTTAATAAGGTTACGTAAAGGATTAAAAGCAAACATTTACAATACAGAGGATTTAAAGATAATTATATTTCTCTTAAATCGGTTATTTGCTTGGTAGATCGTTAAAAATATTTACATAATCTATCTATGGTGCAGTGCACCTCATGGATGCACTTTCATTATGATGTTTGATGTACATCCACAGCATCAGAAAAACAAAACATAAAGAGGCTGTTCCACAGACATAAACAATACATGGGATATAAAAAATATGCTCTATTATTGGGGGGGCTGAGGGGGAAGTGCAAAGCTGCAGCGAAACCTAGGAGTTATGGGGTAAGATTTTGATGCCTGGAGGAGAGAATTACATTTCCTTATGAAAAGCAGTGATGGCCTAACCGCAAGGGGAGCTTGCTCTGGGTAGAAAGTAGATAGGTTTTTACTCTTACTACTGCATCTGATTTTCCTCCAGTTTCTTTCCCCTTCTGAGGAAAGAAGAGGGAGGATGAAGCTTGAGAAAAGGGCAGAGAAATAGGAGAAAGGGAAGCTTGGTTTTGTAGCTAAGACTTCGTAAGAGATTACTTTGCATTTGCGAGTTTGTTCATGCCAGCCTCTTTGTAATACCTGTGATGAATTTTGTGGAGCTACGTTCACGGCCACTTATTCTCAAGATTATCTTCTCTACTATTATTTTTGTTGGCAGACAATTTGTAAGGAAATTTCAGAGCAGGATGTATCAAGTGTACACAGAGATATACACACTGATGCTGCAAACCTTATATTGGTCTCAAAAATAACCAACAAACCACTGAACAAGCCTATGTGATGAGCTTTTGAGGTTTTCACATGAAATCATATTTAAAAGAATAGGAAGATTAATTAATCATACTCCCTATTTTATTTTTGGAGATATTCTTCCTCTAAGTGGATTTCTGATTAACAGGGAGCAAGAACAAAGTATATTAAACTAGTAAAATATGAGAATAACTTTTCCTTTGACATCATCTCCTGTCTAGCTACAGGATGTGTAAGTCCACCTGGATTTAATCTGTGATTTTTTAATACACCAGTGAACTTATTGGGAGTGCTAACTAATATCTGTAGCACTTTAACCATTCCTGGTACCAACAAGATCTGTTGAATACAGAATCTCCACAAAGTCAGAGGACAGTATTAATGTTGAAATATAATGTACTAAACCCAGGAAGTTGGTTTCTGAATGTGGTGCAAATTTAACCACATTATGGATCATTTACAGCCCAGATGGATTATTACAAATGGAAGATATTGCTGATGATTGCTAGACCCAAGTTAACGATGTGATAGAAACGTTGACACTCAGTAGCTGTATTGTACTGCTGGAGCTGTCACACTGCTCTTCCAGCTGTCTCTTCACCTCCACCAGCCCTTGTGACTAGCATCGTCTGGGAGGGTTCAGTATTGCCAGCTCAAAAAGCGAGGAGATGTCAATTTTCTTGCAGAATAGTTCAGCATGCAAGAGGGGTTACTAACTAAGAGCCCTTAACAATAATCTCTACTAGAAAAAGAACCCTAGGTACCACAGACTTCTCCATGGAAGAAAGCAAAAGCTGTCTTTTAGTACCCTGAGTATAGAACATGTTGTTTCTGATTTTTTGCTTGGGTCAGGTTGGGTTTGGGATGATGATGCATGTATAACTGGGAGAGTTAAAAGAATTGGGGTTGCTGAAAAACTGTGAAAGTCCTGAAGACCTGATCCAGAAATTTTCTGCAGCTGTCTCCCTGATACTGACTGGATATTCCCTGTCGGTGTAGGAGATCCTGCAAATGTTTTGTGAGTATCTTTTTAATATTTTTCCAGCAAACCCTCTACCTTCAGCTACTAGGTAAGATGGGCCAAGTCATCAATATGTCTTGGCTTCCATTTAAGCTTGATAAACATCACAATTCCTCTGTTGAGATACAGGAATGTATCACAAAAGCCCAAAGCAGGACAGTTGCTAAGAGGTATTTTTTGCTCTGAGTTAATGTAATTTTACAGCCTTGAGATTGTCTTGGAGAATGTTACTAAGTTTAAAATGCCAACCAAGATTGAAGCATAGTGAAAAATATATTGCTGGAGAAGAGAATCAGAGGTGAGGGGTAGGAGACCCTTCCTAAGAGACTGTGTCCAAATCCTGAGCCCACTTATCGCTCACACTGCCCCCAACCACGTTACCTAATCTCATTTTATAGACATAGCACAGGAAAACATAAAACATGAAACAGTTGAATCTGACTTACTTTGAATGTCTGTCAAGTTTCATGTCTTTTAAGTCCTAAACAGATTTACTTCGCTTGTGTCAGTCACTGTGTGACAGGTCTACATAAATCAGAAAGCAGTCTGGGAGAAGGTCCTTCAGTTGCCAACTCGCCTGTATCACAGATTCCCACAGAGTACATAGTCATACATATATATGCAGAAGAGATTTGAGATTCAGTAATCATCATGGAGTGTCACTTTCCTCATAGCTAAATACCCAGAAGATCTGGCTGAAAAGGTTAGACATATCTGTCAGGTTTTTTGGGTACAGCAAAGGCTCTTGTCCGTTCAGTCTAAATAAGGCATAATCTCAGCTGCATGGGTCAAATATTCCAAGTTCATTTACCAATTCACTGGGCAAATGTCACAAGTTCCAGACAGACTTAGTATAGAGCGATGCAATCTATCAATACTTAAGCATATTGGAGGGAGAGCATCATGGCTGGGAGTGTTATTTATTCAGTGAAGCACATGCTAAATTGAACAGCATGCTTTGGGTAGAGAGAGTGGGGGTCTAGCACTCATCTTTCCAATGAGCTTTTTTATTTCCATGTAGAGAGATTTTATACTCAAAAGAACTGTAACAAAAGCCATTTTAGACTCACTTGCCAAGCAAGTGTATAATTTCTCCCTGTTAGGCTGCGAAGTCTTAAGGAAAACAAGTTTTTGCTGATAATTTTCGGTTCAGATTGGACCTGTGTGGGCTTATAAGGTCATTCGCTTGACTGAGCAACCACGGACGTTACACAGTGGGAAGTGGGCAGGGCTAGTGCTTGACAGCTGTTCTTGGGAGTGATGGCCATATGTATCCCTTGCCACAGGACTGGTTTTCTGATTGAGATCATTCATTTGTGGAAACACTTGCCTGCACTCTGAGGGATGATGCTGTAAATTCAAAATAACATGGAGATGCGTTGGGTTTACACGGGCGTGAGTGGGCTCTGCTGGTGTCCACCTGACAGCTCCAGCTGGCATAGGGTCAGTTGTCCCTCTACACCTTTCTCTTCCACCAAAGGGTTATCATTATCAGGAAAAGGTGCAGAATAGTATCTTCTTTAATCAGCAAGACTGCATTTATATACTCCAAAAAAGGCTTTTTTTATTGACTTAGTGGTGTTGCGTGTCAGTGAGCAAGGCTTGTGGTCAGGTAATGTGCAGCACTTATGTATGCTCAAAGAAAAGGTATTTTTTTTGTCTTGGTGCCTCTGCCTCCCTCTCTCTTTCTCCCTTGGTCTGACTCATCCACTTATCTTGCAAGCTTTGTTATCACTGAGAATGCCTTTTATTGTGCTTAGATACTGTGCCTATCAGAATGATCTTGTTTGAGATATCTTCATTTCACAGATGAAAATAACCAAGCATGCAACAACCCTTAAAGGCCTTTGCTAAGGTTGCAAAGTGAGGTAATGTGAGATTCATGATTGCCTGTACACATTGAATTCAGCCTTCTTGTGCATATGTGTCAAGATACAATCTTTAGTGATGTGTTCACTCATTATTTCTTCCACAGGCCACTTCCCTTAGCTGTCAGCCTGTTCTTTTAACTCACTTTCTCCATGTACTTCTCTAGGTCCTTAAAACAGCACTCTGAAAGGACAGAAATGCTCTGACAACATTCATACGAGCCGTCAGTATCCTTGGGAAGCTCAGGGCCAGGCTGCACGGCACTCTGAAGTGTTTGGGGTTTATTTTTAGAGGACTATAATCAGAAAAGTCAAATGTTGCTTAGAGCTATCTGTACAGAGCATATACTCAACCTGTGAACCAAATATGCTCCCATCAGATGGTGCTCCCAAACACTAGGACAAGTCTTCATGCTCTGCACAGCTGAGGCAACCTCAGTAAGTGTCCAGGACAAGTTCTTACCTACTCTCTCTTCTGCCTTGCATGTTGTGCCAAAATACACATTTCATTAACTTTTAAGGGACAGAGACTACACTAAAGTTACATGATACTGGGGTGCTTTCACATGGGTCTGGCAATATGGATGAGTTGGTTTTCCTGCATAGCTGCAAAATATCATGGCAGTTGTGGGAGAAGAGAGTTCCTCTACACCTACATGTAGTTATCATGTTGTTGACATAACAAAAATGTAAGCAGTCTGCTCTGTCTGCAGCTTAGCAGGTGTAAAGGAGACATGCTGTTAAGCACTTCCCCTTCCACTATCCATTCCAATGATCATGTTTTTATAGTTTTCCTTGATGAATGCTCCCCAAGGTTTGGAGTGACTATCTGGGCAGCTCATGTCCCCTCAGCTTTATCTGTCCATGACTTTTGGGTCTTGTTTTTTTGAGTCTTGTTTGGGTCTTTTTTTGCCTGCTTTCCCTCTAATAAGAAGCCTGGAGGATCTTTTCAAAGGGAAGGACCTAACATTGCTAAAATCTAGTCCTTGTATGCAGCTGGAATTCTTCCTGTTCTTGAATCCTTGCCAGTATTACCCCAGAATCCACTTTAACACATGGAAACAGTGAGTAGCTTCATAATTGGCTATCTAACAGTATAGTTAACACCACCTTGTATAAATAGAGGCACGGAGTCAAGCTTGCATGTCTGTAGGGCTTTTCTAAGCCTTTATTTCCATTAGCACTTCAGTCCACAGCATCTGTAAATTCGTAATTTTAATCCCTATTTTTCTAACTTACCAATGAGTGATAAACTAAATCCAGCCTGATTTTGCCTACTCTTGCAAAGGTGTCAAACTGCTATGGAAGTAAATAAAAGGATTCTTCATGAAGTAACCATCGGACATGCTGCTGTTGCTTTTTGTAAAGCTGTTGTCTTTCATCAACTGATTTTTCAACGACGTTTTGAAAAGCCATTCCTAATTGTGTAAATATTAGAATATAATTGGCTTTCCAATTTCACAGCTTATCAAAAGGAGAAAAAGAGAAAGGGGGAAAACCATACATATTTCAAAGACAGTAAGTGCGTTTGACGTAATGGTCTATGATTTTTGTCTTTTGTTGTTTAACCCAGGATTGAAGAAACAGATGGTAAGATTTTCTAGGAAGCTTAAAACAGAAGCCAAGCTAATACAAAACTGTTCAGCTATCAGACAGGGTAAATCCGTTCTGTCTCTTTCTTTTTTTTTTTTTCCAAATCACAACCCATCAAAAGAAAGGTTTAGCTTCATAAAAAGATATTTACCAGGAAGCTTTTTGCAAAGAAGAAGGGCATGCTTTGTTAAACCAGATGCATTTTATTTTTCCTGCAACCAAGATTTATGAAAGCAGTATGCTCATATTTCTCCATATACAGTAATTGGAACTCATTATGCTAATTGTATTTCCATTATCACTAATTAACAATCATAGTGACCTGGCCCACAGTCTAATTTGTCTTTAATCTGTTTTTGTATAGGGAGTTTTACCCTGTAATTTCAAGGTGATAATTCTATTCAGCACAACTTTATTGAGTAGTGAAATGTAATACTTGTAATATTTAGGGCTGTTCCCATTCAGAGAGTTCAAAGGGAACAGGAAGTGAATTTATACCTGTCCATGCTGCTGCATTAGTGGATCTGCCTCCCTCTTGCACTCTGTTTAACCTACCTGTGTCTGACTTAACCTGTATGCAGCTTATCTAGAGCAACTGGAGGTTGGTCAACATTTGCTGATGAGATTTGTGAGCTGTGAAGGAATGTGTGTGTGTTTATTCATGGATAAATCTGTGGGAATTTGCCATTCTTCACTTTGTGACACTTCACCTGCAGGAAAACAGGATTTTCCTTGAATGGTGTTTCTGGTGTAGTATAAAACACTTCCCACGTCCTGACAGGGGAGAAAACCCTCTGAGCATAGCATGAAAAGTGTTGTGGGGTGTTTTTTTTGACTTTTTACTTAAACAACAAGTAAATGCTTGTTTGCTTTTTCTCCAGGGTTTGCTGGCATTCAGACATTCCATGGTTTTTTTCTGCAGTTTCAGTGTGAGGGAAATGAGCAGTGCTGTGCCACTGGGGTTTTGCAAAAGCTGCTGCACTGCTCATCTCTCTTGAGTCAGTGTTACAAAAACATTTTCAGGGACTTATTCCAGGCAACCTGGCTGTTCTTCTCTGGCGCTGCTAACCTACTGCCCTGTTCCCACTGCTGATTCACTGGCTGTACATTGCTGCTGATGTCATATCGTTCCCATCTTACCCACTGATTGATTGATACCAATAATATTGTGCTGTGCAAGCCCTCTCCCTTAAATCCTTGGCTTATTTCTTGGCTTCCTATCCACACAGGGTGCCACCTTTCGGTTAGGTGGGTACTAAATGTATCCAATAAGCTATATTATTACATACCCTTTGCACTGCCCCTGCTGTGCTTTGTCATTGAGGACTTTTGAAGCTGGGAGCGACTCTAATCTGAGTCACTGATCTATATCCATGCTTCCATTTCTAACCCTTTCTGTCCCAGGAACAGCCCAGCTCTCTGAGCAAACAAAATTGTGTAATTCAGTTTCAATGTAGCTTAACATCTTTACATTGCTTGTTGATTTGTCCCTGGATGGGTATGAATATACATATGGAAATATAAATATATATACATATTTTGCTCAACTAGTTATTTTCCAAATGATTTTCTCTCGTTGCAGCTCTTTTCCCCAGTGCTTTGGTCTCTCTCTTCATGCCACTTCCCAACTTTGGGAAGAGGTGAATCGCATCACTGTCAAAAACCCTCAAGTCTCCTTTTCTTCACACTGGAATGTGCACCCTCCCAAATCCACAAGTGAGCTCTGCTTCCACGTGACCCTTCCTTTCAGCCCCACTGGGGAATTGCTAAAGCTTCCCTACCCCAGGTCCAATCCTACTTCAGCTGCCCAGGCAGCACAGCCTTTGCATAGTAAATGCTCCTCTTTTCCCAGCACATAAATCAAAGAGTACCACCTAATCGACAAAATAATCTTAATCAATGCTTTCACCGTCTGGCTTTCCCTAGCAAATATAACTCCCTGTTGATGTTTCCCATCCTCCCTTCTGTTATACCAGATGGTGTATGTTCCAGTCTTTTTATTATCCTTCCCTGACCACGACACTTCTCTCAGTCCAGAGATCTTCATACTGCATCCCCTGAGTGTTCTCATCAGCAGCTCTGTCCTGCTTATTGCATCTTGATGTTTCAAGCATCTTGCACTAATGACCCTCTCCTTCCCCCCTCCTTCGCATTGATATTTTTCACAGTATTCATTCCCATAGGTTGGTCAGCTGATATCTGGTAGCACATGTGATTTAACCATTACATATCCTAAGTGACCTCTGAGTCTGCAGAAATGTTGGCAGCATATAGACTGATTTTGTTCTTCTATGTTACAGATTAATAAATTCTTCAGGATAAATTCAGAGTATAGCAACCTCTTCCTTTTCTTTCCCTTTTTTTTTTTTTTTCCTTAGAGAAGATTACAGAAGTTGATCTGCTTCACATTATCTGCAATTAGGTTGTTGCTGGGTAGGATGGCATAATAACATAAGCACTGGTCAGAAGAACTGTACTTCCTCAATGTACAGATTTGATTTATGGCTTCGTCTTTCGAAGGTGTTTGAGAAACAAGCGTCATGTTTGTGTTGGTAAGGGGAAAACGAGGGGCAGGAATTTTTCAGGCAGAGGTCCTAGAACAATACGGCACATTACACAGGATGTGTTTTCTGAGGCATTCAGGGTAAACAGTGTAAGATAAGCTCACTCTAGTGTTCAGTTAATTTCATACATTGTCTCTGTGCAGGTACCCAAGTCCTTGCTGTTCTTACCCTTCTGTATGAAAATAGAGGCATTTTGTCTTTTTACTGTAATATGCTGTCCAAAAAATTTAGTCTCCTTTCCTTAAGTGCTATGTCAGCATAGCACTCTGTGAACCTAAGATTTGTAAATACTGTACAATTCACAGCCCAAGTCCATGGAGTAACCCCTCCAACTCTCCTGCACCCCCGAAACATCGAGTAAATGAGGCCAGCTTGACTTCAGAGCCTCTTAACGCAGCAAACCCTGGGCTGAGCAGTTCCATGTTCAACTAGGCCCAGCCTCCTTTTGAACCATTTGGGTGGAGAAACACAATCTCCCTGGACTCCCCAGCTCTCCAGGCTGTAGGTCCTCTCTCCCTGAGTGCACGCTCACTTAATGCAATTTGTAGCAAATGTAATAGACGTGTGGAGTTGAAAGAGAGGCTGAGTATCTAAATTGCAAAGACCACAAATCAGTTACTGAGTAGATAGATATGCTAAGTGAATGCCATTTTTCTGGAGTATCTGACAGAACTGGAAATCACAATGCAGGGCGATTTTATCACAGAGGAATTTCAATTTGTTGTTTAGAAAGATGGGTCAGTGAGCATCCACTTTATCCCTAATGACTAAAGAATGTAAATAATCTTGTTGTAACCATTTTTCATGTACATTTTCTCTCTAGATGAGGTATATTGCCTTCTAGGTATTTTTTTTTCCCTATCAAGGAGCATAAAGGCTTTTTTTTCTAGCCTCCTCTTAAAAGAGGCACTGCAGACTAATAGCTCTTTCAGTCATCATAGAGGTTGATGCAGCTAACGTTTTAAGTGGTATTGTCTGCCAGTAATACTTAATCCTATTGTCAAAGACTGGAGTGCACAGAGAATATGTTTTCCTTGGAAAGGTAGGCTATAGGGAAGTGTAATGACTATTTAACTCTCAAGCCAAAGCAGAGACTGTAATCCGGTGTCAGAAGGGTTATACCAGCTACTTATTCTAAGAAGAGCCTAAACTTTATTTTCTAATTTACTCTGCTTCATAATTATTCAATAAAAATCTTTAACAACTCCAGTGATTTGTATCACGCTCTTTCACTTGCGCCATTTTTGGAAATACAGTTCCTTGTCTTTTTTCCTCCACTGCTCTTTTGGCTGATGGTGAAAGAGATCTTGAAACATTTATTGCACTCCAATACAGGCTTATATGTTCAGAGAGGAAAAAAATATGGCCTACGTAAGTCTGATGAAGTAGAACAATTAATAGGATTTTGCAAATAGAAGGGACCTTTGTGAACTAATGGCCTGTGTAACATTACTCAAGCTATTTCCCCAAAAGCTTTCTTGAAGTCCAACAGTTGTGACTTACTTTCAGACACTTTTTATGACTTTGTTGACATGACTTTGGTTTAAGTTTCTGGTGATGGAGCATCAATTGCAACCTTTAATGAGTTATCTTCTCTGTAAAGACAAAAAAAAATAAGAAGTGCTTCATATTCTGGACCTTAATTTGTCTAATTTGAACTTCCAGCCATTGAATCTTGTTAAGCCTTTGTCAGCTAGACTGAAGAGTCATCAATTATCAATTTTCATTCCCTTTGATAATAGACACTTATAGACTAATAAATTATCCTTTAACCTTTTCTTCATTAAGCTAATAGATTGAGCGCCAGGAGTCTCTCACTTCCAGGCATATTTTCCATTTTTTTATTCATTCACGTGGCTCTGAATTATCTCCAATTTTTCAACATCCTTCCAAAGTATAAGCACCAAATGTATATGTACAATAGGTCCTCCACCATAATCAAGGATGCAATTGCATTACTTTCCTCTATACCTCCTTGCCATTCATATTTGTTTAGAAACAGATCACATTAACTACCAGATTTTTCCAGTAAAGTCTCCTGCAGTGATTATTCTCAGTGACTTCTAAGTACCAATTACGAGGACAGAATAATTTCTGTCGATTCAGTTTTGTTTCTGGCTATATGACCTGATATTTGATCAGTTTGAAATGTGTACTATGGGCTTAGCAAGGCAGAGAGATTACCAGATAGACAAACTCTGAATTCTGTATTTGTTCCTGAGAATCATGTGGCTGATGAGGTGTTTGGTTCCTGTTTCATAGAACACTGGTCTTATTAGGAGGGAGAAGGCAATGTATCTTATTTTGTTTATTTTAATGATCTTATTAATATTGTGGATTCCATCCTATAGCTACTCTGTTGAAGTATTGATGGGAGGGGAAAAAATAGGGTTAGTGTTGTGAGGAACATAGAACTGCAATGTAGTCCTTCAAAGATACTGAAATAATACTCTCCTGATAGCAGAATACCTCAAACACAGTTTGTATGAAATCCTTTTTTCCTTGTACAAACCTTAAACTCTAGAAATGGAATTTCTCATTATTTTACTGGAAAATTATCTGCAAATCTGTTGCAAAAATATTCAAACTAGATTTAAAAGAAATGTGGAGCAAAACACACCTTTTTCTCTGGGTCTGTGTTTATTTCCTTTGTGGTAGAAAAGCTCCATTGATTTTTTAAATTTTTTTTGTTTTAATTTAGTCAATGGTCAAGATTTCATCAAGCAAGGTACTTAAGCACAGAATTTTTTGAGGTTACAGTGGAGAGTTTATAGTTTTTCATTCATGTCCTGTTTCTGTGTGGGATAGCTACTTTTTTTCCCTCTAGTGCTGTGTTCTGGATTTATGGTAAGAATGTCGATAACACCCCAATGTTTTAGTTGTTGTTGAGCAGTACTTACACTAAATCAACACCTTTCCAGCTCCTCATACAGCCTGGCCAGGATGGAGGCTGGGATGCACAAGAGGTTGGGAGGGTAGACTGTGAGGATATCTGACCCAAACCTGCCAAAGGGCTATTCCATGCCATATGATGTAACGCTGAACAAAAAAATTCGAGGGAGTTGGTTGGGGGTAGGTGGCTGCTGCTCGGGGATGGCTGGGCATCCGTCAGCAGGTGGTGAGCAATTGCATTGGGCATGGCTTGTTTTGTATATACTTCTCTCATTAACATTTATTTTAATATTTTTTATTTGTTGTTATTATTTCCCCTTCCTTTTATATCCTATTGAAACGTCTTCATCTCAGCCTAAAGGTTTTACCTTTTATCTGATTCTCTCCCCCATCCCATTGTGGGGGGGTGAGCGAGCGGCTGTGTGGCTTTCAGCTGCCTGCTGGGTTAAACCACAGCAACAGGGAAAGCTCAAGCACACCAACTCCACAAGTTCACCTCTTCAGTTTTGTCAGAAATACCTGTACTTCAAATAACATTTAGTGGGGGAAGAAAAAAAAAGTTAAAAATACTCTAGAAACTTAAGCACTAAAGAGAAAAATTAATTCAAAACAGTACTGCCAAAATAGCAGAGATTTATTCAAGAATAAAGCCAAGATTCATTATTTCTTTCAAACATGTTTTTATAATGCCTGAACTATGGTCCCGCAGCAGCTGAGGGAAAAGCCACTGCACCAATATATGCTGGTGGAAATGTACATTTAAATTAAAACCCCATAATCTTCTATACCAATAACAGCCTCCAGGGCACCACACTTGGAGGGTAAAAGGAAGGTAGTAGAACCTTATTATTTAAAAATAAATAAATAAATAAATAAATAAAAAGCAGAGAGTGATTTAAGTCAATAAAACTGGCCAAAAATAATCATGTATTTCAGGAGTGGATTGGAAGAATAAGGAATCACTTTAGTAAGTACCAGGGATTTTCTGCTTCTCCAAATTCATCTTCTATTCTATTTATTCTCTTTAAACAATGTTTAACGCATGTGTATTCCACAAAGCTTGAAAGCTTGCCTTTAGGGGCAATAGGGCATCAACTCAGTATCTTCATAGCAGTGCACTAGTTTTGGCCTCCCCTATACGAGAAATACATGGATATACTGGAGCAAGTCCAAAGGAGGGCCACAAAGGTGATTGAGGGTGCTGGAGCATCTCTCATGTGAGGAGAGGTTAAGAGAGATGGGACTGTTCATCCTAGAGAAGGCTCAGGGAAGATCTTACATACATGTATCAATACCTCATGGTGGAAGCAAAGAAAGCAGAGTCAGGATCTTTTCAGTGATGGTTAGTGGTGGGATAAGAGGTAGTAGGCACAAATTGAAAAAAATTTTGAATTGAAAAAAAAATTGAAAATTTTGTTAAAGTGTTAGGAAGAGCTCTTTTTTTAATTTCCCTGAGGTGATAGCATGGCCATCCTTGAAACTTTCCACAACCTGACTATACATAGTCCTGAGAAATCTGCTATAGCTGATTTCACTTTGAGCAAGTGTGGTAGGCCAGACTGTCTTCAGGACTTGGCTTATGTTAATGTTAACAGATTCTTCACCTCAGTAATGATAAAGTTCAGAGGAAATTCATTAGAAGTATTAGCTTATTCTTTAGGGCAGTGGTGTCTTTTTTATTATTAACAAAAAAGAAATCTGAGAAGGCATTTCCCATTGTTTGTCCTATAGTTAGGGCAAGTCAGCAGTCTCAAGTGGAGCATAAAATTGGTGATATATTTCCTGTGCATCTTTTAGGCTGGATGCCCAGGACCTTGCTTACACCCCCTTTCATTCTCTGTGAAAAAAGGGATATAGGGTTACATGCAGATATATTGGGTCTTCCGTGGATGTTAGCTCTTTACATAAAAAGTAGGCATTAATATGTTATCACTCTGTACAAACTCCAGGCCTCCATATTTTAAGAGAAGGATTTCTTACCCCATCAAGTTGTCTTGGGACCTTTCCACAAGTAGAGAGAGAGAGAGCCTTGCAATTTCTCATACGGCCTGTATCAATTGTAGGCTTTCAAAGCTGTGGGACTGCAAGGGGGCCACTGTTGCAGTGTGTCTGGTGAGAGGGAGAGAGAAACTGCAAGAGATGTGTTCTCTGCATCCTGTGGAAAGGTTAGTGTGGAAAGTAGCAGATGCACCTTCCCTCACACTGTGGAGCCTTCATCCATCTTTCTGGGCACATGTGCCCACAGGAAGCAGGCACTGCTTCCCTTCCTGATTTAAGGCTGCACCCATCTCAGCCTGAAGGAGAGAGGCCGGGGGTAAACACTTTTCAAATAACTTTTGTGTAAGCTTAAATAACTCCCGAAGGAAGTCAGCCCTGCTGTCAACATGTGAAAGGCCAGCCTGTATAACACGTTGCATGCATTTGTGCTCACCATGACGAAACAAAAGAGCAAATTAGGATTGAAACCTATAATCCAAACCAGTCAGGATTTTCTCCTGTGTTTTGTGGAGCTTATGTCTCCCTCCAGAGTTTAAAGATAGGGAAGATGGTATTGGTGTTACATATGTAGAGCAGAATGTGTGGACACTTGGAATTCCCCATGTCAAATTGATGAACGTTTTACTATCTTCTTTGGGACGAATGCATAAAAAGTCAGACCAATATTTTCTCAAAGTTACGAAATAGTTATTAAAAAATGGAAATGTATGCTGTGTGTGTCTGAAAACTGCTTCTTTGAGCACATATGTTTTATCAAAGGGAACAAATCCATTGCAACATAAGGCTATCACATCTGTGAATAAAACCTCAAAATACCTCTCAACCTTGCTTTACTTCCCTTTGGTTTCAACCTCTATCTTAATGGAAATTTTTTTAGAGTGTAATGGTTTGGCACAGTTGCAGAGCACAAGACAAAGAAACAGGGGATAAAACCTGATTTATTATGCAATGCTGACCAAGACTGTTGTATCCCTGCTTTACCCACATCATCTTCTGCTATACTTGCTTTATAGACATACATTAGGTGAAAGGATTAGTACAATATACAGAGATAACAAACTAAATTCTGGCAGTTGTTTTCTTTTGCCATTCATAGATTTAAAAGTTTCAGAATAACTTTTTCTCTTTTATTCAAGTTCCACAAATCTCTAAATGGCAGTCAGTGAGAAAACCTGCCTCCTTCTAAATGGTACATGGAATGTGTTTAGGGGTGTCAGCTCCTTTCTCTCTCTGATTTTTCATCACCGCTGTTTAAAGCTGTGAAGTTAATAAGGAGAGGCTCATCCTGGAAAACCATCCAAGCCAGAGAACTCAACAGCCCAGCACATACCACTGACTACGTGCTGAAAGTCACAGCAACCTTCATTCAGATCTTTGTGTTGCTAAAAGTTGAGGATAAATTAATTAGATGTGCGGCTTATGCTGATTAACTGTGAGGTGGCAAGAGAGTTGCAGTGATTTCCAGTGTGTAATATAGATGTACAGTTCAATTGCTTACCGCTGAAAAGCATGTGTGCTTCTCTCTTCCTTAAGATCAGCTTACTGAAATATCCAGGTCGGACTAGGACGGCATCCAGCTGACTTGTTTGGATCAGCAAGTGGCTCAGGTATGCCGGGAATAGGGGAAACAATGCAGGGTGCATCCCTGGGTTGTATGTCATCACTGAGTCTTGAATGCAGAGGATGCCCTCACTCTAAGCCTGGAGTCCTCATCACAGGCCGGATTACTGTATGGGGAAATATTTTTCCAGGATCCTTGTGTACAGGTTGTGTGGCTGACAGACACCTAGTTGTCTTTGGCTGAGCTGTTTTTGAAAAACCTTCTTCAGACCTCTGAATATCAAATCTCTTGCTATCCACCAAAGTAAGTAAGAGCCCATAGTTTCAGAGATACTAAGGGTGATTTATTGTCTGTGATACCAGGTGTAGTGATAATGGGCCTCAGTCATGCAGCCCAGCTTCAGTTGTTCAAAATATCATGAAGAGGGCTTTGAAGGCGTTCATTCATTTGTTAGTTTACAAGAATAATTCACATAGCAATTTTTTTCTGATTTTTTTTTTCTGGCTGGGAGCTATCCTTTTTTAAGGTACAGTTTTTTCCCCCAGTCATCAGGGCTATATTATATTTAAAATCAAGAAACAAAAATGGAGCCTTAGGGGGTTTTGGGTTTTGTTTCTTCTGCAGTTTCTTGATTGTAGATGCTGGTTTTTCAAGAAATACACATGGAACCTTGAGTCTTATAATGAAAAATCTGGCAGCAGAGATGATGACTGCTGACCTACTGCTAGGGACCAACTTATAGATGTGGTAGCCTGTGTATCACACTGCTGTGAAACATCCTGTGAGTCTCTTCTCTTTCTGCAGTCTATGTTGGGAGCCAGAGAGCTTGCTTCTGAGAATCTGAGCAGATAAGTCATGTTCGAAACCTGACAGCCCTGCCACTCCCCATTGCAGACTGAATCCAGTTGCATTCCTAAGGCCACAGCTGTAAAGCAAGTTTGTGGTTTTATTTTTGTTCAGCTCAAGCCATATTTTTAGTGCTCCCTATAATAAATCTTCATGTTTTGATTATGTGTAAAAAGACAGTGACTAGAGACAGAACACAGCGCTACCAAAATAAACTCGCTTAATGCACAATGGTCCTGCCACAAGCACGGACTCCCCTCTTTGCCCAAACTTAATCTCATTTGAAGTGGTGCAGGGAGAAGCATGGGCAGGAGGGAAGAGCCCGGTGCCCCAGTCAAAAGAAAATAAAATTAAAAAGAAAGAGCACAAATATATACGCTGGCAAAATGCGCGCAGAGGGTTGCCTAGCAATTCTGCAGACTATTTGGGCAGTCCAGGGACCGCGTTCCGAATTAACATGAAGGAGAAGGCAGGGCCGGCAACGCCAAGCTCTTCAACGTGGCAAGTTGGCCACTGTTCCCTAAGGCTGAAAGTAGCAATTTACTTTCATCGAAAATGAGTCCCTGGGAGCCACCGGCATCGGGACGTGGCCCTGTGGCAGGGGCCTGTGGCGTGACGGGACGTGTTGGCTAATTTTTGTGCCCCTCACTACAAGAAAGACATTGAAGTGCTGGAGCAAGTCCAAAGAAGGGCAGTGAAGCAGGTGAAGGCTCTGGAGCACAAGTCTGATGAGAAGCAGCTGAGGGAGCTTGTGGGGGGGCTCAGCCTGGAGAAAAGGAGGCTGAAGGAAGACCTTATTGCTTCCTACGACTACCTGAAAGGAGATCGTAGTGATGTGGCTGTCGGTCTCTTCTCCCAGGTAACAAGTGACAGGACGAGAGGAAATGGCCTCAAGCTGCACCAAGGGAGGATTAGACTGGATATTATGAACATTTTTTTTCCACAGAAAGAGCTATAAAGCATTGGAACAGGCAGCACAGGGAAGAGGTGGAGTCACCATCCCTGGAACTGTTTAAAAAACATGTGGATATAGCACTTGAGGACATGATTTAATGGTGAACATGGTCGTGGTGCTGGGCTGACAGTTGGATTTGATCTTAGAGGTCTTTTCCAACCTTAATGGTTCTATGATTCCAATGCCACTGCTGAGCATGTGCTGGCCACCCTGGATTATCCCGGGAGCAGTGCTTGACCACACAGCGGTGCTGGGGTGCAGGCAGCTGAGGGGTACATTTGGTAGTTTCAGCAAGTACTTTGGTTGAGAGGAAAATGTTTTTGAATTCCAAGTGTCTCTGTTTAAGACCGCATTTCTAAAAGCACTTAGTAAGCCCTTTAGAATGCAGCAACTTTCAAAATCTGCAGTTCTGAAGTTCCAAGTTTTTTTGAATAATATTATTTAGCCGTTTTCCTTTAGAAGTATTTTCTTGGATCAAGAAGATTTCAGTTTGTCTCTTTCAGCAAATGTAAGCTCAAGTCCTAGCTCAGACCATATTTAATCCTAAAATTCTAATTTTGCTTCTCCTTTCACTATTAATTTATACTTTCAGTGTAAAGCTCAGGTTTCTGAAATTCAGTTCAATGATTCTTCACGTTTCATATCAAATGGTCAAAGGTGGCCAAAGAAAGATTTTTCCATTTTTAAATTGTGAGGTGGAAAAGATATTTTTGCAAGTTCCAGGTTTATTCTTCATTACCTTTTCCCTAATGAGTGACTGAGTACATTTCTGCTTTGAAACACCAATTTTTTTCTATCCCTTGAAAAGCTGAATTTCTTTTTCTTCCATTCCCATTTCTAGCAACTTTCTGTTTTTTCAAAGATTTAACTTCCCAGTAACTCCTAGAAATATGTATCTAGTTCATAATCTCTAAATTAATCAGAATATCTATTAAACTGTAAGTTAGGTACTTAATTTAGAAATATGTGTTAAAAAAACCCACTAAACTTCATGGCTCTATCAATATGTACTTATCTCCTAATGGTATACGTGTTTAATATGTATGTAAATAAGAGTTATTAGCAAAGATTGCATGTTTGGCTATAACTATGGGTATCAGAAGATTACCCTGGGGATCTTTTAAACTCTTCTTTGTTTTAGTCCACATGAGAATGATAAGCTTTTTATTTAATTAAATTTAGTTTTATTTAAATTATCTTGATATGTACCCAGAAAGTGTCCATTTAAAGGAAAATGTGTATCTGATTTCAGAGACTCAGAATAGACACTTCTATACTCCTCTTTGGCCACAAGGGAATATGACAGGAACATTTTATTTCCGTATTACTTTAATTAAGTAAGAGCTGACACAGAAACTGTGTAGTGCTCTGTAATTTGATATGGACTTTTTCTAACCTTTGAAACACACTGTGGGAAGCTCTCCATGCATATCAGTTCCTGTGCTGAGCTAGAGTGGATACTTTTTGAGTTTGTCACCTATTTCTGGTGTTCTGGCAGTATTTTTCCTTATCAAGTCCATAAGTTATGTCATATCTATTTCTGTTCTTACTTTGAATCAGTCAAGGTTGTGGGGTTTTTTGTAATTAGCTGTTTTACAGTGTCACTTCTATTCCTGATATTTGTATTTCTAGAAGAATTTGTGTGGCATTTTTGCATGCTTAGCACTTGCAAAAATTGGAATTTATGAGCTCACTTTGCATAAACAGTACCCACATCCCTGGCGTTCACATATTGAACTTGGAGCATGTAAGCAACCTCACCTTAGATACGCTCCAAAAGGGGATGTGCAAGTCAAAATAAGTGTTTTAGGACTATGTCTGGACAAATATTTTGAGGGGTTTTTTGGACATGCTGATGTGAAGGGTATTTTGGTGGGATGGGAACACACAACCAACAGCCTTGTCCTGCTTTTGCATTAGTCATGGCTTCCCTTCAGAAACTGGGTGTGAATGAAATCCAGCATTTCAGGGCAAGTGGCCTAAGAAGGATCTTCCTCACAAATCTTGTCTGAAGTTCTCTGCCACTTGGGGCAACAGGAGTATTTTCCAAAACCTTAAGAAAGTTGAAAATCATGGGATTATATGGGGTAAAATATCTCTTTTGACTGTTCTGGATTTTTTTTTTGTTTGGTTTTAATTTTTAGCATGTTTTTCTAGGTCAGGCAGATGAGCAAAAACATGCTCGTGTTGCAAGGAGTGACAATTCAGATATGCCAGGGAGACGTGTAAGGAAAGCCTGGAAAGGACGCAGTGGGAACTGTGTGCTGCACAGATGTGGTGTAGAAACACCTCATTTTAATTTTTTTAAAAGAAAACAAAACCAAACAAATAAGACATAGGAGAATTAGGTTTCATCTGTACCATCCTTATGCGCAATTAGGAGGATGCCCTGCAATCCTCAGGCCACACGTGTCAGGCTGATCAGTCAAATCCTGCTGTCCAAGAGCAGGGATGGGAGAATATGAGAGCAAGACAAGCACCTCTACCCCAGATGCTCTACACCACCTATTTTGATCTGTGCGCAGGAATTGGCTGGTGCACAGCTGTCCCCAGAGTGGGATTTGCCTCATCCATGGCAGGGAACAGAGCCAGCGGTGCTTCCCTTCCACAGCATGTTTCTTATCCAGGCGGCAAGAGTTTGTTCAGGCTCGTTGTTCCTTGGTCAGCACCTACAATTCTCTTGCATTGATGAAAAGAGGCCAAAAATTATTGTGTCTATATTTTCGAGTTGCTGGCTCTTTCTTATAGGAAAATATACTTGTTAGGAGGGGGAAAAAAAAAATCAAGTTTTCTAAATGACGTTGTATTCGTATCTTCAGATTGTACCACCCTCGTGAGAAGTTTTAGCTCTTTCCATTATCAGGTTGGCTAAATGTAACTGGGGTGATTGGGTTCCTCTTCTTCATTTAAAGATTTTGGGCAGAAATTTCAGCTACTTTAAATGTCCCTCATGGGTCAGATTAGGTCTCACTGTCTAATCTAACTTGAACATCGAAGTGAGGTGGATTTTTTTTCTATCTTTCTTTTCAATTTTCTTTTCTTTCAAATCTATCGTCTTTGGGAACTTTGCAGTTGCAGAAAATACTTCCCTGCATAAATAGATAAAGGAACTTTTAAGAATTCCGAGTTTGTTTTCAGACTGACTTAAAAATAAGGGTAATAATTTCAAAATATGCTCCAGAGTGCAAATTGCAAAAGAACCCCTAGCAACTGATATGGAAACATTGAAAATTTTCATTTTCCTCATAGCATTGTGAATTAAAAATATATAATTATTAATAACATTGAAATAAATAAAATGAAAAATCAAAGTTGAAATAAATGTAACAAAATACCTGATAAAGTGAAATATTTTTACCTTAATGAGAAGGTTTTGATGTTGGCAAAATAAATACTTAGACATAAGTGGCATAGGTAGGAATTAGACTGTGATGTTTTATTTTAGAACATTTTAAAATGCCGTGGAAATTACCAAGGTGGACTTTTTTTTTCCATTTTCTTTTTTTTATTTTTCCCCTCATAGTGGAAGGTAAATCTGCTTTTCTTTCCTGCACTACTTCGGTCCAGAAAGTATCTACCACTAACATATCAATTTAATGCTATCTCCAGTCACTTACTGAATTCTTCTCACCTTACTTATGAAATGCCCCTGCTGAGGTTGAGGGTTGGGTTTTAGCAGTCAAACATACAGTTTGTTGGCCATTTATTTAGCACCTGAATCAAGAATGCCAAACTATCTGGATGTGAGGGACCCAGCTGAGTCACAAGAAATGGTGTCTCGTTGCAAATGAAAGAGAAGTGACCCCTCTGGTTTCAGGTGCTGAGACTCAGTCAGATGCACCACTCAGTGTCTGGTTTATCCTGGTACAGTGAGCCAGCGGTGGGCAAGGATCCAGCAATGTTCCCTGCAAAAATCAATGCATTAATTTCTGTGTTTGTTGTATAGTGGTGCAAACTTACCTATTACTTCCAATTGCTGGTGTACCAAACCCATATAACTGGGAGAAGATTGTGTCTTTCATTGTGGATGGTACAAAACACCAATGCCTTTAATAGGATGTGCCTTTTCTGGTTTGGTATTACCAAATTAAGTGTCAGTTTGTGAAATGTTTACTCTATCTGCAGAGCAGATGGAGTGGAAATGCTCGTGTGAGTAAATATTTGCCATATATGCACTGCACAATCTGGCTGCATCCTTGATTTTACTCTATAATTTATGCTTTTTAAACAGCAATGAAGAAACCTCAAAAGATTCAAAGGTTCATTTGGATTCTCATAAACACCAAAAGCTTGGATGCTTTCCTCTGCCTCTTGAGGCTTTACAATTTCTATAGGAAATTTGGTGAAAGAACTTGCTGTAGCGTTGTAATTCATAACTGCAGTTCTCCTTCCATCTGGTTGCAGAAAAAGTGGGATAGCAGCAAGGTAACACGGACATTCACTGCGTATGTTTAGACTCTAATGCACAGTACCATTTATATTTGGGTCAAGTATGATGTTCAAGACAGGCAGTCCCCTTTTTACCTAAAAAATCTCATCTGGTTTCTCTAATTTTTTTGTTTTGTTTTGTTTTGTTTTTAAACGCCTATATCTGTTCAAAGCCCTATACAAGAGAAGTTGCATTTGGCTACTGTCAGTTGAACACGTTATCTACAAACTCATTAACCGTCTCTTCGGCTAGAGAAGGATAATTTCAAAGCACATTCACCAAGTGAAAGAAGAGAGAAAAAGGAAAGTGTTGGATTTTTTTTTTAATTATACTTTTAAATTATTTTATTCTAAAGATTTATTAAAAGGAGAAGAAAACCCCCTAAAGTTCTGAAGGAATATTAACATAACATGCCTGTAACTCAAGCTGTGTTTAATGAGAGGTGCTGTTTTTTTCTGCCATGAGGGCTACAGTCCAATGAGTGATAGCTATGAAAGAGGTCACATACATATTCATCAAATTCGACATGCACATGTAAACTGGTTTTAATAGGCCATGACAGCAGAAGTTGTGTCAGGCAAATAGCTGCACATGTGCTCATTCCCTCGACTGGCATATTTAGCCATTATCACTCTGGTATCCATGGATGAAATATTAGCTTGTTAACTTAAGACCATCAGTTGTTGCTGATGCTCAGTGGCAACCAAAAAAAGCACAGGTTCCCTCTGCAACTTTATTATGTACAGAGCTAGCACTGAATTATTACAATTTCACTGTAATATTTCCATTTCCTTCCCTTATTTATTACAGAGGATATTTGTAAGTGATAAATTGGAATGCAGCTACAATATAAATAAAGGGACTATTGATTCGAAAATACTCCAAGGGTTGTATTCCATGAATTTCTTGCACTGTGCTTCTGGCTGTACATTCAGAAGAGACAGTGTTGCTAGAGCACTAATTTTTCCATGAGCACATATCAGCGTGTTTGTGTGTTGGCACATACACACACACACACAAAAACAAACCAAAGGAAAATACAGTCCTTCAGAGCCCTCGGCACAGCAAGGGGTAAACGACCTCACTCTGCCAGGTGTAAATCAGCGTATCTGCTGGATCCCACCGGGTTGTTTTGCTGAAGGTGTGACAGCTGGGTTAATAGTTAACCTCTCTTCTAGGACTGGGGGAGCGGTATACTGTGTGCTCCTTTTCCCTGCTTTGAGGGGAATAGCGTCTTCCTAAATTAGGAAAGAAGTGGCAAATGGCACCTATGTATAGAAACCAGACTTAGACAACAGCTTTGCATTTGAAGAAGGAAGGTGTACTGTATTGTGGTCTGTTCCCCAGAGTGATGTTTTAAAGGCTACAGATTTTGTCTGGCATGTGGGAGTAGGCTATGGTGGTCTGTTTGAGGTAGTGGTCTAGACTGCCACAGCAGCAAATGTACCTTTTGTGTGATACAAGAGGGATGCATTGCTTCACAGACCTACCTTAGCGCTATACAGATGTTAAGGAACCTGAAGTGAAAGCTGAACAAGGAGGAAAGCATAAAATAAGAGTTAAGTCTTTGGTGTTCTAATTATGCATGCTGAGGTGTGAAAGCCTTGCTTTTCCAAAGTGGTCCCATTGCATTTCTTGAAGAGCTTTTGCAAATATCGAGCGCTAGTGAAAGCAGATGTCAGGCTTGGACAAATTATAGTGTACTTGATTGTAATTTAAAAGTAATAAAACACATCAGCACCGAGCAACTCATCTCAGTAAAGAAGGAAATAATTCTCTCTGTAAACAAGTCCCTCCCCTTCCATGTCAAATGAGAAGACATAGCTGCCCAGCTCACGAGGACAAAAGCTTTAGGTGCACAAATGAAATGTGGAAGGTGGGTTTGGAATTATATCCTCTCTTGAAGTGTTAGCTCATGATGTGGTGGAGGAAAGCTGGCAGGCAGCTCAAAATAGTTTTTAGGTTTTCTTCTGCACAAGGACAATAACTCTATCTCCCTGGAGACAGCACTTGCAAATTACTGGTGCATGCTCTTATTTTGGTCACAGTCTCTCCTCTACGAGGTCCATCTCCTAAAAAGCTCTTTAAGCCAGGTCTGTTATGAATTTGGCCAAGGTAGCTTTATCCCCTCTGAGACTTACTCCCCACCCTGGAGAGAATATTCACGTAGCGAGCTACAGCTGCAATGAATAACACCAAAGAGTCTTCTCTGGAGTCGAGGTTGGTGTTTATTTTAAGAAAGCACACCTCCTCTTTGTGATTTCAGACTCCAGCACAGCTGGGAATGCCATGGCCAGTTGAGAAATCTGTAAAACTGAACTCCTGGGGCAGATGTGTTCATAAGTAACTGTGTGTGCCTTTGCATGTCTTGTATGGCTTCTATTTTGTGTAAGAACACAGATTAAGAACAACACACTACTAACCATGTCAGCTGCAAGGACAGTCAGTTTCAAAGAGAAATGCTTAAGGAAAAGTACTGTGTTTCAGTTTTGAGGGACTAATTTGAAAATTATGTGTTCTCAAAAGGTGACGAGTTTTGAGAGGGTTCTCTGTGCTGATTTGTCTCTCTGTCTTCTGAATTTGGCAGTATCTGGCTCAGAGGGAAGATTACGCTACCACAGGATGATTGCCACTGTTTGAAGGTTAGTCTTATTCTAGAGATGAGGATGGCATTATAGCCTAAAATACCAGGCATTATACCCTGAAAAAACTGTTGCTTAACATCAAGTGTTGCTACTCCAGGAAGTTTTGATATTCAGATAAACAGTGATTCCTGCCAGTCTTCTTGATCCCTGAGCTGGAAGATTCTCTTCCTCGCAGATCTGGAGACACGGGATCTTTGTGTACAGGTCACTGGAAGATCGGAGTTTCTGAGTTGGAAATCTCCCAGACAGTGCCTTCCTATGCAGCTCTGTAGGAACAGTCTAACACAAGGGGTCGTATGGAAGCCTTTTAGGTGCTGCTGTGCTATAAATGAGAGTAATTTAAGAGCAGAGACACTGATGGTTGACACAAGTTAATCTTTTACTGTTGCTCTATTTCATATTTGTTAATGCATCAAGTCTGGTTTCAAATATTTTGAAAGAAGACCTGAGATTTCTCCAATATTAACTGTGCAAGGAGAAGTCTATCCTATAAAAAGACTTTATCTTTTTATTAAAAAATGCACTAAGTCGTGGGAAAATATTCAAAATGAGGAATGATCTGATAAAAAACATGAGAGGTTTGGCTTTGGCTCGTATGAATTTTCTAAAAGAGAAGGGACGTGTTTGTATATTTCTTATCAAGCAACTGCAGATTTATTTATATCAATCATTCCTGTAACATGACATGTGAAATTAGCATTATGATTTAACTTCGCATTACAGCAAGAAGCAACATCATTTTTGATCTTGTCTAGATGGAGAGGATGGTTTCCAAAAGTGCTTTGCAAGAAAGGGGAGTACTGGCTGTTCTGTAATAGTAGAGACTGCAGTTTTTGGTTCATCTCCATTTTTAGGAACACAATTTTTTATGGAAACCAGAAGAAGGTTTTTCAAAACTTCCTGGTCATATTGAGAAACCTGTCCCCTGAGCAGGGCAATAATATGTTACAGTCTTTGTCACAGAGCAGCCCCTTGAGGTTTTTCTTCACTTTTCTGACCTCAAATCAACTTTCCGTCTTGAACATGCAGTAAACACTTGACCTGCACTCATTCCAAAAGGCAAATGCATCTGAGTTGTGATCAATGCTGTTTATTTGATTTTTGTTTGTTTGTTTGATTCTTTTCTGACAAACTGTTTAGCCTTTTAATTTATTGATGTGCTGAGTTAATTTAGTATATGTATGTGTAGGGAACTAGCGGTGAACTGGGCTGGATTTTTCAGCTGTGGCCAAAGCATTTGAAGGTCTAATTAGTGGATGAGGCAGCAAGAGCTGATTGTTTGGTCATTTTTGGGTGTGCTTTAATCAAAATTAAGATATGCAGCAAGTTCATGGATAATGTTTACAAACATGTATGCATTTAAACTTAATGGGACTGTTAAACTGCTCCGTAAGTTCCTCAGTCCATGACCCAATGCTCCTTTGGTGATGTCCATGCAGCTTTCCGGCATAAACCCACATTATTGGCAGGATGAAGGATCAAAAATGAAAAAAATACCAAAGTGTTAAGGCCCGCACTGTAAGTGCTGGATATAGAAGGAAATCAGAATGTGTCAATTAGTTGGTTTTGAATTAAGACCTCTGCTAGCCTGCCTGCAGGAAAGATTTTATGCATTAGCAGAGGTCAGAATCACATGAAATAAAACCTATTTATCTTGTTCCTTCTCCTTTCCTCTGAATCTCTTCTCCTTCAATTAAAAAAAAAAAAATCTTCATCTTAAAGTTTTAGGAAAAAAACCTTTCAAGTGAGACTGCCTTTCTGTAACCATCTGCAGTACTCATGGCCACCAGATGCCAGCCACAGTGTCCCAAACAACTGCCACTGCATTCCCTAAGGAACAAGCATAAACAGGGAAATGAAGCCTCAGGTTTTTCTCTTGCTACCCTGTCCAACAGGAAGAGCCCTATATACAAGTTCTGATCACTTTTCTGAGTCAGTAAAATGCTGTTTGGCACACAGTTCTCCAAAGTTTATGGGCAGGATTTTCTGATGACATGACATATAAAAGATGGTGCCTTGCATGTGTTTTTTCTTTCTCCCCTTCCTCACTGGCTGCTGGGTCACTGTTGTCTGGTTGAACGTACACAGCGTGTGCACTATGTGAATTCACACTTCCTTGGCAAAGGCACCTCATACAGAGAGCTCACTCCATAAATAACCTGGGCTGTGCGTTTATTCTGCTCTGAAATGCTGTAAAAAATAAAAGGCTACCTATCAAAGTTGTTTGTCTAATAATGGAGGAAGGGGATGATATTGTAAACACTGTCCAAATGAATTGTAGTAACCAGAATAAATGGTGGTTGCTGTTACTGAGAGCTGAAACTGAATTCAGCCCTTTCTAAATACATCACATGTGACTTTAATCCGTTCCAGAGCCCAGGTCTCTTCCAGGCTTGGAAATTTGATGCTCTGAGGTGCTAAGCCTGCTCTATTGCTGTAGAAATCAGTGGGGCAGCAGCCTGCTCAGCACCCCGAAAAAGTGATCAGTCTGTTGTGGTTCTCCAGGCCTGATCCTGTTGTTCCTAGGTGTTCCTATCCACACCTAATTTTGGACAGGGATATACCACCTTTTGCAGAAGGACCACTCACTTGTCTAAGTCAGCATGTATATTGAGTTTACAGCATCAGGGCCTCGGTCTGTGTCCACTTTTCACGTTGCTTCTTTCAAGTGCATTTTCCTTGTTCCTCTCTACTTGAATAAGGCTACATTTCTCTTTCTAAAAATCAGTGTTTTATCTCCTTTTGGTGGACAAACATTCTCAGAACGGAACTCGTTGACAATAAACTGTGCCTAGGGTTTGGAGAAATGTGTTTACAAAGTATAAAAGAGATCACAGAAGGTAAAGATAAACTATATCCAGACCAAAATGATTTTATGCGCAAGTTTTATCCAGCAGGTGCAGAAACAGTAGAGTGGGGAATGGGCGGGGGAAATAACAAAACAAAACAAAAATGTTCTCAGTCATCAATATTTGCTGCCTGAGAAGGGGGTGAATCCTGCTTCAAACAGCCCTCTTGACGCCACCACTTAAGTGTCTGAAAAGGAGCTCTTCAGAGGTGACATTCAAACCTTTAATAGCGGGCAGTGGGTTTCGACAATAATAATTTTCTCTCATGGCAGGCCAGCGACTTCGCTGCTCACTTACCTGTCCTCGGCAGCCTGGGCAGAGTGGTAACCTAATCCCATGTGTTTTAGGGGTGAGGGGCAGAGGCAGTGCCTGCAGGTCTCCCCAGCCCATCCATAATTATATGGCTGGCAGAGGAGTGCCTCAGGTTGCACATTAGGCCCTCGCTGAGATTAGTAATTATAATATCAGTTTTCTCCAAATAGGTCTGACAGAATGGCACTGGTAGCAGAGGTGACTCAAAGTTTAGTAAGTCTTAGGGAAAGTTTACTGTCTCCTGCTGCTTTCTGTCCCACAAATTTGGCCTCTCTAATAACCAGCACCGGCCACAAACAGTAGGAATCCTTTTCAATCACTATTAGCAACACTTCATTTCTGTCATATTTGACCCCTGGCAAGCTGCAGCCCAGCAAAGAGCATTCCCCGCAGAAAGTAACCAGACATCCAGGATTTACTCTGTGACAAATGACATTTTTAAGGGCCCTTAAAAAACACTGAAACAAATTCACAGCAGGACTCTGGAAAGCCCTTTACCAACCTCCGAAGGAGATAAGGGATAGCGTTGCTCTTACTTGGTAGCTTTTCATCTTTAGCTATTTCTTCTGTATGACTTCACGTTTGCTGGTACCTCCAATAGGAAACTGCTGCTCCCTTTCAGTGTCCTAAAAGCGTGATGAGATTATTTATGCTTATATACTGAGAACTTTCCTAACACAAAGATGTCTTTCTCTAGGTGTTTTCACTTGCTACTCTTTCTGAGTAGTTTAGCAACTCTCTTTTCACTGGGGAAAAAGTAAGGCCCAACGAGATTATGGCCAGCAGGACAAGTTCTAGTCTATGCCTTAACTTTAAAGCAATTTTTTTAGTTCACCAGGAAGCCAAGTCTTTATTAAAAGTTGTGCCCAAGAAAGAAGTCATAGTGGGTTTTGTTGGGGTTTTTTTTTTGCAGCTTTAATTTCTTGTCAGGACAGTCGTGCATTTGAGACCAGGTTTCTGACTGCAGTGTCCTGTTTTAAGGGTCTAAAATGAGTGCAGTATGAACCTGGAAGAGGCAATCAGAGAGAGAAGAGAACAGAATAACTGTCTGGAGACAAGAATAGAATAAATAGGAGATGCACAGACTTCTCTTTAGACACAGCCAACTTGATAATTTTGAGGTAAATCCTGGTTGCTCAGTGAGACCTGTAGGACTGAGATGAGGCTGTACTCTAGTAAGTGCAATAAATGTGTTAAAAAGCCAGGACAAAATGTGGCAAGACAGAAAATGCAGTGCTTTTGATACCACAACTTCTTAATTGCTCTTCCCACCTGCTATTTCCTCTTCATTTCATTTTCTCACCCTGTGATTTACAGAGGGGGAAAACCAGAAAAACATCTTGGCCGATGGTTTACAGCCATCCAGAACCAGCACTCATCAGGGTCACCCTGGGTCCTTGTGCGTTTGCAATAGCAGATTCCCCGTCCTCCTGCGCACCCTGCTGTGACCGAGCAGACCAGCAGCACTGGGGGCACAGAGCTGCCGAGGTGTGGCAGACACTGCCCCGACCGGGAGAACTGCATTGTTTGCCCCTTCATGATAATTTTCTGCAGTGCTCGCAGTTGATATTTGAACGCATTTTGGAGGGTGTGTTGGAGCTGCACCTCAGCCTGTGCCCGCAGGCCCGTTGTCTCTCTGACCTGGGAGCCTCCCTGTACACCAAGCCAGGGGCGGCTCTCTGTAGTCACTGAATACATGTCCAGTGCATCCTTGCTCTAGTGGCTTGTGACGTGCTTTGCTTAGTGCCAGGATTAACTGTGGGCGAGCTGGGAAGTGTGTTGATGACTGAAGGTGGAAGGGAGGACTGTGAACCCACCGAAGTAGTACTATGCTTTTAAATCAAGAGTAAATGACTTCACTGCTTTCCTTGCACTTGTACTTCTGAACGCAAAGTGAAAGTTTCACAATAGTTTCTAGTCTTCTGTCTTCTGTACAGTTTACATCTTTCTTGGCAAACCAGTTGTTTGCACATTTCACTTCCAGTGGCCCAGCCAGCATCCATGGGTAGGGAGAATGAGCTGGGTGCACTCACGCTCAGCACAGAATGACTGAAGGCTAAATACCCTCTCAGCTGTGTAATGGAGTTTGCCAGAGGTTGAGATTAGGTGAATGAATATCTATGAGGTACAAGAGTTGTATTTTTCAGTCACTGATGTAATGATAAATGTATGTTAAAAGGTTGCACAAAAATGATTACCACTTGCAATAGATACCTGTGAGAGCATTGGAGGTGGGGGAAAGCAGCCAAATTTTGAGAATTGCTGCACATGTGTGTCTTTTCAGGCCTGCAAATGAGCACTCTCTAGAGTCTTTGATCCACAGCTTGGCATTTTGATGAAGAAGAATAAGCTAGACTGGTCAGAAAAAGAGCTAGTCTGATCAAAAAGACTAAGCTAGACTGTGATGAGGGACTAAGTACTGCTTGCATTGGGCCATATGAGATTGTCTCCTAGACCTGTACATGCCGACTTAGACAAGTGACTGGTCCTTCTGTAAAAAGTGTTATATTCATAATATGCTGAAAATAGCCTAGGAAGGGCCAGCTTTGTTTCTGGGACTGTATACATTGAATTGAAAGTATTTTCCAGCCATCGAAATATCCTTGAATTTAAATTTAATTTTTGACTCTTCTCCTTTTTGCCACTTGTCAAGGTGTACAGAGTGAGTAAAAATAGTAAAGCAGAGCTGAAATACTCACAGATGCGAGTGGAGTTTGTGGTTTGTGCTAAGTCAGATCAGTAAAGAAAGCCTGGATCAAACAAAGCACATTGAGCATCTGCGACAAAGTGTATGTCCTACCACTGCCCCCCACTCTATACTCTCCTCATCCCACCTCAGAGGATCTGGGCTGAAGTGCTTATCTAAACACCAAAAGTTGTGCTATTGGACAGCCATCTTCGCTGAGGCAACCATCATCCCAGCCTGACTATCCCATTATTGTGTTTTGTCAGGATGCTTTTCAGCTGGCTGAAGTTCTTGGCTGGGGCCAGGGAGGAGAGACCCATGAGGTGTGGGGGGACACCCATACACATCCTCAGCATCATCACTGTTGCAAAGCCCAGGCGATGTCTGCTCTTCTAATGCTTGAGTAGCTGAAGTCCACTTGCAGGAAGGACAAGTTTTCCTTAATTATTTCTGATTTTTGTTTTCTTCCTTAATGTCATTAATTGCTTTTCTTTCCCTGTGGTCGAGGACCTGGATTTCCAAGTTCCCTCTGAGCCCGAAGGTACAGGATACTTCTGAAGTCTCAAGACAATGCAATTAGTGAGCTGCAAGGAGCAATGGAGCCCAGTTAAACTATCAGCCACTACTGGAAATTTGCAGTGGAGCTGTGCTGATCCTGCAGCATGTGAGGCAGAAAACAAATTAAAAGAAGTCTACTCCTGCCGAGAGGGAGAGCTATGCCTTGTGCTTAATGCACTGAACGGGGATTCAGGAGTCAGAAGCTAAATTTGTGATTTCCCACATTCCCTGCCTTAGCCTCACTGCCTTCCCTTAGCGTTGCCACGTACTATCTGAGCAGAGTTTCCATGTGCCTGTGCAAAGCTGTATTTCCTTAAAAAGCCAAGATGCCTGACACAACTGAGCCCTGCTCCCGGAGTTGCCGAGGATGTGAAGTATCCCAGTTTAAGTGGATGTCTGGATATTTACCCTTGAGTAACGGTTCTGCTTCTTGGTCGAACCCGCAGTGTAGAAGCATTGCTGCTGTGCTAATGCTCATTCGCATGGTTCATTTCTTTTTGTGTGTGTTGCTCTGTTTGTGTGAAAATCTGCATCTTTACGTATCCAGTAATAGTCTGGTCCAGACTGAGTTAGCATAAAGCTCTGTGGAGAAACAACAGGGCAGGCTGGTGTTAAAAGGAAGGGAAGAAGAGGTGACTCAAAGTTTAGAGAGCCTTAGAGAAAGTTTACTGTCTCCTGTTGCTCTCCGTTCGACAGAGTTGGCCCATCTAAAACCAACACTGGCCAGCAGCAGTGGGAATCCTTTTCAATCACCATTAGCAACACTTTTATTTCCATCATACTTGACCACAGCAGGCTGCATCCCAGTGAAGAGCATTCCTTTCAGAAAGCCAGCAGACATTCAAGTGCAGCGGATTTACTGTGTGAAAATGGCATTTTTAGGGGCTTCTGAAAATGTTTAAATGAATGCTCTTTTTTTTTATTCTTTCTCACAGCTTGATTCTCAGCTTAGAAAGCCCTTCTTGCTAAACAATTTTAGAGTTTTCTACAGGAGCTTAGAAGTTAGGTTAATGATTGCAATACAAATGTTCTGTTGCTGCTGTGAAATTACACATTTCTTAAGGCCTCTATATTGTTAAAACAAATGTTTGTAGCTATTTTGTTCAGGATGAATGAATTGGCATTAACGATGCATATTTTTGAGACTACAAAAGAATTCTGCAGTCTTTTAGTTTCGATGAAACTCTGCAGTAACGTTTGCAGGGCTTTCTTGCAGTGACTAGCAGGACAGCTTTCCATAAAACAGCCCTATGCAAGTTGAAAAGAGCCAAAAAGAAAAATCCTCCCACCCCGTTTGGCCCTATTCCTAAAACTTTCCATATCTCGTTAATCAGGAGACTGGTTTCAGGTCAGAGGGAGCCACTGAAGGGACATAAAGTGAAAGCTTATTTGTTGGAGAGAACAAACAGGAATAAAGTCAGTCTCCATTACAAATCATAGCTAAAGCAGAGTTACAAGGAGCTGGCTAAATTCAACTCGTAATGCAGTGGAGTTGTAGGACTTCCCTTCGCTCCCCAGACCAGATTGAAGTGGCTCTGGGTTTGGTTCCTTCCCTGTGCAGAAATGCCTGGGCTCACGCCAGTTCTGACTGGAATCAAAGGGAATCTCTCTTCTGCAGTGAATTATGTGACGGGCAATTATGCGCAAATAACTATAAAAGTATGGGGTTTGTCAAGTTCCCGTAAAGTCCCTGTTTATATTCCCAAACTTTTACTGTCTTCTTCCTGAGGCTGAAGGTTTCTGGAGCAGCATGTGAACTTTGTGCCTCTCATCATTTTATTTTTTTTCTGATCCCACTTTTGGGGGTATCACTGAAGCAATGGCTGCCCCCACGAGGGAATTTCACACGTTGATTCCACATACCGCTCCCTACACAACCTGTAGTTGTGTCCCAAGTTAATTCCACCTCACTAAATTAATAGCCCACTCAACAAAGAACAATTTTTTTACAGTAACCAGAAAGAAATTATCACATCTAGGTGGTTTTCCAGCCCACCTATGGGATGAATCATCTCCTAAAGAGGTTGTAGTTCATTATTAATGATGGAGTCTGGGTGAGTCATTCCCTAATTGAGATGCCACCAGTAAGACTGAGTGACTCCAGGCCTATGGTGTGCCACCCTGAAGCTCTTCTGGATGTTCAAAGCAGTGGGTACAAGTTTGTTTTGGGTTAGTGTGAAAACATAATGCAAAATGCAGTTCGAAACCCATGTACAATGGTGCAGTTTGACATATTTCTGTTATTCTCAGGGAATAAGTGCAGCAACACTTTGGGAGTCAAGTACATAATTTGAATATTGGGCCTTTTAATTGATCCCAGTCCTGATGAAGACAGACTTGGCATTACATACTGTATGATCACTGGCACAGCAGGGGCAGTTAGACAGAGGGGATTGAGTGGTGTGTTCATGAAAGACCTAATGGAAATCAAAGATAAAATGTTGCCTCCAGGAAATTATGCTCCCTCACACATGTGGTCTGTTCTTTCTTATACCAAGAATATAGGGAATATTTAATGAACTGGATCTTAAGTGAGTATAGTGTGTTTCCCACTGCAACTATATGGTCTCCATTAAATGCAATACTGTATTTTTGATGGGCAAGCAAATTGGTTTCTTTTGTTTTGTTTTGTGTTGCTGACATTAGCCAAGGGCTTACATTTTCAATTTCCTACAGTAAATTGTGCTTGTCCACCTTTGAAGAGTACAGATCAAAGGTGTATAAACGCATGTGTTGAGGCTGTATGGAAGATGGAGTTCATAGTCCAGGTTCTGCTGGTTTTAATCTAGATTGAGGGGAATATTTACTTAACTGACAGGTATTTTCTTTCCAGAAATCATTGTCCTATTAACAGTTCTTAAGTCCTTGTGCACTCCTGAATTATAATAATATTCAGTTAAAAGGTATTTGGACTGCAATACTATGTTTAAATGACTGACTCGTTCAGGTGCACTACAGACCGTAAGTTAGATCTTCATTATAGATGGACCAGTTCGGGCTGAAGGTGAAATGCGCTCAGCAAGCATGGGTTTATCTTGTTTCTGCCAAGTAAAACCATTCTTGTTTTGATGGTATTTTCCAGTGTAATGTCTGTTATTAGGATGTAGGTGGGAAAGTGTGTGTGTATCTCCTACTTTGGCAGCAAAATCAGTAGCCACTGGGTGCTGAGATGATTTGAAAGTGCAGCCAATGAAATGTTCACTGTGATCAAACTGGAGCTGCTGCTGCTATGTCAGCTGCCAAAAAGACATATTTAGAGACTTCATTCAGGGAGAATGAAGAAAATTCATAGTCCCATGACATTAAATAAAGAGAACAGCCAAAACCCCTATTATGTATTTCCTTTTTTCCATTTCTTTGTATGCATTTTCCTCCTCCTTTACATTTCTCTGTGTCAGAAGGGTTCATGTTTAAAAGGTTTTGTAGGTGTTGGTAACAAAAGCAGCCGAAATTGTAGTCTGATCTATCCGACCAGCTCCTCCTGCCACAAACAGCTGTTCTTTCCTTTCAAACCCTCCAAAACCACTCTGACCTAAATTTTTCATTTTTAAAAAGTGAATCATTAATCATAACCTTTCTAGTAAGGAGAAGAAGATACTTCTGAACAATAACTGTAAAATTTCCTTGCATTCCTTTCAAAATTATGTCCGTTGCTCTTCCTTTCATAACTGTCGTTTTTCTGCACCTACCAGTCCTTCTTACTGTGTATCTTCTTCTTCATCCTCTCTCAAAGCTTGCTGATGCTTTGTCTTCCTGCTTTTACCCTTTCCATCTTGTTTCCATGGGCCTAGTCTGGTATCACCGAAATTAATGGACATTTTGGCAATTCCTCCATCTATAACAAAGCCAGATGCTGTCTTAAGTGCTGCTGGACTTGGACCAGTAGCAAAAGTATCAGGTTGCCTGTGAAACTCCATCATGCTGGTGCTCTACAGGAAAACCAACACTGCTTTTGTCAAGCAAGCCAGGATGTACATCATTGCTAAAGAAGCAGTCAGGCCGTACGGAAAATTAAATCAAACTCCCAAGATGAATTGGAGATTGGCTTCCTCCCAGTTCTGTTCCTCAGGCTGAGATCTTTAGCAGACTTATGGTGGAGGAGGGATCAGGAAAGAAGGGAAAAGATGGAGTAGGAGAAAGAGAAGTTTTAAATGCCCTGAGGCAAAAACTTATCTGTCCTCTGCAGTGGTTTCTAGTTCTCTGAAAACCTCTTGCTCTCGGGTACTGAATGAGTACTCACCATTCCAATTTCTATTTTTTTCCCCTTCCGTCCATAGAAGTATAAATATCAGTCTGTCCTAGTAGGGTAATTTGACTTTTGCAACAGACAAAGGTTAAAAAGTTGTTTGGAAAACTTTACAATAGTATATAAAGAGCGTGTCACCTGCCTTGTCTCCACACTGGAGAGCTGTGTTACAAAACTCTTTTTGAACTGTTGGCTCAAACTTCCTTTTTAGGTAAAATAAGATAGTCCATGTAAACCAGACAAGGCAAAGCAACTTGCAAAAAAAAAAAAAGGAACAGAGGTTGAAAAAGGAAGAACCACAAATCAGGGATTGGAAAAAACGTCTATACTTTGTCCTGGATTCATCCCCTGTGAGCGCTTTAGTGATGCATTAGAAAGCCAGGAACCCTAAGCTTTCTCTTGTCAGTAGAAACCAGGGGGCATCTCCAAAGAGTGATTCTGCTCAGCTAAAAGCTGAGTCGGCCTGTCCACATGAAACATCTCCCTTAGTTGATGATAAAGGAAGCAAAGGGCAATTCATTTTGTACTTTTAGCACCTCAAGGAAATGCTTAGCTTTGAAAAGGATGAAACTGGTTAAAGTGTGTATGAGTCTGCAGAGAGAAAAAAGGGCATTAGAACCAGTGACACAGAGAAAGGATCGGCAGATGAAGGAGGTTGTAAGTATGCGGCAAAGGAAAGAGAAAAAATAGTGGTAGCCAGGAATAGATGAGACTAAGTGATGGACACTTGACAGAGTCGCCTGTGGTGACAGAGAGGAGGAAATGTGGAACAAATGTCCCTGGTTTTAGCTGTTTTCAATACACAGTGGTGGCAAGACATTAGAAGCTGAGAGGTAGGATTGCTTAGGAGGAAACAGCCAGAGCATTTCTAGGTGTACTGGGGACTATGGTAGATAGACTACATGCAAACCTGTTTCTGATAAGCTCAACATATCTGGTATTTTATGCTTAAATGGTCTTGTTAACTGCTGTTAATAATTTGCAGCACAAACAGACAAAAAAATAAAATACCTTTTCCATGGTAAAAGACCCACCCGAAATAATTTTGTATTTTCTCTCAGATATATGTGTAGGACCAGCAGGGTCATAGCAATCCCGAAAGGATGAGAATTTGTTTGTTAAGAGACCATTGCTCTCCCATTTGTTAATTGCTTCATCTGACACCTTAAGCACTCCTCATGTTGCTGAGGATTGTCTGTAAATCATGTATCTTGTACCAAATTAAGAAGACCATCTGTTGAAGAAAGCCTGTGTAAAGAGGTTGCCTGGAATGCAGCACTGATGAAACTGCACCTCTACCATCACTTGAAGCCCTGTTTCCCCTACAGAGAAGGGGACAGGATTGATTTTCTGTTGAGCAACACACAGCTCCAGTGAATCTGTAATTTGCAAATGTCTGTTGATTGAATTTGTGTATTAATGGTTATAAGGATCTTCCTCCTTAAGCTATAAATCACATTTTATGGTATTAATTCATAGGAAATGATTAAAGCATCCTAAATAGGTAAAGATTTACAGGTTTAATATTAGCTGCTTGACTGGCATCTCCTCTTGATGTTGTAGTTCCAGAAGACTGATTGGAGTGTGTTCATTTTTATGGAGTTTTTCTTCATTAATAACCCGTTTCTGACTCCATCAAACATGTGCAAGAGACACAGAGACAGTTATTTGTTCTGAGTATGAGGGACTGTAGGTTAAACGTTTTCCTTCATTTCAGATTAGTTACAGCCCTGTGTTCTCAGCCTTAATCAGCAACTCACTGCTGGGAGATATGTGAAACAGGAAAGCAGTCAGGTTATGTTCTTTATGACAAGTTTCTGAAAAGGTAAGGAGGTCTATTGTGACAGTCCACTGACTTTTGGCTGTTGGGTTTCTTTAAACCTGAGCATGTAAAGGATTTCCATTTCAAAGAATGTGCAATCCTTTAGAAAAATAATCTTCCTGATTTGAAGACATGACAGCAGAGATGCCTGGCACATCAGTTCAGAAAATGTTTTCCCAGATAGGGTGCAGCAAAGAAGAAACAAAATGTTGTGAGAGAAGAGTTTGTGAAATACTGTTTGTGCATTGGAGAGGACAGAGGGCAATGTAGAGAGGATCAGAGACATTGTATTTGTGTCTGGGAAGGTCGTGGATGGTCAGGAGAATAGGACCGACTTGTATTGGCATAAAATAGGAAATCTTTGGTGAATGATAGGTTGAATTTCAGTCTCTCAGTGCCTGCATGTGCGTAACTTTTATATCTCTAAGTTACCACATTTCTAAAGCAAACAAGGCTGTGTTGGCATCTCAGCTTTAAAACCTCCTGCAGAAGTATCTCCATGTCTAATCCAACTCTTCAGGCTAATAACAAATTTGAGGGTGCTCCCTTTCATTTTGATATAAGCATTTTTCTTTTTTGGAAGGCATTGTAACTTTTGATCTCCTAAAAATGAGATTTTTTTTTTGTGTCATCTAAATCAAGTGCATCACACTGCTATTCAGTAAACAGTAAGATCTTAATACTACTCATCTCCCAACCTCGCTCATTGGGCCACTTCGGAATGAAGTATGATCAGTTTTTAGACAGGATGGAAGACGGATCAAGTCAGTAGTTTCCAAACTGTGATTCACAGATCTGAAAGTCTGATGAGATTTGTTTGATATTGAGAATTTTTTATGCTTTGGTTCAGCTATTAAATCATGTTCAGAGAAATTCACTGCTCAGAAACACATCATCGGCTGATGATTTGACTGGCAGGAGTCGATGTAGTCATGCAGCCCCACTCTGCCTGAAGAATAGTCCCTTTTCCCAGACTTTGTTCAAAATCCCTTTCTGTGAAAGCCAGCAGCAGTGTCTTTGCCACTGCAAAATGATGTAGTTACCAGTGGGAGGGAAAGTCTTCACGATTGCCTTTATTTAAGAAATGTACATGGTTTAAAAAGTTGTGGTGGACTCTTCTGGTTTTCCTTCCAAGAAGTTAATGTAAAAGCCAATTATTACTACCACAGAGAAATAGAAGAACTATAATATTAGGATGTTTATATTTTAAAGGTGATCCACGCACAGTGCCTGGAGGATCTTGTGATGAGATGTCACGTCAAATAAGAAATCCAATACTCAAACTCAGTTGTCATGAAAAGAAGGTTTTACTTTTACTCTATTCCAAGACTCTAAATCCATTCCAGAAAAAAAAGACTCAGTTTCAGAATTATTTTTATTTTGCTTTGAGTGCTGTTCACATACACTAAATGAAAAAGAACTTTCATGTTGTGATTACAGAAAGTAGCTCAAAGAACATTTTAATGCTACTTGCTCTTACTTTTGATTTCGTGTTCCAGAAATGTCTGTGGTGCTTGCTAAAGATCATAAAGCATCATCAACCTCTCCTTTGCCATGTATAATGAAAGCCAGCATTTCAGCAACACTGGGAAGAAGCTTTATTTACGTAGCACAAAGGAAAACAACTTTTTGGAAGACTAACATTAGTCATGGACAGTACAGCAGATCACAACGTTTTCCCAGCAAAAGACAATCAAATGTTTTTATTCTAACCAAAGAACAGGTTTGCAATTCTGAGAATAATGCTGTGCTTCACAACAAGGAGACGCAAAAGGGCTTTTCCAGCACCGTGCCATTAAACCTCCTTCGCCTCTGGAGAAAGAGCTTGTTCTGACAGTGCTGACTGTGTTAGTGAACCTTGAAGTCAATGGGACTCTCTCCATGATATCTACTCATATCTCTTAGGTCTTTGTCAATAGACCCCTGGAAAAAACATTTGCTTTGCCCTGATCATCAGTCTGTTCACACTGGTGCACATATGAGGCTGAGCAGATAGGTGGGGTATTTATGGGGGCACTGATGGCCTCTGTGTTCTACCTCATGGACGCAGCAGAGATCCTACCCCTTTGGGACAGCATTCTGGAAGGAAATTGTCATCCTGTAGTGAATATAAATGTAGATTTGGGATTTGGGTGGCTTTTAAATTTGGATTTGGGGAGGAGAAAGTGTCATTTTTCTCTTGTCCTGTTAGAAGAGACATGGATTTGCTTTGGATATGGCTTTTGTTAGGTCACTGCATTCAGCAGAAAGACACCTGATGGACTCTCTAGGTCACTGCTAGATAGATAAGATACCTAAATCATTATAATTATATTCACTCCCTGCTTTCTTCACACATTTGCAGAGCTCACGTGTTGCCTAAAAGTGAGTGGAGCAATGGAAGGGGAGAAACACACCTGTAGACATGAACTAAGGCTGATAAATCTATCAGAAATTGCTTTGAGTGCACTGGGTTATTCAGAAAGCTTAATGCTGTTGTATGATTTGCCCATGGTTCTTTCTATGATACTGTTTAATAACATCTAGATTTTTACTCCTTGTCTTTGCTTCTTTGAGAAACATATTTTTCTTGCAGTCTGAATGCAGTTTGCAAAGGTGTGTGAGATTCACAGGGATTTCCCCCAGGACAAGTCAAATATTTGCAGCCTTTTTTTTTTAATCAATTAATTCTGGTTTTTAATCTGTCAAAAGCAGTTTGATGCAAAAGTTGCATCTTCATGCCTTGAAACCTTACATTTCCTTCTCAAGCTGCTTCCTTCACTGTTCCAAAGAGAACCCAGCTCCCATATTACTAACAATAGTAATATAGATCCTTAAATACATTACTTGTAACAACAGCTCCTAGGATATCATCCTGGTGATTCCCTTCTTATGCAATCTATGAGTATTTACATCAAAAATCTGTGACAGCTTGAAAAACGTTGATCGGTGTCACAGCATTTCTGTTTCCTGGCCTGTTTTTCATATTCCTAGGAAAATCTCATCCTGCCTAACACTAATCTTTTTGGCATTGCCCTTTAATTGCTGCCACCCATTCAATCAAAGCAGGGCAGCAGCTGCCAAGCTCTAGTATTTCCTTTCTTTATTTCTTGAAGAATGCCCTTGCCTCCTCTTTCTGGAGTGTTTTCTATACATACATTTTTGACTCCCTATTCCCCAAGATGGTGTGTGCTTGCAATCAGTGGAGCTTTTGAGCAAATTTAGGCCACTGATACATAGTTCCATAATCACCACCTTTCCACTCTTTTCCACTCATTCTTTTGTGCTGGACAGATATATTTCACGACATAATAATATCCCTTGGCAGATTTGATCTCATTCTCTTAACCTGAATGTTTATAGACAGTGGACTCAATGTGCCAGTTAAAACAGATTTTGATTTTGCTTATCTGCAGCCAAAGTTCTTGGCCCCTGGTGCCCAACCAAACCATGTGTAAAAAGATATTCAGCTCTGAATGAGATCACTAACATCTGTTGCTGTACATTTAATCTTCGAACACCATCAACAACAACAAAAATCAGGCAGTCAAAAGTGCGGAAGTGGAGAAACATGGGCGCTATAAGAGCAGCTTCAACTGCTCTTTATTGCTGCCGTTGCCTTGTGCACACAGCGGTGCTCTCCTTGCTGCTACAGCAACCTGTCCCAAGGAGCCCCTGAGGATTGTATTAGGAAAATAAAAAAAAAAATAAAAAAAAAAATTCTGAGAAGAGCAGCCCAAAATGCAGCTACTCCACACCAATCTCATCCCTGGGCATTTTGGTTCTTGCACAGGGCAGGGGTGGAAAGATGGTAAATGAGAGAGGTACTGAAGTGGTCAAGAGTGTTTATTAAATAGTCTCTGATATGCAGATATTACCTGACCTTTATGGTAAAATTCGATCATAATCATTCCGGTTGCTCCTGTGTCCAAATGCAATTTTGAATCTCCTCTTGTTTGTAGTATTCCTGAGAAATAAACTATGATCTCAATTTTCCCATTGTCCTGAAGAACAGGGACTAGCATCCATCCCTCCATATGTTCTTTGTGTTGTCATTGAGACACACCTTGACAAATTTATATTTCTTCTCCCTTCTCTTCTTCAGAGCTATGGTGTCACCTGAAAGAGGAGCTGAACAAGGTATCTGTGCTTTACACAACCTTCTAAAATGCTGAGATCCCACCTTGGAGCTTTTTCCGAAAGATTGGGAAGAGCCCTGCTCTAGATAGATGTATATTTTTCTCTTTGTGGGTGGCAGATGGTCTTGGCTTGTTCACAGACACTGTCCAATGTGCCTGGAGTCTGATAACCTCAGCCATCTGAATCACACCCATGTGTACTCATGAATTCTTGGTAACTTTGCTGAAACCTCACATATTCTGTTTACTGCTTTTCTTAATCACGGGGATTCTCCCATGATTCACTGAGTTCTCGCTCAGACTTAAATTTGTCGGGTTCCACTGAAATGTGTCTTGAAGCTATGCTGCTTTTTAAATACAGGGGAAAAATACAATGGCAATGAAAAAAAGCAAATTATAGCGTAAGGCTAGCAGTGGAAGTTAGTTATGACATTTTAGTTATATTGTTCTGTCTTCTAAAGCCATAGTTTTAAGTCCTCGAGGAAGGAAATGTTTATGGAATTTTGCTGCATAACAGTGCTGTTGTAAAGGTACCTGCTGGTCTGTTGCTGTTATGCTCCCCATCTCCTTGACTGCTCCAGATTTTCACTGATTTCACAGAAATTTCATCACAGTCTTGCATGGGCTGTTCCATCAAATGGAAACTCGAGTCTCATGTCCTTTCCAGGAGTCACGGTTAGTGAACCTGTCCCAAGATTTCCTACGTGATTTGTGTTCGGTACCTGTGGTTATGCCCTCTCATTCCTTGCAGTGAAACAGATGTTTGTCATATGGTCCTAAACATATAAACCAGCCCGGGTCTTTCCAAGCGATCTGTGTGCCAAAGAATTCAATTATGGCTCTGAATGGGCCTGGGCCATAACGCTGCGAGACGAGCTTATTTAACAGAAATTCTAGAGTGTTTGGCACGTTATGTTTACCAGGGTGAGGCGAGCAGGAATGAAATGCAGTCCTGGAAAGAGAACTGTCATGCAGATGACTCACTGCAATCAAACACTTTGAGAAAATATGGTCTCTAAATGTTATGTCTACAACTAATTAACTTTATTTATTGTAAGACCTATAGAAATACAGAAACTGTGAAGTTTAGGGAAAATTAAATTAGGTTTTCAAACAAATGCCAGGCTGCCCAGTGTTCCTTCTTTTGGAAAAAAAAGAAAAATCAATCTCTTTGCCAAGTAAAGTGAAATATGCTAAAATGCAAATGTTGATGTGTTTCAAGAAGGAAATTCAACCGCTGAATCAAACTTTGCTTTCAAAAATTGAAATGTTAAAATCATCCAGGTTTCAAACCAAAAAGTAGGCTCATATATACACAATTTTTATTTAATCATCAGCTTTGACATTTTTACTTTAACCCTCTTCTCCAAATACTGTATTCTCCCCTACTGAAGTATGCCCAATTTACACAGAGTGTACTCACACTCAAATAGGCACATTTGCACTAGAGCTGACGGACTTAGTTCCAGGTGTGAATATATATCTATATATGCATGTGACATATCATAGATATTGGATTTTTTCCCCACATTTTTGTTACTAATGTCCCAAAATAGTTTGAGTATACTTGTGTAAGAATTGATACCACTAGAGACATGATGGCATATGCTCTTTATTAAAGGGAAGGGCAGGACAAGGTTCAGGAATGACATTCCTGAATGAAAATACTGTGATCTTCAGTGCAGTGGGCACAGGGGCAGCAAATAAAACCAAGTGGTGCCTCACGCTGATAGAACAGGACGTGTTCTTGCCTAAGTATTTTGACGATTTGTTAATGGCATCAAAAGACAAAAGAGAGGAGAGAGGAGATGGATGTACCCTATCTTTACAGGGGGTGGGTATCTGAAGGGCCAAATCCTTTATGGGACAACAAAAATAATTCCTTTCTAAGTAGGTCTTAGGAAACAGTTTTTCTCTGTGAAGGCTACTGATCCTCAAACAGCACTGAGAAAAAATATTCAGTAGTCAGATTAGTGACTTTAGGCAAATCAACACCACATAGCACAATCCTTTTAAACTTCAGATCCTGAAGGCTGGCTTCATGAGCTAGCAGTAGGCTGGCACTCTTTTTCCCTCTTCGGGGTAATGGTCCCTCCTCTTGGCAAGTGAAAAGTCGCTCTGTGAAATCCTGCATCCCTGCATCAGCTGGAGGGCAGACCAGAAAGTCACGGCTCTGCTCGCCAGCCAGTGTGGCGATGTGGGTGTATGGAGAGCAAGAACATCTTTCTTCAGCCTGGTCAGGACATTGTCAGCACAGGACTGAGTCTAAGTTCACAGGGAGCCCTGCCAAGCACCTTCTGGCTCCATACTACAGGAACGGCATGCAGGAGCCAAGAGAGGGAAGCCCTGAAGAAGGGCTGTGGCCAAAACTATAGAAATCAAGCCTGGGTCTGAATAGAGCATTTTGCTGACCAAATTTGGATTGTCACCAGTTGCTTTTATTTGATGAGACCCTGTGGAAAGCAGTTCCTCACGCTATAAACTTCCGAAAGAGGGGGAGCAGAGCATCTAGGTCGGTGATTAACCAGCTAGAATAATGAGTTGTGTGTGAGACACTTCAGGGGATAGCAGTGATTCAGTTTGTCGAAAGAACGAGGTGTCATTTCATTTTTTTAGGGATGTAAGTTTGTAACTAATTTTTGTCTCTCCTTGCCAGCGTAACGGTTTGAATGTTAATTTAATTTTGCAGAATATCATTTATGTAAATGTAATTAGAAGGGAAACATGATCGGGAGATGCACAGCACCAAAGAAAATTTATTACTCCGAGGGGTATTGCTCTAATCATTCAACTGCAATATTGAGTTTCCCCAGATTTAATCTAAAAGCAATAAATTACAAAAGGCTAATGTCCTGCCCAACAAAAAGCTGTCATGAACCCAAGTTTCTGTGGGGAAAAAATTCAACTTCATTTCAGCAACAGGCTCTCCTCGTTTACACATTCCTTTTATGATTCCAGTCGAGTCAAAGTAAAATGAATACAAATGTGAGAGTTCGCACACTTCCCCTGAATATGTATGTGTGTCTGTTGGTGATTGTAAGAATCAACAATCCAAGGATCTGGGGCTCTGTTATCTCGGGCAGAATTAGGAATGCAGTCCCACCAAGATACCACTGCAAATTCTTCTCCCCACCTTCACATGACCCTGTGATTTAGGGGAAGGCAAACTTGAGTCTGATTAATTCCAGTGTCCATATGAAAGTCTGTTGCTAATGTGCAGTTGTCTTTGTTCTGCCAGCAAAATGAATGAGAAGAAACAAGCTGTCCTTTTGCCTGTGCTAGTGACTGCAACCTGCGTGCTCCGTGGGAAACACTGGCTGTGTGTGGAAGTCACTCTGTTGATCCTGTGGGTCTGGATTTACTAAAGAGACGCTTTTGCAAGGTGAAATGAAAAACAAATGGATAATCAAATAATATTGTGTGCTTACTTCTCAAAGACCTTGAATAGCAGTTCTGCTGTTCAAGGAGCATCTCTCCACTTGATAAAACTTGCAAGGAAATTTTGTCAGGAAAGAAACAACAGCTAGGCAAAATAAGAATTGGTAAATGCTTCCCTAATGTGTAGGCTAAAACACTGTTAACTGTTGGGGGTTTGTGGTGCAATTTAGTATGAAGGCTGATGCCAACATTACACTTCTCTAAGAAGTGGAGTAATTAGTACAGGAAACAGGTTTCTTATGTTTTATTTAGCCAAATTCATCTCTGGTTTAACTCCACCATAGCCTGTGTTACGTTTGTTCTTATTTTCCAGTATTTCTCTGCACAGTTTTTTACATCATGACCTTTAATTCACTGTGATTGTCTTTTATTTTAGGTAGGGGCCACAGTTCCTCTCTCAATTTGTTAGTATCAATTATGTTGTAAACCTTTGTTTCTTGGCTTGCAAAGTGAAACCCATCAGATCTGCAACAAGTTTTTTACAAAGTGCACATTGGCAGGTTTACAGCTTCCCTCAGCTGTACGTGGGACACAGGGAGAAGCACAGAGCTGCAGCCTCAAAGGCACAGAGAGACAGAACTATGAGAGGACTGGGGGAAAATGCAAGGAACAGAGAAAAACAATGTTGTTAGAAGCAGGGGAGGAGGTGCTCAACATATGAATTACTCATGTCCTTATGGAGCAAAAACACATCTTAGGAGGTTGGCTTAAAGCAGTAATGAGCAGTCTAGAGAATGAGAGAAAGTGACTGAACTTGTTGGGACATATAAACAAGCTGGTGAGGCTCAGAACCTGCTGCTTACCAGCAAAGCCAAGCCAATTATGAAAACAATTACTGAATTCAAATCAGTGTCATCTTCCTTGTCCCATGCAAGCTCTGGAGATAATGACTTTGACCAAGATGGCTGTGGGGATGTGGATGCACAGGTCTGTGCTGGGGTCCCATGCTGTGATGCCACTGGTGAGGCAGCTGCTTCGTCCTCCCCCTCCTCCTGCCTCTTGTATGTGTTGCAGAGGTGAGTTCCTGTGCTGGGAACTCTGCTTATAGGGCTGTTTCCATGTGGCAGACACCCCAACTTCTATTTTGTTTCAGCTAGCCCAAAGTCAAACTGAAAGGAGGAAAAGATGATTGAATAGATTCATAACATTCATGCTACACCAGCTTTTGGTCTCTGGGGTACTGGTGTAAAGCTGTTAGAGTTGTAATTCTCCACCCATGAGTGTTTGGGGAGGTCCAAATGTGTGCAGCAGAACATAGGACAAAGTGTTGTGTGTACATTTAATTAGCAATCAACATGCACAGTACTAATCATCTCATCCTTGATTGTATGCAAGTACAGCACAGATCGTGGCAACCTGAACAGAAAGCTGCAGTCCTCTGCCATACAATTAATTACATAGAGGACCTGCCACTATCAGGGCTAGTTCTGTGGTTTTTTGAAGGGAAATCAGTAGAGGATGACAAAAGTACAGAGTAATCGTGGGAAAGGTCCTACCTTAGTGACCTATGGAGTACACAAATTGCAAGATGCCGTGCTAAGAGGCCTGAGATGTATTTTTTATTTCACAAGGCGTAATTGCTCTAGTTGTGAAATAATGTTTAAGGTTTTTTTCTCTTTAGTTTTTGCATAATGCAAGAAGGGAAATCCTTTATCATGAAAGTTTTTTATTATGGGGTTTTCTGCCCCAAGTGAAGACTACTGTTCTAAAATTCCTTAAGAGACATACATGAAGATTTTATTAGTCAAAGAAGTGTTCTAAGATCATCATCATTTATTACAGTTCCTGTGTTTTTCATTCCATTGAGATTTATAATTATAAACCGGTAATTAAAGAGGCTCTACTCTGTAATTCCATAGGAATTCCACTGTGAGCTGACATTAATTAGCAACCAATTATAAATTATGGTATAACTTTTACAAAGCCCACTAGTGTCTGGATGCCTTCTTTCAGTTACAAGGAAATGTTAGGAGGAATTTCGCTTTTGTAAGCTGGAGCCTTGTTGCAGGTTGATCATTACAACCACAGGCTGTGAATGTGTTTCCACGATGCCGCAACTACGTGGATCGGCAGGTTCAACTTGCTAAGATTTTTAAAGAATTTTTATCCTCGTCTTTCTTGTAATAGGCGTCTAGCTTACAAGATTTGAACCTTCTGTCCTATCACTCTTTGATGCATGGATTTTATCTGACTTGTTATGTAAATCAGAGTGATATGCTGCATTGCTTGATGCCTGATGAGAGCTCTCTCTGCCTTGAAAGTGCATTCTAAATATTCACAGCCAATCAGGATAAGGAGAAAAATAGTTATGGGTTCCAATGAGAATATCTGTCAGATAGAGAAGATGTGAGGGCAGGTTAAGGGGATAAACTTTCAAAATTCTGGCTTTATTTCACCATCTCCATTAAAGATCTGATATTTAATGGAATTTGTATGTGCCCAAAATCTGATAGGTAAGGTGCTACCTGGAGATAGGTAGGTAATAAAACACCCAGTACATGTGGTTAATCAAAGCTTAAAATCTCTCTTTCCTTTTTTTCTTCCTGCTCCTCTTTATTTCTTTTAATTTTTATCCCCTTTTTTTATTTTTTTAATGAACTCAGGTCAGTAAACATCATTAAGCTTTTCAGAAAGAAGGGCGGAGTGGGATAAAACCCAAATCCATTACTTGCATAACCATGAAGTGAACAAGAGACTTAAAAAGAGACAACAGATTCTTTTTGTATAGACAAAATCATGAGGTAAGTTTTCAGTCTTGCCCTGCAGATTAATTTCCACCAGCTCCATTAAACCTAATGAAAATCACGTGTGTGTTTCTAAATATTTCTTAGCACACTTCTCTCTCACCTCTTTGCGGCTTCTCCCTGTCACCTTCCATAACTCTTTTGATCAAACCTCCAAGACTTTTCCCAAGTAGCTTCTGATCTGATCCAAGTTAGTACAGGTAACAGAGTGGAGAGAAGTGTGCTCCTTTTGGTCATCTCCACATCCAGCTTTCATCACAAAGCACAACTGCTCTGAGCACAAAGCTGTTCAGGAAAGTAAAACTGTGGCTTATTTAAAAGCCAGCTTTTGTTGACTTTGGAGTCCCAACTGTTTCTTAGGGTCGGTGTGGTTGCATAGGTGTACATCATTTATTTTCTCATTGTAGTTTTTTGCCAGTTTACAATAGGGGAAATGTATGGGAGCAGTCCTCTTACAGACAAGTCCAACAGTCTTGACCAAGAGATAGTCCCTTGCTAATAGGATTGTACCTATTCTCCTATAAAATAGATGAGATTTCAGCTTGGAAATTCCTATAAGAATCTCATCCTGTTATGTTGCATCTAACTGGTTATCAGGACATCTCTGAATAGCTTTGCCAGTTAGCCAGAGATGTGTCACTGACAGCAAGGAACTAAATGCAGCTTTAGCACAGGGAAATGTTATAATCTCATTCAATCAGATCGGCATCAGCAGTGAATCAGTCTACTCCTGTTGGACCCAGAGAGTACACATGAACTAAACTTGCTGCTTTTACTTGTAACTATCCCTAAAAGGGATTAAGCTTTTAAGATCTGGCTACATGCATTTCAGATATTAATATGTTCTCTTGGTTCTGTGCCTGAGTAAGATTTAGAGGAATTTGTAGAACAGCTGGATGCTAAAGCTTTAGGAGATCCAGCGTCAAAACAGGGCTCACAGTAACCAACATTCTGTCAGCAAATCCTAATGTTCTATATTTAACCTACTATTACAGTTGTGTTTTGTTATTTTTGATCACCTTCATCTCAAAAGTTTGCTTTCTGTATGATTGCAGAACAAGGCAAGCTCAGTTGAGCCTATAAAATTTACCTCACAGCTTTCGTTATAGCTCTCTGTTGATTTGATGGCATCTGAAAGGGCAAATGGGAAAGGGAGGTATTATGTTTCAAGAAGAGAGTTATAAAAGCCTGAACTGCATCCGAAGTATATTTTACTCCTAATAATGGGAACTGGATGAAGAGCATTTAAAAAAATATGAACCTGCCCCAACTACACTGGTTCGGAAATAACTGATCTAATGCAGTTTTCCAAAGAATAATTGATATTATATAATCATAACTGGCAGTTTATGTCATGAAAGTGACACTTGACACTTTCCTGCTAACCAGTTTAACATCATCAATTAAAACATCACTTGTGTAATGACATTTTAGTAACCAGTTTAATATCATAAATTATGACATCACCTTCTTTTATGGCATCAGGGTTAAATAAAAGGATTTCTTTAGAAAAATGAAAAAAAAAAAAAGGAAGAAACCTTAACATTGCCTTTCATTTTGTCTTTGTAAAGGGTACATGTGTTGTATCCCTCTTGTTACAGTCCTCATTAGGGAGGATTTGAAAGCTGAAAAACTACAAACAAGGGTGAAGTAACTAATGGAGAAGAATGTGCTTCAGATTAGCACAGACAACCCCCCAGTAGACAGTTAGTGTCCTTGCATCATACCAGTGAAAATCATCCAGGAAAGGAGAAGAAAGCATGGGCATGCTCATGGAACCTGATGAACTCAATTACAGTGCACTAATATCTACTGAGATATGGTGTGAAAGTTCAAGATTGCGTCATTACCCACCAGTTGAAGTTCTTTTTCTTCATGGTTAGTGGCTTTAGAGTAATCGTTTTTATGCTATTCTTCACTGAATGGTCAAATTTTGGTGCTGGAGTCTGGTATTCTACATCCCAGACTCTTGTTGGCACTTGATTTTATGATGACTGCTAGTGATTTGAGTCTTGAGTTGGAAAATAGCTCAATTTATTTGTATCTATTTAGCCTCATGGAACCAGACTGGAGCCAGACGTGAATTGAGTTCAGAGGATTCCAGTTAAACAAGTGTCTATTAATGTGTGTCTTTGTAGGATCAACTGCAAGGAGTCAAATGTTTTAAGTATATTGTGTTTTTAGAGCTGGCTTTCCAAGGGCACGTGGGATCAGCTTCCCTCTCTTCCTACCAAGGTCAGTAAAAGTGCTATCAGTGACCACAGCTACAAGAACTACAAGTCATAATCAGGCATTTTAAAAATTTTTCCTGCAATTTTGTGTCTTGAAACTGAATCTTTACCATATTAAATTGTGCTGAACTCTACTGCGACTCTATCCTGAGATAACGCTTATCTTCTAGTACTTACACAGAAACTTGGCCTTGTACATGCAGATGGACCCCGTGAGTTCGCGTGCTTCTTCCACGGCTTGCTTTCAGATCAGGTCCTTGGTTTGGGTTTCAAGGGTTTAAAAAGTGGTTTCCCCTTGGTTTGAAAACCCTTGGTTTGAAAAGTGGGGAAAGAATCCTAGACAAGAAGTCAGGTTCACATTGTTGTGTATTGACCGGGGCATAAACATTTGCCTAAATAATCCAGAATAATTTCCCTTTGCTAATTGCCAGACTGTAAATCAGTGATACGACAAATGGGTGCCACATGGCATTTGGGCAACTGCTCTGTACTCAATCAAGTGTCCAGTGCTACATAGATGCCCAAATACTGGCAAGAAGGTGATAATTCAGTAAGTATGAAAACACTTCTTAAATTACGGGCAAAATTTTAAGCAAATCTATGTAAATTGTCAGTGCATATCTTAGTGGTCTCCTGAGGATGCTATGATTTACCTACTCTCTTTTCTCAACATTTTTTCAAAAGTTTTTTCCCCCCATGAATATTTATGTCAATGCCTCATTTGCTGACTGAATTTCCACTCTGCTGGAATTATGCTTCCCCATAGTGCACCCAGGAAAGGTGAGCTGTTAGAGGTGAGAAAAAGAGACTCCATGACCTTTAGGAAATAGCAAGTGGCACAAGATAAAACCTATTCTGTGAGGGGTTACTTATGGATTGGTTGGACATAATTACCAAAAAATTATTATCTCACTGAAACAATTAACTTGTGGAAGATTGGAGTCCAAATTTCCAGAAGCTCTGAACTTTTGCAAATTGACTTAGCCCATTGCCACTCTTAGGCGATGAGGAATTCTTAAAATAGGCATGAGTGATAGATTCCACATAATTCGAGTTATGAGTATAGACTTATTTACAGCTGGCATTTTTTTTAAAGTGGATTGTAAATGTTAAGGTGCTAGATTCAATGCTTATGAATGTGTTTCCTTGGTGATAAAGCTTTCACTAAGCACGTTATGTATCTGTGCTATCTTATATGCAGACAAGTGATGATTCACGCTGTATGTTATATGCCTTATGCTTTAGAATTGAATCCTCTATTGACTTATGGCTGAGAAACACAGAAATCAAATCCACAGCTGGTTCTTCTTAAAAGTGAAGTTTTGGCAAAAGCAATGAAGGCTTTAATGCGTTAGAAAAGTGTGCATTTTTTAAAGTTGTTTCACTTCCTATTTTCTCTCTACAAAACTCCCTGAAGTTAGTATTGTTCTTGTGTTTCATCTTGCAGTTTCAGCAGAACAGAGCTTTGATTTTGCATGCCCCTCTACTGCCTATTAAATGCAAAGAAGATGTTAGTTCGTGGGGGTACACAAATTAAATAAGTAAACACATCGAATGAAATCCTTCTGGGACAAAAAAACCCCCAATATATCTAATGATGAAGCAGTGGTGGTTGGAAATCTCTTCAGTGGGGACGTAGAAATTACTTGAAAAAGGTGAGGTGAGACAGAAAGTCTGAGCAAAACCCTCCTTGCGCTGACAAATAACGTCACTTACATTAGAGTGGGAAATGCTGGCCCTTTTGAGGTCAGTGGGAGTTTTAGCACTCTTTCCACTTAAACTTCTTTTGTAAGTAAAGGGAGAGTTGGTCCACTGGACGTATGTGAGTAGTTACCTGGTCATCTCTGCTGTACTCTGGCCTCCTACAACGGGATGCTCTTGCTTGTCATCAGCTCCAGCACCCGGGAGAGTAGAGGGGTTGTAACACAGAAGAACAGGTAGATACAAAAGATGAAGAAAAAGGGGGCCTGCTGCCAGCGAGTCACTGCTGGTCCCAAAACACAATCCTCCCAGCACACGTGACGCATTAGGGTTCGAGGACTATAAATGGCATAGGGTTATGTGCATTAATTGCACCATAAAGTAGAGGGGCCCCAAAGGAGACCTGGTCTCAGCTGTGCTATGACTGCGACAAACAATTAATGAGAGATCTTTCAAACTCATTAGTCAGGACAGTAGAGAGTATTAATCACCAATCCTCTGTGTTTGAGACTTGAGTTTAAATATGCCCATCGTTTACACAGTCTACAGAGTAAAGGGGAATGGACCAGACTTTTCCGGAGTCCTATTCCCAGTTTCAGGGACTGGCTTTTCCTTCCTTCCTATTTATACTAGCATGAGCTCTGCAACCTCCCTTACTGCACAGAAGTCATCAAAGACATTTAAACTTGCTTTTTATCTCCAATTTTAACTTTTGTTTTGATGGTTTATGTTTTTGAAAGCTGCAGTGTTGTACAATAAAGTGTGAACTGTTCTGTTCCCAATGACCTTCTCTTAATTTGATTTAGTAACTCTCTGCTGACCTTGCATATGCAAAACATTTTTTGAGACTGTTGTTTTGGGGTCTTTAGAACAAAGATACAGTAAAAGCAATTCAAGAACCAGTTCAAGTGGCGCTGAGTTTCTAAAGCACAGTGGAGAGAGAGACTTTCTGACCCTGGAGGTTTTAACACCTCTTGTTGGCCACTTATGAAAAAATGAGCCAGGTGCAGACGTGTTTTGCTACTCGTTTAGCAAACCATAGCCACAGGCTGTGGCAACTTTGTGGAAATAGGGGTTCCCTAGTGTGTGGTAATGACCCCACACAGGTCTGAGCTCTGTTGGAATTGGTACAGGCTTTCTGTCATCCCTAGATGTAAAGTCTTGTGTCACTTACAAATGCTGTCAAGGGCTGTTTTGGCCTTTGGGGAAACTTTAGAGCCAAAGGATAGGGCTGCCACACCACAGGCCAGCCCTGTAGAAATCCACATGGAGACTGCCAGGGTTACAGGCTGTAGGGATGGCTTGATGTGCTGTCTACCTTATGGACATGAATCGTGTAGAACCAATCTGGAGAAATCTTTTCATTGCTGGGCGGGTGTGAAAGTAAATGTAAATATAAGGATCTTCCATGTCAGTGTCCAAGAGGACTAACACCCTGCCAATGGCTCTAATCACAGGTCAGAAGAAAGGAGGAAGGCACAGTGCCTCCTAGAGCCCATACTGATGCTTTTGGATTTGCTGCCATTGTTGTCTTAGCTTTGGAACAGCTTTTGTTGGAGCTGTTGCCTGGATCCTGAGTTTGGCATTGTTTTGTCTTCATTTATGCTGTTTTGTCTCCACTTGTCTTTGGAAATATCCAGAAATGGAAGAGGCACCACTTTGTCAATAGTGCAGGGGGCAGAGAATTTGTCTCCTTCACTTTTGGTTGGCCTTGAAATTCCCTTTAGTTACTGTTATCATTAGATTCTCGTTCATATCCGATCTGTCTATTCTGCTTAAATATACTATCTCCAAACATAATAAATCTGGAAAAATGTGCCCATTATTTTTCTTTCTAAATCAAATCCAAAAAAAATGAACCAGCAGTACAGTTCCACTCTAGCAACTGCTGATTTTGCCACTTAATTTTCTCCCCCTTCTTCCTATTTCTCTTTGTTTTTCCCAATATCTCCAGGATACATAAACTCCCTGTCACTCTCACAGCTCTCCTCAGCTATGCAGCTGCCTGTCAAGGAATACATGGTAAAATTCCTACCATTACCCATTCCTTACACTCAGACAAGTGTTATGCCAAGATCCACAAATGTGATTTGCTTGCCTAGATTTTACCCATTCCATGAATAAGTTTGTGGCTTAAGAGGAGACAACACAAAGCACACAAGCTGCCCTCTAGCCTAGAATATTCTTTTAGAACATCTCTCTTGGAAAACACCTGCATCAGGACAATCAAATATAAGCGGATTTGGAAAAATTTGGTTTCACCTAAACTTTGTCTGGGTAATGCATTTACTAGAGAGCAGTTTCCTTTGTGAAAACTGTCTGAAAGCAGAGTGAGATGAAAATTACTATTCCTCCTGTCCCATCCTTGTCCTTAATGTATTGCTGAATAACATTATAATATAATATGATAGAAAAGGAGAAAAAAACTTTGTAGGTTCCTGAAAGAGTTTGAAGAAGGCAGGTCTCATCGGTTTTTTATTTGCCAATATTCAAAGAAGTGCAGGAACCGAAACACACATTATTGTCAGTATTTATTGTCAATTTTGACAATATTTTTGTATGTATACTCAATTACAAAACTGACACATTTCTCAGGTAGTATTTCCATTAGTGTTATTTCCTTCCTCCAGGCTGAAATATTTTAGAAAAAGTTACAGATTTGACAAACAAAGCAATAAACAAAATCAAACAAGGTAATGTTTGCTTTTCTAGCAGGATGCCTTCCCTAGTCATTGTTGACATTTCTAATTTTCTTGCAATGGAGTTGTTTAGTAAACCCCTTTAAGTTCTTTCCCAGCCAGAGCCAAATCTCCCAAGCAAATTGCTTCTTACCATTACAATGTGATACTTCATGTCTGGTGTATCTGTTTCTCAGCGCCTGATTACGAGCTAGGGATTATGAACTAGTTATATTTAAGACTGTAATCCGTGGGTTTTTAAAGTTCCTCTTTGCCATTCCTCATTTTCGGTCTACCTACAGAGATCTTTTAAGAGCACCTGAAATCCCACCAGACCCCAAAGGAAGAACGAAGGCAGGTGTACAGGCGTTGTGAAAGCCTGGCCATTCCACTAACCTGTGGCTTTTCAGGGAGCTTTATGAACAACAGTTTTGATTTTAAAATATGCTGTTGCTCTGGCACTGCTGGAAGGGGGGGAACAAGGAAACATTATGTCATTTTTTATAAATATCCACTGTACTTGCATGGATTCTCCTTAGTTGATATATCAAGCCTTCACTAACCACAAGATAGATAAGATAATAGATACATCAGTTAAACCAAGTTGAGCTGAAGTGTCTTAGATAATAAAGCTTTGCGTAAATTCTAATTCAAGCAATTTCAGCAAAAAGCATAACAAGTAGCCAATCTGGGATAAAAATGTTTTTTATTTCAGTACTTTGTTCTTCATAACATCCTTCACAGATGCTATAATGTTATTTTAGTCTTTAGAAAAATATCTAACAACATGATTGTCTCACACCAGGCTTAATCCCAGTGGAAATTAAAATTGCATGCATTTTCTCATCACTCTTTATTTAACAACTGGGAGAGTTTTAATATTTGAAACTCAGCAAGAAAATTGTCTTGAAACGCAGAGATTCCTTTGGGGTAATTTCACTTTTGTTTTGTGCGAACTTTAACTGAGCAATTTTTTACAGCAATGCGGATCCGTGGTTTGAATGGCAGTTAACAGGACTATCTGTATGTGCTTCTCACTTAACAAAAAAGGAAAAAAAGATCACAAAGAACATTCCAATAAAATAATTTGAATCAGCTGACCTTTTTAATAAAGATACTCTGTTTCAGATTTCGAATCATTTCTTTTAAACCCCTATCACTGGGTTTAAGGGTGAAGCTGAAAGTCACTGTATTCCTGCATGAAAGGCTATAGAGTTGTGACACTTTTCAATTTTTATTTTTTTTTTTCTTATTATTATAATTATTATTTTTAATTTTTTTTTTTAAATTTTCTGGAAGAGAGAGGACATCTGGCATGCCCATGACAGCTACTTGGTAGTGCAGTTTGCTTGACTCAGAGCAGCAGTATCCACAAGGACAGCTCATCTACAACTTGAGCTGGTTGTTTCCCTTCAACAAGTGAAGGACAAATTCTTGCAATGAAAAATAACATTACAATAGGCTCTTGCAAGTGGTCATAGGAAAGTCACAGTGGATTTAGCAGTGTTGATTGTATCAGCTGATTTCCATTAGAACCTTTTTATTTTTGCCTGTAATCATCCCTTGGGAGATAGGCTTGCTAGCAAGGCACCATGGCTATCACCTCATGGCTTCCTATATTCGTTATAGCTCATATCTCTTCTGCAGATTGAAGATTCAGAGGTCAATTAGCACCTTTCTGAAACACTCCACATTCAGAGAAGGTGATTGTTGCACTGCCTTACACTGGCATCGTTGCTTGTTTTCATGCATTCAACAGAGCAGTATTGATGCTCCTGTCATTTTGCTTGCACTTTTGCTGTTTCCAGCTTCAGCATTTCTGAGACCTGCAGGTCCCTAACAGGAAGCTGAAGCTCTTCTCTGACGTGTTTCTAGAAGAGTCAAAACAGCAAAGTCTAAGGCCTCTCTTTAGGCAGAACTTTACACTGGAGCTGATATGAGTACAACTACATTCAAACACAATTTGCTTGTCAGCTCAGATGGTTGCACACCAATACATGCTCAGATACATTTTTTTTTTTTTTAGTTCACTCTTACTGTAATATTTTAATCCTTTTTGTGTGAATCTTAATCATGATATCTTTTTCTCTCATTAAATGTCTCACAGAAATTTTGTTTTCCTAATTCTTCAACTAAAGAAAGGATACCTCAGGCCTCTGAGGTGTTTCAGAAAACAGGCATCATATCTACTTCTGCCCTGCAGCATCAGTGAGACCAAGCAGGAACAAAATGTACTTCATGTGCTCTCCTTCTCATTAGTCCTGTGCAGAGAAACAAGTGAGTATTTGTCAGACCAGAACATTTATCATTGGGCTCTGTTTCAATGGCACGGTGAGTACCTGTGGGTAAGTCTGTAAGAGAAGAGAAGTGATGAAAGATGTTTATCCTCAGACAATTTTGCCAATCACACACCTTAGGAATCATAATCATGGTACAAATGGGCTTCAGATGCTTGTGGAGTATTGATAGACAACAGCAATTCAGTCTTGAAGGGAGCCTGTTGTAGGTGTTTTGCAAAAGTCAAGCTTTTCACCAAAACATCAGATCAGTATCAGAATTTCTAAAAAGCCAGAAGCTTATTCCACTGGTTTTTGGCATTTGTTTGTTTTGCTTTTTTTAATTCTGCCCCTAAGTTAAATACTAAGATTTCAGAAACCTGATAGTGGATGGAAAGACTATGTTTCTGGAAAAAGAAGGCTGTTGGTATGCTCAAGGTAATTTCTGTCCACCCTTTGAGATCTTTGTGCCACAAACAGGGGCACTGGGGTTGTTGTCAGTTACCTGTGTGCAACATGAGTGCACCTGGAGGGCCACAGTTGTCAAATCTCACACAGTCACACGGGCAAGATGAGCATTTGGAGAAAAGTTACTCCTACCTCCTGCACAGGCAACAGGCTCTGCTAAGAAAGGGGCTGATTTTGCATTCTAAACCTTTGAAATTGAGCTTAAATTTGTTGAGGCCAGCATTGTCTTCGTTCTGCTTGTACAGAGCCCATCACAGCAAACACCAGCCTATGGTCTAGTTCTAATGTGTTGTGGTGGTGTGGAAGGCCAGATACCCATATCAAAAGTTAACTATATCTTACTGAAAACCCCTGTCATCACCTTGTACATGTTTGGATTTTGGTTTATGTCAGTCATGGGTGACTCTTTGGAGTGTACATAACTCTCACCAGGTCATTCACTGAGGCCACCAGTTATTTCTGTTTGAAGACCACCCTGTTAAATATTGCACCTCTCACTATCAGTCTTTCAACCCTATCAAAATCCTCATGATTATTTCCTAGAGTTTGTTACTCCTTTATTATCATGACTGATACAAGTATATTATTAGATTTCCCTTTCATAATTCAACCTGAGCACCAGTATTTGAGGAGCAAACAGGTAATCTCACTGATTACACAAGAAGCTGCTTGTGTACAAGTGACATTTTATTTCTTATTCTCTTTGGTGTTTTAACAAGGGCAATCAGCTTATTTCTGCATTTTCTTGAGAGGTTTTGCCTTCTGGATAAAGAGCATCCTTTACCTCTCCTTCTTACTCTTCTCCCAGACAACCTTCTGCTGTGCTGGGAAGATGGAATGTATCGGTGATATCCCTTTCAGAAAATATAGCCATCATATATCACAAGTATTGTCATTATGATGTATTAATATAATGCATCATCAGAGAGCTGTCAGGGTGAAGATTTATTACCCTAAAATAAGTAATAGTGAGACACTAAGGAATGGGTTGACGAGATTTTTGTTTATTTTTCTAAATTAAGGACTTTTAAAGTAAGTTTTAAAATCCCTTACCTTCATGAAGTAGTAGAGTTCGGAGGGTCACAGAAAAGAAAACTTGAATCAAAACCACCACAACTAAGGAGGCCTCATAGAATAAGAATGTAATATTTTGCCCCCCCAGTAGTTTCTATGAAGTCTGAAACTTTAAGTTTCCAGCATATATGAGAGCTAGTGGGCAGCCAAATTCACTTTAATCAACCTGAACTGGACTTTATTGTTTCTCCTTTAAAGAAAACAGAGCCACCAAAGCATGAAGACCTGAGCTAAAATAGGCAACCCAGCTTAAAACGGTCTTAAAATAATTACGTTTTAGCACCAAAGGGTACTTTCTTATTCAGGTATGTCCAGTGGACTTATCATAAACCTGATAAAAATGCCCTGAAACCAGGGAGAGCTTTTCAGCAGTTTTGCACAGACTTTGGATCAAGCCCCTTCTTTGCATCATGTGGTGAAGCCATGAAACTTGGCACATTTATAGCATTGTAACATAAAGCCATCTGTGTACAAGTACAAACTTTTCCTTATTGCCAAAGTGCTTAATGTAATTACAATCAGGCTTGCTTCCCCTCTGCTCAGTTCATCCATATGCTGAGATGGATGAAAACTTGCATGGTAAAGAATCCCACAGCATCTGAGTTTGCGTGCCGCTTACAGCAGTGTGCATTGCAAACCTTGTAAATCTTAGGCACTTTTGCATTTTAGGAACACACATAAAGTTACAGACTGTCTTACAGGAAAATTGGCAACAGAAATGTGCCAAAAAATTCAGCCTGGATTCTTTTCTTGCTAACTAACTCCACACGGCACCTGACTTGTGAGCTCAGTTGCCCTTGCTTGCCTGTGTAGTCGATGAGGAGTCAAAAGGTGTCAGAGTTTGGATGCCCAAGATGGGAATTGCCTTCAGGAGGTGACTTTTACCCTTTGATGGCTGGAAAACGAATACAGAGGTTCTATTTAGCTTGTTCACTGCTGTGTTGTATTAATTCTGAGAGGTGGTAAGCATCTGCAAAGTAGTTGCTCTGCCTCAAAATTCAATCTGTGTTGACTTCAACTGTGTTCAAATGCAATGTAATCCCATGGCATTTATTGTATCCATGCATTTCCTATATCATGATGTTTGCATTCAGTTTCTTTAATACTCAATATAATATTGGTCAGCGTAAGTGAAATACCAAGGTTGCTTATAGGTTAATGAATGCACTCTGCTTGCTGCTGACTGACGTAGTTACTGATAGGTGGTACACTGAACTTGACCCTACAGCCCACAGACATGTACTTGACTTTGTCAGCGGGGATGGCATATCCAAAAGGAGTATTAACGTTAAAAAGAAACATATGCAGTTGGATGCATTTGCAGGCGCAGGGAGTAAGTTTTCAGGAAAAAAAAATTGCTGAAGGCAAAAGGTGGGTATGCCAGAAAAGTCCACAAATTTCTCTTCCTGAAGGAGAGTAATGATAAGCCACCTAATTTTGGCCAATTTTAGGAAGATAGTTTACTTAATTACCTAAAATGTGGGTGTGAAATGAGTGCCAAACTTATGCAGATTACCTCTACCTGCAGTCCTTTATAAACTCAATTGCTATCAATATAGGAAAATCCTTTCCTGTTCCATAAACCTCAGAATGGTTTAATCATGTATAGTGACACAGATATATTGGCTCAAGCCAAATTTATTTGGAGATGTTATCAGAAATGGGTATGTGCAGATGCTCGTAAAGCACCTGCACTTTGCAGATGCCAAATAACCTGTTTCTGCACTTAGAGAAAGCTTTACTGGCTCTCCATTAAGCTGTGTAGGTATGTGCTTATGGATAAAAATGTAGTCCTCTGTATGGACACTATATCTCCATCTCAAATCCTGCAGGAATTTGCTTTTCTAAACTGAGATTTAAGAAAGGCACAAATTTTGAATTGTTGTAACCAGTCAAAAATTTTCATGGCCTGTACTCATGAGCAACTAATCTGCTTAATGGAAGAAGGGGAGGACCTGATCCTCTGTAGCGTCAGAGGGATGAGCTTGTAGGATCACCTTATCAAACATGGGAAGATTTGTGTTATTATCTGCAGTCTGCTGATAATAGTATATTTCCTAATTTCGTGATGCCAAAAGAAAGGACTTCTGACCCATGCTGCAAGTGTTAGGAGGCGAATAAGTCTTTCATTTGAAGATTTCTGTGGGATGTTGTTACACACGCTACAAGTCAGAAGTTTAAGTGTTTGCGGCGCATAGATGTTGGAGTTATAAGGAGTTTGCCCAAAATCCTGCCCCTCTGTGAGTAGAGTTTCACTCAGATTTAGTATTAGTAGTGGTTGCTGCTCAGATCACCAGTTAAAACAGTCTTAGGTCAGTACTTTTTAAAGGAAGTAAAACATCTTGAAGAGACCATATGAGATCTATCGCAGAAAACCACTGATAACTCCACATCTTATTAGCTTCAATTAAGTATTTCCATAGGGAATCATGGAACTGTTTAAAGTCATGATGACACATACACACACTTTGCTCCTTCCAAAGAAATAATCTGTTTTCCAGATTTCCAAATAGCCAAGCTATTTTGTTATTGTTTGGGTTTTTTTTTTTCCTGCTTTTAAGAGAAATAATTTATAGGAATTTATCTTGAGCTTGCTACAGATTTAAAAGGAGAAAAAAGGTTTCTTCTGTCCGACTTTTAAATTATATGCATGACCAAAGATAAATATGTTTTTTATTTATAACTGTGGATAGATGCCAAACAAAGCCTTTCATATGACACACCGCTGCTGTAGTAGAGGAGTACCTAAAACAGTTCCAGTCAAGTTAGGCCCCAAGACTTTTCATGCAACTTCGTGCAAAATGGTTAAGACCTTTCATTTATTATTTCTTTTTTTTTCCTTTTGAACATCCTCAAAGGTTAGGAGTGGCAAGATGCTTAGAGGATGCCAGGCTTCTTCCTGTCAAGCTGAGATGGTCTGAAAACCACACGGAAACATGGAGAAACTGCAGCTACCACAGATTGCAGATGAAGGTTTTTTTCTTTGCAGGCCTTAGATCTCTCCTGCCCTTCCCTGCGTGGTTAGCAACAGTTAGATGAAGGTTATGGATGGAGGCTGGCAAAGCAAAGGATTGGTGTGCTGTTCTGAGACTGGGATGAATGGGCTTTGACAATACTGCTGAATAGGAATACTTGTGGAGCTAATACAAACAATTTGTAATTGTCAGAGCTGAAAAGTTAAAACATGATTATAAACCGTGCCTAGGATCAGCTTATGTCAGCTTTAAATGATTTAAAAGTCTAGTGTCTGGAGCTGCACCTTACTTGCCTGTAAAACTCCTTAAAGAAGACTTAGAGAATGGCATAAGCATGTCTCTCCTTTCTTGTGTGTTTATTGTGAAAAGTAACCCTTTGTTTAGCTGACAGGAGACAGGTTTTTAGGACAGATGTGAAGCAAAGCCTTCCAGATAACTCGAAAAAATATGGAATTTTCCAATTTAAATAGAAGGAGACAATTGCCTGGTAGCAGTAACTTTTAGAAACTACTGGTTTTCTTTGTTTTGTGCAAGGAGAGGCTATGAATGGTTGGGTGCCGATGCTCCTTGGGCATATGGTGGTTTTGTGCTGGAACTTGTTTTTTTGCGTACATGTGAGGAAAGCCTATAAAGGATGCAAACTGCTCTGAGAGAAGGGAAGGAGCCTAAGAAAGCATCCTCTGTTACCTAGAGCCTGCCATCATTAGGCCTGACCCTTGCTCATTATCCGCTGGTATCTGCAGCAGACAATGACCTTTGATGACACTGCACAACAGTACACGAAAGAAATGCCTTCCTTTAAATTTTGGCTCCTGAATGCCAAACGTAGGAGCTTCTTCCCCATGCTTTTTCCAGCCTTCCTTTATGCAAACACGTGTCCAAAAATTAAAATGCTACTAAATACTGCTCAGCAACACTGTTTAGGTACTAAACAGGTTCTAACCTATGTTTTAATTTTGCTAGGAGTAGCTCTGTCTTCCCATCATCTAAAAGTCTGGAATAGGCTGGAAGCAACTAATTTACCATGTAATAAGATAGGTTCCTGTTGACACAATTCAAGGGCAAAACTATTAAGTCATTAGGGCTAATGTTGTAACATTCTGATACAGAGGCATGGCCTGGGCCTTTCAGATGTACCTCTGACCTTTTGAGGATTAAGTTTCTTCGCAGTTTATTTTTGGTATTTGGAATCTCTCTTTTTTTTTTTTTTTTTTTCCTTGCNNTTATCCTTCAGCTTCACATGCACTGATCTTTGGCCTTGTGCTAGTACAGCTTGTAGAGCAGCTTCTTTAGTCCTGATTTGTCCCAGTTTTATCAAAGAAAGTAAGGATATAAAAGTCAACACATTCTTAATCCCGCAATACTAAAAATGCATCATGTATTCCTAGGCTCAGCACTGCCCATGTCACAGATTGGTTGAAAGGACTGGTGGTAGAAGGAATCCAGGGAAATAGGGGTGGCTCTCAGGATTCTTCCACAAAATAGAGAAGGTGACGATTGCTTAAAACTATCTAGCTGTCATTTAAATAGATACAATATAAACGTGTCTTGCTATAGCCCTCTGATATTTTGATAAAATAACTTTTCTCAAATCTACTGGCGTTGCCAATAACCAGATGATTATTTCAACTATCGAATCCTGCAGCTCAGCACCAGGTCTGCACTCATTTCACTTTCGTTGTGTGGGCAAGGGAAGTGCAATGGGACCTCAAAACTCATCTTGCCGTCATACTTAACTGTCTCTGAAGATTGGTTCACTTAATGTCAACTTTATTTACTGCTGATATTTTTGGCTTTATGCATTTCATTTGTGAGTCACTCTCCGAAATAAGGAGCCAAAAAACTGTTCTCCCTTGGACCTGTGCTGGATTGTGTATCCTTTTGCCACCACTCCGAAGGATAACTGTTCTCCAGGTGAGAACAGCCTTACCCACAGGTAAGCTTCATGACCTTCATTGTAAGAAACCTTTTGTTATTTTCAAGGTGCATGAAGAAACAAAATCAAAGGACACCTCAAGCTGTTGAATAAGTCTGGTGCTGAAACTTTTGACCAAAATATTTTAGAACACATAGACAGGCGAAGAACTTATATCAAGGCCTGAGTGTTGTTGCCAAAGCTAGTCACAGTACGACATTATTTAACAAGGAAGGTTCATTTTGCATGATGCTTTCATTAGTTATATAGTAATGCATTCAATAATGTGGAGCATTTAGCAAAAAAATTTGAGAATGTTTTAAATTTAATTTCTAAGTTGTTTTTAAGTCTATATTGCTTATGCATGTAGCTTGTCCTTTTGAAATGCTGGAAAGGGTTCTCCCTCTTGAGGGAAAATTAGCAGACCATTTCTTAAAAAAGAACATTTGGAAAGCAAGGAATCCAATGAGTTTATGGCAATAAGCTGTGGAAAGCTATATTTCTTTAATTTATGGATTTTATTTTTGCATTTTTCTTATTTTATTTCTGCATTCGGTCTTTTCAAATACGATGCTGATTCAGAAATGTATTTCCTGAATTTCTGTTCGATTTTATTGTTGCATTCAGTGGCTTTAAATACAACAGTGATGGGGGAAAGGGAAGTTGCAGCAAAAAAAAAAAAATTCTGCTCCTAAGACTGTACATGGCAGCGTAGGTCTGGAACGGATGCTCATGGCTGAATTAATAAACTCTGACTGTGGAGGTTTCAAACATGAATTCTGACAGACCCTTCACTATGACAATACTAGTGGGAGTCACAATAATATCATCTGCTGCTGAACATCGCTAGTATGTGAGCACTGTTGTGCCAAAGGTTAATATGCCAGTTTTATTTCCTTCTCTCTACAGCTATAATTTAAATGAGTTGCACACATAAGTGATGTTATATGCATAGGGTTTTGCATTAAGTTTGCTATGTCAGATTTGTTTATAAAAATCATATTTTGAACCACTTGCCCAGGGGCTCCGTTCTGGGGAGCTGCAAGCTGATTTCTTTTAAAGAGGCAGTTTTCATTTTCCATGGATTTTCAATAGAGATTTTGGAGCTCTGAAGGGGGAGCTCAGTTTTAAATTCAGCACTTGCCCAGGTTTACAATTAGGTTTAATTACTTAGCAACAGAGAGTCTAATCTAGTTTTACATGTGTGCCACATGACCCTTTCCATACCTTACTGGGATTGGAAGGGCCCCCTGCCTCTCTTGGGGAAAATTGCTTGCAACATTTTGGAGACCGTTTACAATGTTTTTGTTCTTATGCTGCAAAGTTAACATTGCCCATAAACCTAATAGTCACACAGTAGTTAATAAGGGGCAGAAAGTTTTATAGTCTTTTCCGCAGTTGTTAAAAATCCTGCTACTGTAGCTTATCCCAGCCACACAAAACCAGTTGTGAAAAATAAGATGCTCTATGGGTTGGTTTATTCTTGGAAACCAATGGAAAAGAGGACCTTTCCTGAGCATCTAGCTGAACGTAATGAACTTGGGGATTATTTAAATTGCTTGGCTTGTAGTATAAACACTCGAGGGCTTGCCAGCAGTGTACCTTCAGGATGTGTGACTTTTCTAAAAAAATCATTTGGGATTTTTTTTTTTTCAGAATCCATTGCAATTAGTGACACTATGGCAAAGGATGATTTATTAAATTGCCTTTCAGTTAGAGGAAACAGAAACCATTAATGATGTTGCACGCGCATTTTTAGTCAGGTTCAGCAAGAATCATTTTCTAGCTATCTTTGTATGTTATGTAAACTAAGAACGTTCCCAGGGTACCAGCTGGATCATCCTTTGGGCCATGTAGACCTTCAGAATGGTTTTGACCTTCTCCTGCTAGAAAAGATGCTGATATTCATGACTGCAAAAGTAGAAATGAGGTACTTCTCAAAGTTAGTGAGATTTCCAGACTCAAACATGAACTGAAATGGGCTCAGATGCAACTAGGCATTGGTCACACACTTACTTCTGTTCCTTTACCATGTGAACAGGGAATAGAAAAGGCTAGAGCTGGGACAGAGTGGTCCCTGGAAGAAGTGGCAGACAGGAACAGCTCTGATAAGGAACAGTTCACAAATTTTTCTGAAAGGAAATTTTCCATGGCTCTGTTAATAACTAAACCGTTATACTAAAAAAAAAAAAAAAAAAAACAAAAAAAAAAAAAAAAAACACCAAAGCAAACATACACAAAAAAAACAAATTAAAAAACCCCAAACAACAACAACAAAAACTTGCAACCATTAATAATCCAGAATATTTTTCTCAGAAGGTACCTGTTCTGCTAGTACATGGAAAACTAGTATAGAGAATAGTAAGCGGTAGTGAAGAGTGGGGGCAGAGAGGAATAAGAAAAAGCTTATTTGTTTTAAAATTGAAATACTATGGACACCATGAGCTCTTAGGCACAACGATACTACATGCTGTCTAAAAGAGAAGAGTTCTAATTACTTGGCTGCCATAACTGTACTTCAGTGCTTAAAATGTGATTTCCTTTAGATTTCATCTTCCGCTTGTGTTGCCTGGGATTGCAGATTGCTTTCTATTACATTTCTAAAATGCATTTTTCCACAGATTACCAGTGTGTACTTTGTTACTTACAGCTTAACATTGTTCTCCCCTGCCATCTCTGAGAAGAGAGATGGGGGTTATCTTGGATAAGCTTGGCACCATCAATACATTGCATTTTGCATCCTCTGAAAACTGTGTGGAGTAGAATTCTGCAGGTTTGGTGCTGAATTTAGTGGGACTTTTAAATGCAGGGGACAGGTAGTTTAACAATGATAGGAGTGAAGGGTGTGTTGTGTTAGTGGTGGGCAGATGCTTCGAGGGGAAAAGCCCATGAACACGGATAGAGCTCCACACTTACTTCCCTGTGCACTGTGCCAAAGTGTTACCCAAATACTGTGCTATAATAGAAGTCTAACAAGGAAATGTTACTATTTACTCAGTGATTTCTGACTCATTGGCTGACTATAGTACTGCATTAATTTTGAAGCACAGGTATGGGAGTACCCTTGTAGTTATCTGTCTGAAAATACAGCACTACCATTTCTGTGTTGGTTTTTAAGGAGTGGTTGCATAAAACTTTATCAAGATGCTTAATACACTGTGCCATGATCTCCTTGGGCTGGGAAAATGAACTTAGCATTGCAGTGGTTGCAATGCCTTCAAGGTCTGGCACGCTCAGTGTTCTGGATGTGATTCTACACGTGTCCCATAGCTGGCAGGCTGGATGCTAATGGAGTGGGAAGCGATAGGAAGTAGAAGCAGGTCCCTGTGCCTAACCCATCCCACACAGTCTAGCTTCCTTGTTCCCTGGGGCTCTTTACACCTGGTCTGGTGCCAAATACTTTCTGCTCAACCATAGGGGTAAGCCAGAACATCCTCTTTGTTGTCTTGAAGAAGCTGTGGGGAGAGCAGAAGAACTCCTTCCCTCACATGCTCCTGGATTCCATAAAACTATATACAGCCCTTCAGTACTGGTCTGTCCCAAAGGTACAGTCTGCTGCTGTCTCACAGGCTTCTCCTATCAAGAAGTCAAGCATTGCTCTGGAAAACAGACTTGTCTTTGTGCGGTAAGTTTGTTCTCCTTGATCCCAAAACCACTGAAATCAACAGTGTTTTGAAGTCAATTTCCACTGATTTCCATGGTCTGGAGATTAGATTTCACTGCCTTTTCAGCTCTGAGTCTCAACAATTCCTGACTGCCTCAGTCTGGATCTTTTTTTTCCCTACTGCGGGATAAAAAGATGCTATTTAACATGACGAGGTCTAAATAACTGGGCAGTGTGGATGGAAACTACTGCTCTATTGTCAGCCCCATTTCACAGACAAGGAAGCTGTATCTGAAATCATATCTCCAAACTACAGCAAAGCCGAGAGCAGAATCTAACTTTCATTCTATAGATATCCTACCATAAGGAAATATTTCAGCCTCATTTTAATTTGCAAGTATTTCCAAATTTCTTCCCTTAGCCATAGTTTCTTACAAATTCAGCTGTGAACTGGAAATGTTTTGTGTTCATTTTCCTGTTGCATTGCGCTTTTTTTGCGTTATTTTATTTTCCTTATTAGTCGCAGTCATTAACAGTTTGTGAATAAATCAATTATGGGTAAAAACATACTAATAGGTAATAGAGCCTTTTTATTCTTGTCCTGATTGAGGTACAGGGAAAATGCAATGCACTGGTATTTTTTTTCCAAAGCTGTGCTGACTTACAAGCTTACAGCACTCACAACTTTGACTAAGAATTAGGCTCCTTAAAAAACAGACTGGGACCCTTCTCAGATTTGCCATTACTGAGGAAGTATCTTTAGTTCAGCAACCACTCAGAGGAGGCAGTTAGAGAGCTATATTGTAAGTGACACTTTAGATGCGTAGTTTTTTCAGTATTTATCAACCGTTGTATTTTCAGCTTGAAGGTACCAATGTTTTTGTGTCACGTAATAAATTACAGAATGTTTACATGCAATTAGGTATGTGCCTATGGAGGAGAAAACACTGGGAAACAGGATTTTCCAGAGGCAGTAGCTAGTTCAGAGGCCCAGAGCCACTGCAGTAGCTGTTGTCAGGGAGGACTGAGTGGCAGTTCTAATTACCAGTGTCTACACAGGTTTCTCATAGGAAGATACAAGCTGTCACGATCCCTTGCCAATCACATGAGAACTGACCTGGGGAGAACATCAACTGAAGGTGAGTGTACATATCCAATAAATCCAGTCCCCACTGCATTAGCTTATTTTTAGGATTGTCCTGAAAAGGCATTCAGCCCGTATCATAAAACCTTCAACTGAGCAGAAAATACACAGAATGATGATGACTTTAAATTTGGGTTCTTGCCCTCTGGGGCATGAATTCATAGTGCTTCAGATACGATTTGATAATGTACTGAATGCTGAAGGAACGCAGAATCTCTAGATGAGTTCATAAAGACAAAGCATTTCTGCAATATCTGTGCTCTCCTAATCAAAGGAAGCAAAATAAATTTTATTCTTAATTTTACTGCAAATGTTATACTTAATTTGCAGTGAGACCATGTTTTCTATATAAGATATTTCTCAGAAAGGATGCTTAAAGCTAGCACATAAATTCATGCTTGCCACTGATAAGCCTTTTTCTGATTTTTTTTCACCTTCTTCCATTGAGTGTATTACAGACTTGTTCTTGAACATAGTTTAGACAATACATGTGTCACAAGCAATGATGAATCAAAGAAAGAAAGCATCCAGAAAGGGAAGTTAACTAGACAGGTAGGCCCTCATCAGCATCACATTCTGTTCCATAGCTACAATAACAATAATTGAGTCAGACACATGGATTTTAAGTGCCTCTTAAAGAGGAAAGTTAGGGAGAGACACTGTGGAAAGAAAATTATATACTGAAATGTGGCATCTCCGTTTTGCAGCTGCCAACCTTGCTCTGTCAGTAGCCACAGCTGTTGCCTTTTCTTCTAAACTTAGCAGGGGATGGGTAAAACTAAAGAGAACCAGGGCACATGCTTTAGCTGATAAGGAGGTGTGGATCCAAGTCCCTCTGTGTAATCAAAGGAGACCTTTAATAAGTTTGAATTCTTGAGAGAGATCTGTTTTATTTTTGTCTCGAGAGAAGCTGACACAGGGGAGATGCACACCTGCCTTGTGGGTGGATTCACTCTCGGGATGTTCCTCACAGCCCTCCGTGCACCACTTAGGTTTTCTCAGGTTCTGCTGTTTTGCCACTTGTGTTTTGTCCATCTTGGGCAGCGCACTTGCTCGCTGTCAGCTTTCCCACTGCCTGAAGGAGGATATTTTTCCAAAAAAGGAGGAAATCTACTCTCTCATGCTGCTGCTGATTGAATATGGGCTTATAGCATGTGGTCCTCAACACTAAAGTCAAACCTGGTGGATTTCAAATCTGGAGTGATGAAAAGTACAGGCTTGTTATATCAGAACTTGATGTCACTCATACCAGTTTGGTTTTGGGTTTTTTGAGTGTCAGTTTTGGACAGCATGAGTCCAAGTATGAATATTTACTTCTTTTTTTTTTTTTCCCCTGCCCTTGGGTTGCAGAAGAAAATGTGGAGACATGACCTGACATTCAAAATGAAACACAAAGACTGAAACGAATAATCCACCATTTGTGATTTACTTTTTCAGTATTTTTTTTTTTAAATGCAGTCCTATTCTTAAAAGCCAGTTCTCTGCTCTTTGATCTACTGCCTTGGGAGTTTTGAGTGCTTCATCTTTCCGTGTGACAGTCAACTGCCAGTGATGATTTGGGGAGGTGAACAAAATGCTGATGTAGATAATGGAAGACATGATCCTTCCTCCCATTCACAATAGTCTGAAGTACTCTGGGCCTTGGCATAAGGTCATGAAGGGTGTTTATGGTGCAAAGTTCTGCTGATGTAGCATGGGAGGGCTCTCTAAGGTCGTCAAACCTGGTTTTGACCTATAGGAAACAGTCCTGGGGCAGAGTTACCTGCTGAATGTCCTTCAGCTCAGAGGGATGCAGCTGGCTCCTTCCAACACAGAAGAGGGGAGTGATTTAACATGAGATGTGGATAATCAGAAGAGAAGTGGGAATATGACCGGCTGACAATAGAGATACAGCCTACACATCCTATGGGTGAACTTCACTGGGGAATAAAATCCTCTCTGCACCAAGCAGGAAAAAAAGGCATGTTGAGGGTGAGCCACTGTATGAGCCACTAACTGAGAAGCAAAGAAGGTCCTGAGGAAATAGAGGAAATGTGGATGTTTGTGTCATATACAGAAAATTTGGCCTGGCCTGCATGCCAGATGATATCCTTGCATCTGGCGAAGCTGAAGATGCTGAGAACAAGGATAGGAGGAAGGGGACCATACCCCAGTTAGATCTATGCACAATATGTAGTTGAATGAAATAAAATATATCCTGAAAAATGATTGATGAAGACTAGAGCTCATAACTCCTGGGGTAATTTTGTCACTTTTATCTTCAGGGTGGAGATCACTACATGCCAGGCTGCATTCCTTCATAGCATCTGAATCATTCTTATTGTCTCCACAAGCTGAAAATGAGAAACAGACTGGCAGGAAAGTTAAAATTTTCAAGGTGGATAGAGCAGAGAACCGTCTTATTTGTTTTGTTTTGGAGCTTTTTTTTTAAGATTAAAAGTTCCTATTGCATTTTTGCGGACAATAATATACTAGATTTTATGATTTCTCTATTTAAAACGAAACTGTGGTTTCCTAGATTTTAAAGAGAAATAAGAGCACCTGAATAAAAGGGCTTGCTTCAGTGCTGTCTATATCCACCCTGGCTTTCCGTGAGATGCACGAGGGAGAAATATTTCCAAGGCACCAGTGGTTGCCATATCCTGTATGCAAAAAGATTCCATAAATGTCTGAAAACAGATGGAATGCAACTTTGGAGGAATAAATGGATTTTTAATTTTCTGAACATTTTGGATTCCATCTGGTTGAAGTAACTAAGTGACCTACTAGAATACTTTTACCTTTCTTGTATAATAGATAGAAATACAGCTTGCATTGCTACTGACTGACACGTTCCCCATTAATAAATGGGGTTCACTTGCTCGTACATTTGCTTATTTTTAACTCTTTTGCCTGTATGTCGGGGGATACCTGATGCACCTCTTCCTGCATGTCAGATCTAGATGCTGGCCGTCTCTCATGATTTGTCCTTGCAGCTGGTAAGGAGGAGCTCTAAACCACCTGCCTAAGCCCACCTGTCAGTAGTGGGAGCCTAAAGAGATAGCACACCTTAGACTTATCTCCTTTTTTGTTTGTTTGTTTTTGTTTTTGTTTTTGTTTTTGCTGCAAGCGTTGGCACATGGCAAAAAGAAAAATAAAATGCTCTTCATTTCCTGTCTTGCTTAAAGGGAAAGAGTAAGGATGAGTAGAGGCTTTCTGTAGAGGTACTAATAAGGTGGATTATTTTCTGTTTACTGTTTTTTGTTACTGCCATTTAGTGTGTTGTTAAATGAATAAGAGTAAATGCATGTGTGTTTTTTAAACAGGAAATGAGCATTTCTCTATGAATAGGAAATACAGGCAACTTGAACTCACAAGAAAGAAGTCATAAAGTATATTACTCTATATAAAAAATGGAAGACCTAGGTTTATAGAAAAGACAACATTTTTGTGCCTTTTGCTTTTCACCTTTCTCTGCTTCAGTAAAAGGTAAAACTCAAATCCGTTCACTCCCCCTGAGAGAGAAAATAGGTCTTTTAAATCACTAATTTTAAGCCTGTACTTAAAGTTGCACTACTTATGAGGCTGATTATTTATGATTTCCATGTTGCCATTCAGAAACTTGTACTGAGAATAAGTATTTCCATGCTGATAAGTTCATAAGCAATAGTTAGTAAGATATTGACAATGTGTTTGATATTAGTTTTCATATTTTTTGGCACTTGGGAACATTTCTTAGGGTTCTTGCTATGAATATGGATAAACATTCCAAAGAATGGGGAATAAGAGCTCCTTTTTTTTTTTTTAAGGGATGTTAATGAGACTCTTTTGCCCTTCTGCAAACAAGTATATTTGTGTTTCATTAAAAGCTGTTGCATTTTAGGATCACAAGTTTCAGTCTAGCACAAAGCCTGAAATCATTGCAAGATTTCCCTTTTGCCTGACGCATTATTGCTATGTAAAAAAGTGTGCTTGCTAGGTCCTTAATAGGACAAAATATAGCATTTCCACTATGAATAACTTTTATATAAAACTCTGGTCACCGTAACCCCATAATTCAAAGTAGGCTTTCAGGCTTTCTCCCTGAAATTTGTGATTATGAAGTTCTGAGGGCTGGCAAGAACACACACTGGTGCAGCCAGCAAAACTCCGGACACAGCGCACTCGTGTTTTGAGTGTCCTTTGCTGGGATCCGGGAATAAGCTTGCCTTGTATGGCATTGAGACAATTGAATTCTCTTTTGCATTATACACTTACATAATTACATTACTGTCTCTGAAGCCTTTTTGCCCCCATAAATGATTAAAACTGTTGTTGCATGAAGACTTGGGAGACGCATGTGAAACTCCTTATACAGGATGTAAGTGGCTGAAAGACTCACCGGCTGCCAGCATTGAGCATTTGCTGTTTTGTGATTTTTCTGGGAGTTTAGAGTGTTCTAAAGAGAAGTCTGTATCCTGCTAATAGTACTGATCACATGTTCTCTCATTTGTATAATTGAGAAAATTAACAATATAATGAAAACAGCTCCATCTAAATAAGTTCTCTATCCACAGTTAATAAAATAGTATCTACCCTCAGAGACCTGGAATTTCTCTGCAAATGCTTTTAGTTAAACAAAGCATTTTGTGTACCTACAATGTGATATTTATTTTTTCATTATTCATGAAACAACTTTAATGTCACTGCTGATTTTCCTGGTAGGATGTTCAGCTCCAGCATACCAGAGCTCATGCTGAGTTGTAGCTGAAGATGTCATTCACAATAAACATGAGCTGCTGTGACAATCCGATGGCAGAAGGTGAGGAATCTCTTTCCTTGTGCAAGGGCATACATGTGTCTCTCTCTGTGTGCGAGAGGGAGAGAAGGAAAGAGATTTAATTGTGTTTACAAGATTCATCTGTGGCACAGCAGGTAGTAGTCACATTGTAATATTCACCTTAACACAGATAATTTGATTTTCTACCTGGTTATCATGCGTTTAGACATAACAATACATGAAAATATATGCTTTAGACGTGCATTTTAAACAAGGTTGCACACTTTAAGTGGGAATATATTAGAGGTAAGCATCGATTTTTGCAATTCCTGGAAAGCGTTCCTCAGTTTATGTTACAAAATTACTAGAAGGAAAGGAAATTCTAATGGATAAGTCTCAGGGACTGCTACCATTTCTGGGCTGAACTCAACAGGATGGGCCTCCCCAAATTTGACATGTCTAAAACTGTACAAGTTTCTCTCGTCTGAGAGCTTCAGGTACTAATGGAGTTTCACTTCTTAGTTTCAGGTTGTCTTCTGAATGGAAAATAAAGAGTCAAAAAGTCCTGTGGCCTTTCTGCCCTTTATACTGCAAGGAAGACAAACAGCCTGGTCATAGGACAAATGTTGTCTTGGGTTGCCATCAAGATCCTGACCTGCCTAACTGATGTGACACAAGGAAAGAGGTATGTTGATGTTTGTCAAGAGCAGAGCCTCATTACTGCATCCTGGAGTAGCCTGGGAGATAAGGGGATCTATCAGCAGTGTAATCATAGTCGTAACACACTCACCTTCATGCAAGACAAAAAGGAATCTGCTGTTTGCTCCGTGAGATTTCAAGCTCGATTTAAATCTAAAGACTGTGGACATGGTTGGGCATGATTTTGTGAATCACCTACAGCACAACTGCACAAACAAAGGCAGGAATAATTCTCCTGAAGCCGATAGAGTTGAGCATGTTTATACGAATGGGGCATTTGGCCCAAATCCAGTTGGAGTCTTTGCAGTGTAACACCTCTGAATCTTCAGAGGTTTTCTTAGAGTCATTAATATTGAGGCTGTATGTACCCAAGGTAATTATCCATTACTGCTTGAGCCTGGCCCAGGAATTGTTTCACGACACGTTGCCTCATTAGTATAATATAATGGAAAAGAAACAGAAACAAACTAGAAACGAGGAAAATAAGGCTGCTAAAAGGAGAAGCGTGTGAGGAAAACAAACACAGTGGGGTGAGGTCCTCTGATGGTGTAAATCAGTATCACCTTCTGTGAGGCTCTGCCAATTTACACCCTGTGATGCTCTGGCCCATGATTATTAGGAAAGTATGTTGTTGATATGCTCTATAATGGCTTCCATTACCAGCCCATGCTAAAAGAAGCAGCTGGTGAAAGTTATGTTTATGTTCCACAGATGGATCAGCAATGGCAGACACATAGCTCCGTGTCTGGTAAACAGGTGTTTTACTTTATATTTGCTAGCTAGCCAGAAGAAGTCAGATTCTTGGTGAGGGGTGTAGGCAAAGGAGATCAATTTAGTTGTTGAAAAGGAAAAAGCAATGCTTTCTGGTTACACTTTATTTTCTTCTTATATAGCAAGTAGTGTCCTGAAACCCATCCTGCCTTTTATCAGCATAATCTAAGTGAATGGGGGAAAAAAATTTTCAGAGGAGCAAAAATCCCAAAACTTATATCCAAACGACACTGCCTAATCTCCATCCTTACTTGCACATTTTCAGCAGGAGAAGGGAGCACTTTGATTTCAACGCAAAAGGTGCCTACGGTGGAGTCAAAACTTCCCACCCCAGAGGAGCAACTTTGCCAGTTGTTGCAGTGCAGAACAGGACTAATTGAAATAATAGCAGAGTTTAGGTATGCCTTTGGTGGGAGGTGGAAATACAATCCTCATTTTAATAAGTAACATTGTGCAAACCAATTTTGACACCTGTAAATTTAAGACTTACATGGCCAATGGAGAAGGAAAACAATTACTTTTCAGCTTACTCAAAATTAACCATTGATTTTGACTATGTTTATTCATTTCTGATTGCCCAGAAAACCCAAAGGTGGCTGGGATTTTTTTCTGGTCTCTGAATGGCAAATGCTTCTAGATGGCAGAATGGCAACATGTGCATTCCTGAGTGAATATCATTCAGGCCAAACTTCCTTAAACTCTGAGGGTTTGGGAGCACTTTCACAAATACCCAGCAGTAGGTTGAATATTCATTAATAACTTATATTATGACTCTGTGAATCATGGCGATCCAGATTTAGCACTTCTAGTTGCAAATCAGATCACCTGATTCTTTGACCAGCTCTAGGGAAAGGTCCTTAGTATGTAATGCAAAGAAGTAGCCTAAGAGAAGAGAGCAGACTGGCATCATTTGCCTAAAACTTGCCCACACTGCTATTGGGTGTTGATCCTTCTGGTTAAATACATCCTGCTGAGTCCTTGAAACCAGTGGCCAAGGCAGGCACAAGTGGTTCTCCAAGAGGAGAGGTGACCCAGGGAGTGGGAAGAGTAGCTGGGACGGCTGAAGAACGTGGCATAGGTCTGAAGAGATGTTCACCCTCAGTGTTGTTAACTTGTTACCACGTCTGTTTTATTGAAACCAAACTGTTCAAAGGGGCAGCTTCGGAATCGGTGTGTTGTGTCGGGGAGGTGGCTGTTGGAATGAAGTGTGAGCAGCGCCTGGTTCTGAGCTTCTGTTGCAGATATAATATATGAAGGAATAGCGAGAGCAGCAGGTGTTGTTGAAATTTATGGGTGAGCAGCAAGCCCAGGCGGCAGCCCCACAGGAAGAGCAGTGACAGTTACTGCAGCAGATGGGCTCAAGAATTATGAATGTGGGACCTATCCCCAGCTGCCCCTATAACTCGGTTCTTCTCGAGCAGGAACCAACAAGATGTTGACTCCAGAGTCTACAGAGTCGAGTTGAGCGGCAAAGACTGGTGTGGTCAGGGCAACCAGCCACCCCAGCTCCACGCTGGACCAGCCTGACCAGAGCTGTACATATTGATCTTCCAGCAGTGGTGCTGCTGCCAGCTATGAGAGGTACGTCTTGAACCAGTTGGGAATCCCAGAATAGAAGTACTGATAAAGGCTCATGGAGGAATTTAACTACCCAGACATCTGTTGAGTAACAAATACAGCTGAACATGCATCATCGCAGAGGTTCCTAAATTATAGTGAAGACAACTTTATGATCCAGAAAGTAGAGACTCCTGAGGAGAAGCCATCCTGGATCTACAGGAGTATATTAATGAAATTTGCAGATGAAACTTTGCAAGTACGTTAAAAATACAGCAGCACTGTGTTTTAGGATTGACTTTAGCAGAGTATCATATGTGTTTAGAATGGACTGTCTCCCTCATCTGCTTATTAATGTTTACTGTCTCACAAGTAAACAAATGTTGAAGCCTACCTTTCCCTATCTTTAATCCTATTTGCATCATCCATGCATGCCAGACATTTGAGATCTGCAGACTCTTAACTAATATACTTTGCAAACATCTCACTTGGACAGCACAGCTCATGAGAGAGACCAAGAGAACGTCAAAAATTGATAGATGATAGCCATTTGCCTTCAAAAATGCAAGTGCATATCTTTGCAGAAAACAAATCATTTGAAACAAATGTTGAAGAGGATGAGGAATCTTAAGAAGCAGAAATATTGAAAAGATAATAATGAACAGCAAATAAGGCATGAGTTTTCAATAAGGCACAATAGCAAGGGAGGCCTATAAAATTTTGGAATACAAACAAAGAGATATTACATCACAGGATAAAGTTCAAATAAGGCTTTTTTTCCTTTTTGGTTTCAGGAGATACAAAATGGGCTAACACACTGAAATGAGAAGCAAAAAGGTTACACTGATTATAATGATGAACTGACAGTAGCACTTCTGAATTTTTGAAATATCTACTTGAAGTTTTGATTTATAACTACACTTCATGGAAAAAGAAAAGGAAATTCAATAACGAAGACCACAAAACTTGATTTTTACCGTGAAAAAATCTTAGGGGGGAAAATCTCTTAAAATTTCTCACATAAATCAGCTAATCTTTGCAATCCTCAAATAAAAAGCAGCCCTAAATGAATCCTGTTTCATTCCTCAGATTCAATACAGGGATAATGCCAATTTTACTCTCTAATGATTCATTTTCTTACATCTGGAGAACGTGTCTTTCAAAAATTTAGGGGGGGGGAACCCCAATCGTGTTTTTTTTTTCTTTCTTGCCAAGTTTTAATTTGATGCATCCATTTCTCTATTACAGTTGTCACAAAGTTTATTGTCTCAAACACTACGCAGCAAAACCTTTTTTGTTACCCTCCTGAAAATAACAGTTCAATTTACATTTGTAATAGCAAGGTATGGTCATGTCAGCAGGATGGCAACCTTAGTAATCTTCCTGCTAAAATCCTGTTCATTAGCTTTATGATAAAATAAGCCCGTGTTATAAATATTTCCAGGAAAGAACAAAACTTTGCACTTGTCTGCATTAATCCTGACATCTGCTATGGGTCACGTAGAAAAAGAAATCTACCTGCAAACGTTATTCCAATTCACCACTGTATTAAAACTGTTATCAAATAGTTCCAACTCCACCCAATTAAAGGCTTTCTCAGCATCTAGTGTTAATAACATCCATGGTCTTGAGCCTTTGCTTATTCAAAGTTTTTAGAAGAACGAAAAGCTCCTTTTAATCTTAATATTCAACTTCAATGCACACACACAAACACACAGACACAGACACACACACAAAAGAATAAATATTCTTTTCTGATTTTCAGTCCAGGCACAAGCAATAGTGGAAGACTTTTTTTTGTCAAAGGTGCAATATAAGAACTACCTTTGCAGGCAAGGAATTTGGAAGGAGATGAAAAAATGAATGAGAATCCCTCTCTGGTTATTACTTCTTTCAGAATTCCAGTTCCAATTGGACTCAGACAAAGAAGATAGAAGACAAGCACGCTATCAACAAGACAGCAGCAGTGATGTACAAACCACCACTAAGGAACTCCCTTCATGTGTCCAGGGAGCCCTTCTAAAGAAAGCCCACAAACACATGCCTGAAGGCTCTGCTTGCTTCAGGCTGGATGGATTTGCTTGATGTTTGTGCCCAGAGTTAACTTGTAATCTACAGGAGCAGCCTCATATTAAGAGACAGAAACAAAACCTAAAGGTAAAAAAAGGGCGACAGAATCTCTATCAGACTGAAGCTTAAATTTTTCTGCCTGCTGCACCTGAGCTGGCGTACACAGTCACTGAACTGAGGCTCTTCATGGTTTCGACACTGCAGTGGAAGCAAAGAACACAAAGAAAAGTCGCTTGTGGATCCCAATTTCTATGAGGGAAGGTATAAAAGGCTCTGAACCGTCCCTGAGCAAGGTTATTAACTTGAAAAATACTTAGCTGAAACTCTTTCCTGGTGCATTGACTCATGCCCTCCACTTCAGCAAAGCCAGATTACAGTGATTTGCCAACGATTTTGTGGCTGCAAAATGCAGGAAGGTATTTTAATTGCATTTTCCCCTGTGATCAGTTCTGTTGCCATATTCTGTGGTTGAAAACTTATTGGAATGTTTTAAATAGAACAAAGGCTTGCTGGGCTATTATGCACCGTTGCCCTTCCTCTTCCAACCAAAATGGTCCACGTTGTTTGGATGGAAATGCTACTTTTATCTAGAAGGTTTTTCACCTAGAAAGTGACTGCAGATGAACAGTGCCGACAGGAACTCTTCATAATCACTGGCTGGGCTTTTCTGACTCAATGTATGTTTCCCAAAGGAAATACACTGAAAAATTTGTTTCAAGTTTTGAAATGGAGTGGTGTGAACTGACTCAGTGCCATCAATATGCTGATTTACCCCAGCTGAAGTTCCTGAGCTGCACAAAAAAAAAAAAAAATCCCTTTATGTTATATGTGAATCAGCTGTGTAGTAATCCGCAGGATCCAGATTCTGGGGGGTTTACCCGCACAAAAGTCAGGAAAAATGTTTTTAGCACATTTTGCCTTGTGATGAGCTTTGAAGCCTTTCCAGTGGGTGAAATTCCGACTCAGTCTTAATTGCATTAATACAGAGAGGGTTAGGGCAGTTGCTCTCTTCTTGCTCTTCACTCATGTATACTCACCTTTATTAGTAAGAGTATCTAGAATTTGCCTCATTCACCTTAGTGTCCCATCAGGTGCAGAAACGGTGATCCCCAGATCCCTGAACAGCCTCAAAAGAGACATCTCCTGAATTACGTGGTGGAGCAGTTTACCTACTTCTGTCAAGTAAGACCAGCGCTTCTGTTACCTGCGTGAGGTCGACACCACCTCCTGCAAAGTCACAAGGTTTCAAATAACATTTCTCATGAAACGTTTGTGTGGAAGCAGGACTAGGATTTATGTGGATGAGGAGAAGAAGGGTAGAAGCACGAGCTGATTAGGTCCCTTGGATAGATTGGATCTAGTTCCTATCTTGTGCTAATCCACCCCAGACTCCTGGCAGTAAGATACAAAGCAGCATGAAGCAGATAACAGGAGAAGGCAGAGGGGGCTGGTCAGGGGTGTTTGTAAATAATCTGGAACCTGGGATCTGCAGCCTGCTTGGTTATGGTTTTGTGAAACACAATTACAGCATAAAATGAAAGCAGGCTGTGCAATGAAAACAAGAGGAATGCCATCACCCAGGTTGGCTTGTACTGCAAACCACCCTGGTCAATCATCCGAGATGAATGGAGGTATCCGCTGAATAACCTCACTTTGCAACTTTTATGTGAAGGTTTGATAAATGAAGTCAGGGAGAGGTACAAGAAAGTGATTAAAACCAGCCTGTGCAAAAGGCAACGATAACCTCCCTGGGCTTTAAACTTTTTTCTCCTTCTGCCTGAGTTTGTTGGATAATTAACCCTTTCGTCCTTCGGTCTCTGTACACAAACAATTGTATATTCCTACAAAGCAGCTGCCTCTTGACAGGCAATTTGTCACTGGTAATAAATTGGACCCAGTGGCAAGGCCAACCACTTCCAACAGGGATTCGTATAGCCAGGTACTGTGATCTGGAGTTTCCTCATGGCCTGACTGTAGCAGAAGATTTCTTCCAAAGTTTATCTCCCTCATTTCTTATCTCTGGACTCTCTAGCTCACTTATGCAGCTCCTTTTAGGCACCTTCTTGGAAGAACATGCCCCAGGCCATGCTGGCCAAATAATTTTAGGGGATGCTAGTGTGTTGTCATAGAGAGCTTGAATGGGATATTGTTGTCACTGAAGCAAAAGGGAATTCTGGTGTTATTGACAGGCAGAGGCCAGGGTTTCTCTTTATGGACCTGGAACTGTCATCTGTCATGGTTTGTGGTAAAATTCATTACTGACTTGGAGGATGGCTTGAGCATGCACAAAAGCATTTTGCCCACATATGGCATAGTTGGAGATCAGTAAGAGTTCTCATTCCTAGGTGTAGTCCATTGTACTCCTAGGTACTTGCTGGGGTTAAAAAGAAAGGGACGAGAAAAAGGGTTGTACAAGCAGACCCTTGCCCAAATGTGGTCAGAGGCAGCTGCTTACAGTTTGGTTGCTTTATCTTTGGTCTGTCCAACTGCATCAGGATACCAAATCAGGCACTGATGGAAAAGCATCAGTTGAGAGTCTGAGATGGGCTCTCAAGTGAAGATCTAGAAGACAGCACTGAAATAATAGAGATAATGTTCCTTGAATGTCAGAGAAATAAGCTTTTCTACAGGGAAACTCCCTAGACCTATCCCAAAGAATGGCATCAGCATCACTGCCTCTCTTGAATAAAGCTCTTTAAACCCTTACTGAGAAGCAAAATCTTGGCTGAGAAATGTCAACAGAGCTTTTACAACAGCCTGAAAATTAATTGTCCTCTGAAATGGCAGTCCTCAATTTAGGCTTAATCTCTCTTGCATTACTCAGGTAGCTATTGTGAAGTATCACCCCGCTTGCTGCTCTCGCTGACAGTTTCTATATCACTTCACCACGCCCACCGGAAGGAAAACAATCACATAAATCCCTCTTGCAGGGCATGCTCCAACTCGTTTCTTATTGTGGGGCAAATTTATGGTCGCATTTACTATGTAATCTTTAAAGGGGACTGGCTGGTGGTTGAAGGTCTAAAATTACAGATGACCTGCGTGTAAGCAAAAGTGGATTTGTTAAAAAAAGTCTGTATTTAAGGGAGGAGGGAAGGGGGTAAGAGAGGAGAGCTAGATGTTCCCTGTGAAGTTTTTGACCTTTCCTAAAACAAACAAACAAACAAACAAAAAAAGGCACCAAAATCAAAAACCTTCAAGAAATGTAGAAAAGCAATTTTCATTCTGCGGTTCTAAATATCTGTTTATGCCACTGCCATGATGTGAGCATTCCCAGTTGGGATGATTTAGCACTCTGCTGATGACTACCAACGGAAGGACTTCATGTGAAAAGGTAGTCTGCCACGGCTAATGGGCTCTTGTTTCAAAGGGATGCTGTGTATACATTACTAGTGTATGGAGAAGGTGCAGAAAGGCCTCAGCAGACATTAGGAATGGAGTGTTGTTGATGATGAAAAGGCACTTTGCTGTTGAGGGAATGGTGGGAGAGAAAAGGCGTATCTGTCTTTTTGATTAGAAATGCATGCTTCCTTTCATCATCTGAGCTGAAAAATTGGCTTCTGCTCTTGGTTTATGAAACCATTTTTCTTTTCCCTTCCTTCCCAGGTTTGCAAACTCTTTAATAAATTAGTTACTGTGAGGTGCATGGGTGCAACAATCACCTTAGAGGCTTTTCCCAAATGCATCTTTAATATTTTATAAGTATTTAAATAGATTTATTCAATGTGAACAGCCTGATTTATTAACACTGGCACTCTGGCATGGAAAGGGGGTTCAATACAAATTATGTTGTGTCAGAAATTTTTAGCAGCTAGATCTCAATTTACCAATGGATTCTTGGAAGTCAGGAAATAATAGGACCCACCCCATGTTAATATTTAATCAGGCTTTGGTGCCAGATAGGAGAAGCTGTCGAATGAAGGAGATGCAATGAGGGGAGCCCTGTATTACATTAAAACATACATCATGTGAGTTCACTTCTTAGATGGGGAGGGGAGAAGCAGGTCAGTTATTATGGTAAGTGAGAGGCTCAGACCTGCCACTGAATCAGGATGCTTTGTCAGGCTCTGGGAGCTCACCAGATGAAGTTAAAGTCTCGCTGAAGACATATGAGGGAAACCTGAGTGACTGGGTGTGAACTTTGTTTCTGTTTTAGTGTCCCGGGGTACACAAGGATGCACACCTTTCCTTGTGCATATTGAGAAAAGAATGTATGAAAAAATGCTGAACCTGACAGGACAGCAGAGCTGCTTTGTAAAGCACTTTGTAATGATACAGTGAAATGGGTGCTGCCAAACACAGTACTGTCCTACCTAACTTGTGTACCAAGGGGCAGAGGAAGGGCAGGTTTATGGTCTCTGGAGGTCAGCACTCTGTAAGTTACTGTTCTGAACTTCTCCAAGTTCATTTTCACTCTGAAGTGCCACAAAAAGTTCTTTTTATTTAGCCCTCATAAAAACTAATTGGTTTTATTTCTGTATGGAAACACCAAACCTCTTTCTTAATGAAGACTTTGGATATAAATTTAAAATGCGAGGAAGCTTGGAAACAAAGTTTTCCACAGTGGTGTTCCCTCACTTGAACAGAGCAGATGAACATAAGGGCATGATTGCAAAATAGCTCTGCATATCAGCAGGGCTTTCCTAAATCACTGCACCCAGTGTGGAGCAATTCAGATGAGTTAGGGGTCTGCTCAAAAACTGGCAACATGTCTCTCCTGCTGAGTACCAGTGACACAGCCTCCCCAGCTGACCCCACAAGGCAGGGGTTAAACAGGTGGACGAAGAGCAAAGAAGAAAGCTTCAGTCAGTCACAGTAGGACCAATATTGGATAAGGAGGAGAAAGGAGGACATCTTGGGTGCCACAGATATTTTCCTGGAGTATTTCGGGATGACCCAGTTGTCATTCTGATGAAGAAACTCTCCAGTGGTCAGGACTGGCTAGCCATAATTGCAGGCTCCTGTGCAAGGCTGAGTTTTTTGGAGGCTGTGAACTAGAGTACTGTGGTAGAAATGCCTACAACAATACTGCCGTACACTAGCTGAAATATTGGCCTGTAGCTGAAGTCCTGGTGACAGTGAACTGGCCTTCTGGTAGGAACTTCATTAATTTGCCTTTCTCATTTAATTATGTTTACTTCTATCCTTTTCAGCATTTAGTGTTTTTAGTTTCCCTATGTGCTTCCTTTATTTGAAGAGATAAAGAACTGTTATTCGTTTGATATGTTAATATTAAGAAAATTAGATGGTGCTTCAGGACGATGACTGAGTCAAGAGTCTACCCCATACATCTCATCCTGCTGAAGTTTGCTTGCAACGATTTATTGTGAGGTTTTATTACCGGGGAAAACCGCTTAGTTTGTTCTGTGATTGTTTCCTGTTTCTGTTGGTATCTTTAAGATGAATATTTGGAGGGGGAACATAAATAGAGGAACAGAGCATAACAGGATGTGAGATTTCTTTATGCTGTTTTATGGTTAAGTTGAATTTGCCCTGCTTTCCTGCCTCTGGGCACAGCTATGATATGCACAGCTTTGCCTGTGCTTTGGTGGGTAAGAAGACATGTCTTTCTGCATTATCCTATTAGCCTGTAGCCGATCTACAGTTTAGGTTATCATTTGCTTCTTATGTGGTGCAAAAAAACCCAAAAAAAGCATGCCACAAAGTTAACTTCTAAATTCACAGATTTGCTTTTTTAAACCACTGCAATTTTTAATATTTAATCTCAATATTCTTAGTAATGACAGTCTTCACTAATCTAAAGTCTTCACTGTGGCACATTATGTCCAAGCAAGGTGACCTTTCTGCTCGGCATTTTGATAGAGTCATAATCAAAGAAGATTCTATTACTTTTATCTTATATATACCATCATCTACTCCAAACTCAAATATGTATGAGTAGATTTTCCCTAAAGTTTTTTCAAGTTGGGAATAGATGGGAAAGAAGAAGAGGAGAGAACAGCAGAAGAAATAGAGCAAGTTTCACAATTTATAGAATCATATAATCATAAAATGTTAAGGGGTTGTAATGGACTTTTAGAGATCATCTAGTCACAACCTCACCTGCCACAGACCGGGACACCAACCACTTGAGCAGGTTGCTCAAGGCCTTATCCAACCTGGCTTTGAGCACTGCCAGGGCTGGAACATCCACAACCTCCCTGGGCAACCTGTATATATATATATACACATATATCTCAGTATACATATATTAATTCAAATATATGAAGTGTAACTATCGATATCAGGAAAAATATCAGGGAAATTATTGTAATAAAACATTCCAGGGAGTTCAAGGAAGTGGTGTAAGTTTTTCAGATAAGTCTCACTATTCACAAGTTCATCTGGATTTATGAAGAATTTGACCAGCTAGAAATATTGCCTGAAAGCACTGAAATTCCAGTCCCTTCTTCCCAAAGGAGACAGCAATTAATACAGATGAACAGCTTCTGCAGTCTTTCACTGCAGAAATGGTCTTTTTCTGGTCTTTAGGACAGTTACTTTCTCTGCCAGTGAGGCCAAAGTGGTTATCTTGGAAATCTGAATGTGATTTTAATTATAGCTTTTATTATTGGAGCAGCTGTAACCAAGATTGTAACAGTCAATTATATATGGAGCTTTATTGGCAAAGGGTGTTTAATATTAAACAATCATTGCTAACCGTGAACATACCTGATATAATAATGAACTTTATTTGAAAGATTGGCGTGAGATAAAGGAGTTAAATTTAGCTGTACAGTCTGTAACAATAACACGAGGGAATATTGTGAATTTGTTTTATTTGGAGACAGAAAACTCTGGATGTTGTTAGATTACCTTTTTGAGAGCATAAAGTAAATGTTTGGTAACCAGAGATTTGTATTGCTAGAGAGAATCACTTACACTAAAGCTACAGTAACCAAATGTTTAAATGTGCAGGGCTGAACTGTCAAAGCACGTAACAACATCTTTAAATAAAATGGAAGCAGCTAAAGATGCCTTTATCAGTGTCCTCCTCTGACAGCTGCTTAGGGTTCAGTTCTGTTCCCACTGAAGTCGAGGAAGAATCTCCTGGTAACCTGAAATGATTCATGGCATGGGCCTTACCACGGAAAAAAGAAGCCTCAAAGCATCAGGAAAGGTGCACTGCTCTCCCATAGCACGTGAGTTATTTATACCCATGCAGAGCGATATTGCCAGCCCACAGCATTCCTAATTGTGGTTTGAGCCCCTTGCAAGAGCCATGTCAAAGACAAAAGCCCTAATCCCCCCTCAGGAGATTTTTTTTTTTTCAGTCTTAGAGTTCAAAGTCACTGGACATCTTTGGCAGTTATAATACTTAGGTTTTCAGCTTAACTAAAGGCTCAGAAAACCTCTTATGCTATTTTTAGTTTATTTTAATTAAAGCTGATAATATCTGATAAACAATGGTGGGCTCAAACCAGAGAGGTTGGTGTGCCCTAACTTCACAGCACTGAGAAAGTAGGCGCTGGCTGCTGTGCCTGGTATAACAGGGTTTGTTTCTTGGCTCAGGTCTTTTTTAATTTTAACTTCATTTTTTTGTCAATGGCCTGTTTGGCCTACAGCTTGAGTCCCCAGCGCAAACAAGGTTATAGGATGTAAAGCAGCCGTGAAATGCATGGACATGGAAAGCTGCACCCCTCCTGCATTTCCACACTGGAAGAGAGGACAAGCCACATCTTCTCTTTTCAGATTCATTTTTTCAATTCTCAGTGGCTAAACTAGGAGCAAGCATTTTTTTATTTATATTTGGTCTCGAATCCTTCCCTTCAGTCCCACTCTCCTGGTTGCCGCTGTTCGGACCCAGTGGGCCAATATTCTGCAAACAGAAGGTGTTTTTGTCAGCATGTAAACTGAACTACTCCAACCAAATCTCCCTCCCGCTTCTCAGTTTCCAAAATGTGGCTCAAATTCTTAATTGGGGAACCTGAACTTCTCTGGAATCTGAGTATCAGTGTGTATGGATGTAATGGACGTGTCAGTGCTGTGTACACTAACACTTTCAAGTCATATAATGAGCCTGTTCACTAGAAGAATAAACACACAGTCCAATTTAACTGTAAACTGGGGGGATAGAGAGAGGAATTTTGGCTGAAAGGTTATCTGCAATGTGAAAGCAGTTCTTTCCTTTTGCAGATTTTGGGATGATCTGCAGCGGTGGTATTCTCCTGAATTTTGAGAATGGTTTGTCTAAGTATTTGAGTGGTGGGGGGAGAGGAAAAGAAACAGAGAGAATTTCTTCTTGCGAGCAGTCTTCAGTTCTTAAGAGGCTTTTGTGCTGCCTGTGCAAGCCTACAATTGGATATTGCAGAATACAGTGCTTTTATGCAGAGAAAAGGATTAGGAAAAACCCCAAAGGTGTGAAATATAACAAAAGGCAATATTTGGAATTGCACTGTTAGGAGAGACAGCTGAAGTCAGTGGGAGCTTGATCCATGAAAGCACAGCGGGACCGTACCATATATAGGAAAGCACAATCTGTCAAAATTAAGTGTGTAGTTTATGGTATGCTTTTTGTTTGAAATAACATATTACCTCCTATTTATAGTAAAGCAGACTAAACAGTTCTATATGTCTGCATTTAAGGTTTTCAGACAGAGAGTAAGGATACCTTTTACCTGGAAATTGTAGAGTCAGAGCTCAAAATTGTTAGCAGTGATAAATGAATACCTGTGATTTTACAGGCATATAAATCTCAAGCTTCTGCTTACATAGCCCTGCTCTGTCTGCAGTATTGGCTGCAGCTGAATCTCACTTCTAGAGGACTACTAGGAAACAAATGAACTTGCAATGCATAGTATCTTAAAGGAAACTATAAATGGGATAGGTCAAGGACTAGGCACGTAAGCGACAGGAAAAAAATCTTCCTTTTAGTTTATACAACTCCTGCTTCCATGTCTGTGCAGATTCCTAATAAGGAATAGTAATTTTTCGAGGCACTGGGCCTGTACATATTTCCTGACCTTATAATTCTCACAGTTCTAGACATTCCAAGGTAGGGGGTCATTCAGACAGAGTTGTAATTTCTTGTGCATATTTATTTCCAAAGTATCTTTTGCATAGTTTCCCAGTGAAATCATGTGCTGGGGCTGGGGAATGCTAAATAGGTTATTTTTCAAGCTTGCATATAAAGGGCCTGTCAAAGTGGACTGTTTTGGACTTATCAAGTAAAAGTGACAGAGCCAAACCATGATGTTTGTAGCTTGTCCTTCCTAACCCTGTTGTGAGCTGGGCTCCCAACCTTCCAACAGGAGGTGACGTAAGAAGGTTAAGGAGCTCTGGTTTTGTTATCAGTGAGGATTTTAACTATGATAAAAGTCTTGAGAGCATACATGGCTCAAGAGTGATTTGATATGAGCCTTTCCCAAAACCTACATTTTGTTAACCCTTTGGCACTAGATTTGTGTTCCTTCTCCTTCCCACCGTGTAAATAAAAATACAATGAATTTTGGGAGGAAAGGTTGCAGAAGCCCAGCATCTCTGTTAGTAACCTTAACTGGTTGTGAAAGCACATTTTGAATTTATTTTCCCAGTCCTTCAAGATACATACTTCCTTTTTGAAGTAATTACATTTATCTGATCAAAGAATTAGATACACCAGGGGCCAGCCAAGTCATCATGAATTTTGAATATTCGTTTCTCAAAATCCATCAGCCAAGCACCAACTAGAAGTTATCTACTGTCTGAAAGAGGTCTGCACAAAGTGTCTGGGCATCTTCAAAAACAAGAGTCTCTGCTAGAAGTCTTGCAGATAATGTATTCGTCAAGGAGAAGTTAAACTTGTGAGGAAAGAGTTTGCCCTCATTGCTGTGTATGCCCTGCTCAAAGCAGATGTAAGGAAAGTTAGTCAGACCTCAGCTTTTATCAAGAGGTGTCTAACTAATCTGAATTGAAATGTTGGTACTTTCTTTCTGAGCTCCAAATGCACGTAATGCATTTGGGACTGAAGGTTTCAAGCTCTTGTTGAAAAGTAAGTGCAGGTTTGATGCTTACAAAAATTGCTGGGGAAAGAGAAACATCCAACCTTTTCCTAAGCTTTTGAAAAGTGTGACAAGGGGAAGATCCTGTGGAAATCGGGATTGCTTTCACAGATTGCTGGTGACAGTAAGTATCATTGTAAAAAACACCAGTTAGGCTGCATATGACATATGGAGACAATTTCTGCCTCAGCTATATTTACCTTTCCCTTTGATCTCATGTGAAAAGTGCATGGATACTGAGGCAGAACTTGGTCCACAGTATCCTGTTTGGTTTTGTGTATGGGAAGAAGTTTGGAATAGCTAGGCTGACACATGCTGTTGTAACTGAGAGGGCAAGATGGTGCAATGATCCTGATTTAGTCATGTGGAGGGACAGTTACGAGGTGATATGAGTGAAATGCATTAAGTGCTGCCTTTTGCCTCTATCATCAGAGAGTCACTGAAATGTAAGACTGGAAGGAAACTCCATAGGCCATATATTCTTTTCTCATGCTGGAGGTCAGGATCAATTATACAGCCATCCCTGGCAGCCATTTAAGTAAAATATTACTGGAATGAAGAGATATTCTTTATATTTAGAAGGGGAAATACTGCCAGCACAGTTAGTTTCTTACCTTCTGGAAAAAAAAAAAAAAAAAAGAGGAAGAAAAAAACATAAAAGAGAGGTTATTGCAGCTCTCTAAGAGTTATCATTCTAATTAGCTTGATGATTTGCTTGGGATCATTGGAAAAGCCTGCCTAGAAGAGATAAGTGGAATGTAAGACAGGATGTGTGGAAGTGAAAAATAAGGATATATGATCATAGAAAGGCGAAGGAACAGGTTAAACAGTCTGCCAGTTGAGGTAGTGAGCTCCAAGGGCAATATTTAAGTAGCAACTGAGTAAGCATGTGGAATTCAAAAATACAAAGAACTGTGAGTTGTATCTTTGAGCTTTGAATTACCTGGTGACTCTTTCAAAGGTTAGAAGAGAAAGGCTTGCCTCCCTTAATTGGTATCGGAGATCTGTGTGTGTGTGTGTGTATGTGTGTGTGTTTGTTTTCTTACACAGCACTGCTTTTATTCCTCCTGAACAAAAAGACACAATAATTTTAGGATTCTTTGCAAAAATAAGTTTTAAAGTTTCTTAAAGTAGTGAGAGAACAAACAGCATTGCATTTCAGGTGTACAGAGATCCTGCCTGTCTCTGCTGTACTCATAACACTGTAAGCCTCCCTGCCTAACTGTTGCAGTTCATTTCTCTAAACCCAGCCCATTTCATTTGACTTTTGTCAGAGCTGCAGTTTTCTCTGCTGTACTTTTGAGTCTAAACACTACAATTATTTGCAGAGTGTTATTGGTCATTTATTTTATCAATCTAATATTCTTATATCATGAATCTTAATACCACTATTAACTGTTTTGGGTCATTTCTTATTTGTACACCAGAAAACTGCTTCCAGTGTTATTACTTATTGGTCATAATCAATTAGGGAAGTTTTTAGACTATGGCAGTCTTATATAAATACACTGGCAAAGTTCACCTCCTATGATTTCTGACAATTAAATTGTTCTGTCACTTTGGGACCTTCATTAATCTCAACTTGTCATCCTTGTTTATGCAGGTTATAATGGCCTGTGTGTGTAAGTGAAATGAGATGCTAAAAGCCCTTGGCTGTTTAACTCTTTGATGAAAATCAAGCAAGAATATGTTGTTGAAGGGAAAAGTTGATTTATTTTTTTCTTTCCATCCCCCAAAATAACACCACGGAAATTATTGCACTGTCTAATGATGAGCTATGAAATAAGCCAAGGAGGAGTTTTACAGAGGGGTGAAGAAAACAGTTCATGGTACTGTTATCACAGTCCTTTGTGTGTCTGCATGAGTGCACATAGAAATAAAGATGTGGCAATGTAGATTACTTTCTCTTCCAGGAAAGCGGTATGAAGACATCATGTTCCAGCAGAGGAATCTAACAGCCAGAGATTTTCAGATAACCTTGCAGAATCAGGGTGACTCAGGTGAAGGACATGGCTAAAGTCTCTTGAAACTTGGAGATTTGAGTGTTACTATTAGGCACTTCAGTTTGGGTGATTCTGGCAGACTGATTACTTGGGACTGGTTCAGGCAGAATTCTGAGAATTTTGGAAAGTGAAAGTCCATTTATAGAATTTAATTTAATATTTAAGTTCATGACGGAGTTGACAACTTTCTTCTTTCTCAAATTATTTCCTAGAATTTGAAGACCTGCTCTCTGATGACTCCAAACGCGGGTGGTAGTTCATTATCTTCTACCCTTTTCTGCATCTTTTAAGGTCTTAAAAGACTTTAGAGTGATTACTCTGCAGCACCAGCATCGTTACTGTGTATCAATCTCAGGAAGAGCTCCTCATTGATCCTTCCTTCTGGAGTGGCCTCACACTTTACAGCCCTCTGGACCATCACCACATCGTCACCTGGTGCTGTGCACCGAAGATGCAGGTACCTTTTATTCCATGGTGTTCATCAAATCTAGTGTTTGCTCTTAGTGAAAGTGCCTGCTGAAACTGAAACCCAGCCTTGACAGATCTTTACTGTCATTTACGACTGAAAATGAGGGGCCAGGTCAAAGCCAACAGTGCACTGTCCTGTGCTGGCAGAGCTGGAGATGGAGCACAGGTCTCCTGACCTGCTCAGAGCCTCCATCCATACGCAGCTGGCCGAGGTTAAAAAATAGGAATAGCCTGGGAGTTATCCATCTCAAATCTAAAAGGAGTGTAATGATATGCTATTCTCTGCACCCTGAGAAACATACGAGTGACATCTTCTCTCAGAGCACTAATTACCATAATTCTTAGACCAGAGAGAGATCCAGAACACTGCACAAATTATCACCCAATATCTTTAATAAATGTGGATGGTAAGTTACTTGCAAAGGTGCTGGTTAATAATCTGGAACACATATTCCCAGACCTAATTCATTTCAGTCAGGTGGGATTTATTAGGAATTGTACTGTCATGCAGTAGTATGAGGCAACTCGTCAGTACAGTAACTTCACAGAGAAGCAAAGGAGAAAGATAAAACAGAGACAAACTATTTTTTACTTTTCATCTATGAACAACTCTTTGACACTGTACAGTAAAATCCAGTGACATACCAATCTATTGCAGAAATACCCCTGCCAGTAGGTTAATGGCTAGGTTTTCTAAGTTACAAACAGGAGAAATGGCAGAGCTGCTCTCCCATTTCTAGTTGATCCAGAGTACACATCATAACTGTGTTTCTCTTTTCTTTCATGAGATTTATTTATAAAGAAAACCAAATCCCACATGCCTCAAGGATGCCCATTTTGGATGTGGCCGCCTTTCTTACTTGCCTAGAGAGGAAACAAAGTGATGGGCTCCCACCAAAGATGCCTCAGTGTGTGTGCCTGAAGTTCAACAGGATAAATGCAAGTCTTAGAGGCAAACTGCCAGATGTTATTTGTCGAAGCTGCCTCTAGGCTGCTCTGAAGCATACCAACACATATGTCAGGGCAGAATGAGAGTCAGGGCAACTTTCCAATTTTTCTTGCTCCCAGAGGCTCTTCAGGGGAAGCTAAGTTTAGGAATAGAGAAACAAAGACCATGAAAATGAGAGATTGGTGTGTTTTAGGATCTAATGCTGAGGCAACTATAAAGCATCATATATATAATTTCACCTTAAATTTTGAACACAAAACAATAAAGGTGTCTTTCTAGACGCTTCAGTGTGTGGTGAGGGGCATAAATCAGATGCAAATGCTGGTGACAGCATTACTATTCTGCTTTGACAATGCCAGCTGATCATATACTTTGGGAATGAGGTAAAGCTTCAAGAGGCCTTTTGGAATAGATTTTAAAAAGATACAGTTCCTCAAGATCATGCTAAGAAAATCTTGACTTTAGCCTGTTCATTTCCACCCACTGCCTCTGTACATACATATAAAATAAACAGACCAAAACATTTGTAGTATTGGTTGCAAAATAAGTGATTCATCCTACAAAAGTGAAAAACCCTTGCCCAAATAAACATAACATAGTGGTGAAACACTGTTCTTGAAGTAACAACCCACAAAGATGCTATTGCTTATATTATTCTTCTTACATTATCATCTTTCCATGAACAGACAGTTTACTTAGACTGCTATCTATGGAGAAAGCCTATTTTTAGCATGTGTTTGTACATTGGCCAGCAGAGCCAGATGCTGATGTCTTTTTACTTGCCTATCGAAAGCAAAAAGACAGAACTTAATGTAGTTTAAGAGGGGAACTCTCAAAAGAGTTTACTGTACTATGCAAAGGATGGATAATTAGTTCTTAACCTTCATTCCTTTGCAAAAAGTTATAGCAGTAAAAAGATGACAGTGATGTATTTTTTATCCTCTCTGAGAGATAGTTGTCTATTTTTTTTTCACCTCCTCTTGCAGCTTTACCTTACTGACATTCTCCATCTTAATGTTTGCATCAGACATTTTTGGTAGTATGTAAATTACACTTAGTACATAATTATGCACAGCCACCAGGTTGCATAAATAAATTTTCATCAGTTTATCATGTGAACCCTGAAATGAGTACACCTGTACTAGCTCAAGACCTGCAAACTGATTAGTTGCCCCAGGACCGCTTAGCTCAGGTGGGATTCTGCACTGAGCTCTCCCACTTTCAGAATTTGGTCTCTCCTGTTGTCTTACACATGTATGTGGGGATACGTCAGAAGACAATTACCACCCCTCCGAAAGTGGTTGCAGAGAGTGGAGCTCGGTGGTGGTGCTCTCAGGAAGTGAAGTGAGGTCGCCTGAAGATGGGCGCTTGAGGCTTTGACTCAATTCGCAGCTCGTTGTGAGACTCAGAAATTCACTTCACAAGATTATTTTTTAAAACCTTGTTCAAAACTGTATTTGTACGAACAATTGCTTTGGTGAAAAAATGGAAATGTTCATGTTTAGTTTCCTAGGAAGCAGTTTTCCAATTTTCATTCAGCATTTTTTAGTGAAAATTCCCACGTGGATTTCTGAAACATTTTGAAGATTAAGCTGGAGAAAGGAAGGATAAAATGTAGCTTACAATATCGTCTGTGGGTATAAATCAGTTCAGTTTAGCAATACTAATTAATGAAAATGTGGATTTAATACCTCACAATATATTTAAATGAAATGAAATAGTTAAATTTTTTAAATGAGCAATCTCTCATAATTAATTTGTTTGAAGTTTTCCATAATAACTGAAATTCAGGGCTAGTTATTACAGACATAAAAATGCCTCTGTGTGTGGGCACTCACACATTTGTATACACAACACAGACTTTAGGATCTCTTCATGTGAAAACACACACACACACACACACATATGTGTAAATGTACACATGCATAAAATCACTGATGAAACTACTGGTGGATACTTCTCCAGGCAAATAAGGCTCATAAATTGACACATTTTCCTTAATCTGTATGTAAAGCATGTTACACATCACTGTTACAATGCAGACATCTTAACTTTAAATGAGACGAAAACAAACATAAAATTAGCACTTTAGGGAACCCCCTGCCACTCAATTTGTGTTGGGTTTAACACCTTCTTATTTTATATATCCTTCTACATAAACAGTTTTATATCAGCCCTTTATATGGTGCCTTCAAAGAATTAGATGTTGAGCTGTTTAAAAGCACTAATTAGCAGCTTTAATACAAAGGGGAGCATAGTTATTAGTAAAATCTTGTAAACCTAGAATACCCTTCGGGCCCAGTCATTTGTGTGTGAAATAACTCAATAAAAATATTATATTGTTAATCACAAAAACCTTCAAGGGAAATGCTAAATCTAGGAAGAAATATTAACTGTACCTTTCCGAACAAAGGAAGAAAAGTGACCCTCCACATTAAAGCAAAGCCATAAAACCCCAAAAAGAATATATTCATTGATAAAATGCAGCTTGTTTCCTAGTAAGGGGATTTGCAATCTGTAACCTTATGCACATACAACAACAAACATACATTAATGGTGTTTAGTTTGAACACAGCTAGTGACATATTTATTAAATTAGCACTTCATTCCTTTCAATAATGTGCAACAATGGCAAGGCTTTTGCAAAAGGTAACTTTTGGAAGTGGTAGGATAATATTTAAACCTATAGTTATTTTTGAACAATGCAAATTATATACATATATATATATGTATGTACCATTAGAGATATTCATTGATACAATTAAAATTATGCTTGACAATGCTGAGTTCTACTTCTTTCAATACATACACATATTTTATGTTAATAGTTAATATTTATGATGGAAGTAAATAATTATATTCTTAAATGTTTAAAAATTACACTAATTCCAACGTTATTAAGGAGGGAGTGTTTCTAATTTATACAGTGTAGTGGAGAGCTAAGTGGCACCAGATAACAGAAGAAATGCCAAAAAGTATGGAGAAAAATCTTCTGACAATTAATGCTTTGAACATAAAATACTAAGTATGTCAGAATTTGCAGATGCTGAAAAAAGACATAGCACGTTGCTTTTGCAGTTTGTGGGTGATTTCTTGAGATAGATCTGAAGACTTTCAGTTAAAAAACTAACTTTGTGCTACAGCTTCACTGGAAGGTGTTTGAACAGGGCTATTAATTTTAAATTTCAAGGGAAGAATTCTGAGGCATGTTACTCTTCTGAAATTATTATTATAGCAGTTTTATATGCCATTATGCAGTATCAATATTTTCATCTCGTATCATTCTTTCCCTCACCTTTCCTAGGAAAGAGATGGGGGGAAAAAATTTGGGCATGCATATTTTAACCAGTGTCAAGAAAGTGATCTTAGTGCTAGAGGATTTATATTTTTTAAAGGAAAAGTAAATAAGAATAGTTTCTAATAACTGAGGACAATTTTAAGTAGAAAGTTCTCCATAATGAACAATGTCGACCCTTCCCAGCTACGGGCTACTATGAGAAACAGATTTATTCAAAGCCCCGGTATATTTGCTGTGAATATATTTTTAATGTATTTCTCTAACATGAAAGAGCTGGCCAGAGCTTAAACATTTTTTTTTTGGTATGTCAAGCTTTGCTTTTTACGGTGTTTTATGTTACAACCTAATTAGTATCTTACAGTGCCCTTACATGTACTTAGGGTGTAGGGTTTCACTAAATACACTGAACGTTTTATTTTGGGGGACCTCCGTGACACACTCTAAGCAGTTTTAAGCAGGCTAAGAATATGTTTCCAGTCAATCAAGCCTCTGGAGATAGGTTATCCACCTCTGGCTAATGCACTGCTATAAAACCTTCACTGGTCCTGACTGCGCAATACAGTCTGTTATTAAACCCCGAACCGTGCGCGGCCACGGGATTGGGAAGGGGGGGAGGGAGACAATTATTTCCAGTACTTCATAAAGCCTACTTCAACAAATTATATGAAGATTAACTAATAGCAGCCTCAGCGTTGGATGGCTGGCCAAATTAGGTATGACTTATCAGACTGGTGCTTCGTCAGCTGCTCTTTGGGGCCTGCCTTTGCAGAGGCGGCCTTCCGAGAGATGACGAGCCAGGCCTGGTGTTTGGTCTGCACCACAACAATAGAGACATGAGGAAAACGGTGCTTTGAGCTCCTCTGCAAACCGATTTGGAAAGCCAGTGAGGTCTCTGAGCGTCGTCAGTTTTCCTGCTGAGGATTAAATGCGCCTGTACAAAGCCGGCATATCCCACAAATCAAAAGCAGCGTGCATGGAGAAGGGGCAAGCAATGGGAAGTGTGGTCCAGAGCACTGTGATGGATTAGGGAGAGGGCCTTGTGAATGATCCCTTTTCTGAAGGGGAGATAATCCGTCAATCTCAACAGGGCAGTCCTGTCAGAATAAGCGACGCCAGAGTCCCCACCACCCTCTTCATTCTTTTATCTGTCCTGTGGAGGGCACCAGTATTCAGTGACAGTCGCTACCCTGGGCATTTGATGACGAGTTGAGGGAGGATATTTGGGCACATTTGGGAAAGGGACTGTCTTTTGCCCTCCCTGCAAAATGGCTGTATTATCTTCTGTCTTTGGAGAGCTGGGGAGAGGCCAGTTCAGGATGTTTTGAAAAGGCTAAGACAACTCTAGCCTTGCAGTAATAAAATGCAAGATAAATTGTTCATGTTTAAAATATCTCAAGATTAAGACAGGGCAAGCTTGGCCCATTACCATGCAGGTAGAGCACTTGCTTGGATAGAAGGGCTTCCCTGGAAGAAAACCTAGGAGAGATCTAGACTTTAACAGAGTTTATGTTTAATCATGAAGGGATCACCCTGCTCTCCCTACAAAGTCTTTTCATTTCCATCTGGAATGAGTATACGATAACCTAGTCAGACGAGCCTCTCAGTCACCAATCAAAACACTGACTCTTGACATTTGCCTAATTATCTTTTCTCATCATCAGTCATCTCTTGAAGTCTTTGCTTCATTCAGATGCCAGGTATTTCCGAAATTAATCATGTCATTGAAAGCGGCATCTTTTCATGTAAATGGACTTTATTATCTGGATCGAAAAGCTCCCCCACTCTCCTTCTTTGAGCTGCAAAAGCCCATTTGTAGGGAAAGTGTCTGAAATCTGACATGCTGCCTTCTCAAGAAAGATTCGTAGTGGTGACCTCCCAGCAAGAGCTAAGCATCCGTCACCGGGAGTGCGTGTGTGTGCTGCTTGCACCCTTGGGCTGGATGCATGCTAATTTGCCCCATTGTTTCGGGGTGAGTGGCTTTCCAGCACTTCCAAACAAAGCCTTTTTGCATAAGCTTCTGTGTGTACAATTATTTTATGTTCACATCATTCCATCATCCTATCTGTATTCCTGATATAAGAGGGGATGGAAACGTCTTTGTTTTCTTGTTATACTGGGGATTACAGGCTGGATTTAGCATGTTAGCAAGGACACTCCTCTTTCATTAAATCCCATTTGACAAATGTTTGGGACCATAGGGTTGATCAGCCCATTGCACTGCTCATCCTAGCTTTAACTTTCAAAAGGTAACTATCTTCAAACCATGTTGATTCAACAAGAAACCAATCCACAGAAATTGACTGTGCATGCAAAGTGTTGCGGGGATGGATGAAGAAGTAAAAATGACAAGCATACTCTTAGGGCTGTTATCAGAGCCCTGGTAGAAGAATGCATTCATTTTGCTCATTAGACTCATACTTTAATGAATTCTGTGATGGGCAGGATTAAGAGTGGGTCAGCACTGATAATGCAGTTCTTCATTTTGGGGAGTTCACTTTTTAAGTTTGCGGTGGTGTGTTTAAAAACTCCTTTCAAAACACCCTGTTATTTTATACCCACTGAGCTTCCCTCTGGGACTATCTGAGGACAGTATTATTAATTGTTGGCAAGCTCTATGATCAGATTAAAAAAGTGAAACTTGGGCATCACCTGACTAAAAGGGAGAAGAGGAAGGAGTCACTGGCCTTCTGTACTTATTCTGTACTAAAGTACTAAAACATTAAGGTCTTTGTTTTTAGCATTGTTAATGATCTGAAAGGATCAACAAGTTTATTAGAAAATTTTCAGCAATCATGCGTGTTGTGTTAGAGTCATGTTCTGTATTCCCTGGTAAGAGTTTTAAGAGCACGAACAGACCAAAAATGTTTTGCTTTTTAAAAAACAGGCACACTGTCCCACATCATTAAAGATAACAAACAGTATTTTAAGCATAGTGCATGGATTTTTAATTTTTGGATGCTAAGGGCAGAAAGAAGCAAGGCCATTGTCTAGTTTGCCTCTGTGTCTAGTAAAGGCCACAGGACTCGTTGAAGGTTTTTTATGATGCTATACCTCTCAGCAGACCTTCCAAAGATGATGTTAAACTATCATGAAGGCAAAACGACCACAATCTTCAGTGAATTGTTCCCATTGTTAAACACTCTCATGTTAAAGAATTCCCCTTAATTTCTGGCATGAATTCATCTAGCTTTGACCTCTAGACATTAGATCTTGTTTTATGTACATCTTTGTTAAACTGAAGAGCTCTCCATCAAATTCTGTTTCCTCTGAAGGTTCTTGTATACTGTGGTCAAGTCACTCCTTAACCTTTTCTCTATTAAGCTAAACAGTCTGAGCTTCTTGAGCCTCTCACAATTGTTTCCTAATCCTCACAATGTTTTCTAGTCCTTTAGCCATTCCCTTGGCTCTTCTCTCTAATTTATCAACAACCTCTTTAAACATAGGCACCAGAACTGGATTCACTATTCCATTAGTGGTCACAACAGTGCCACACAGAAAAAGATAATGTTACCCTAGGCTTCTAGGCTATATCCCCCTGCTTAAATACGCTAAGGACTGAAGTTACCCTTCCAGCTACAATGTGTAGCTGAGCATCCACAATCCTGCCACGTTCCTTCTGGAGCCATTTCATTCCCCGAGAGAGTCCTCCCCTTCTGTAACTATTCCCTGGACTCTGCTTACCCAAAGTTATCATTTTACACTTCCCCTGGCTCATTGTTTCCTTTGTGCATCAGTGGCCTGCTGTCACTATTTACCACCTTCCCAGTCTGTGTCAGCAACGACTTCATGTTTTCTAACAGCTGTTGAAAACATTAAATGGCACCTATCCATCCAAGAAATAATGCTCCATTCCCAAATCCTTGATAAGGATTCCCCATATAGAGTGAAAGATTACCAGCTGCCGTCCCCCTCCTCCCTTGCTAAGAAAACTGTGCACAGAGAAGAGGCAATACCCTCAGCTCTGCCTGGCACCTCTCATCTGTCATGCCAACTTTGGCGTGGGATTTTTGCAGTCTCGTTTTTCTTTTTACACTGTCCTGAAAAGGTACATATACCCAGGTTCATAGACAAGAGACTGCAAAATTATCACCTTCTACCAAAGAAGAGTTAAAACTCTTGTCTGACTGATAAAATGAGGTGTGCTAATGCTGAGATGCATTTCACCAGGTGAAGGCTTGTTTCTTCACATTCAGATTTGCTGTTTTGTGCAGGGTTGCTGCAGCATTCTGAGATCAACAGGTTGCTTTGGTGTTTATTATTTATCATTAATTACTATGTCATTATTGCTGTCGTAGTACTTGGGTACTACAGTGATGGGCAAAACCCATTTTTATTAGTAAAATACAGGCTTGTCGTAAGGAATTGCAGGAAGGCTTTCTCAAAAAGTAAAAATAATAACAACCCCTCACAAGTTTTAAATTATTTATCACTATCAATGCATTTAAATGGATTTCCCTGCACTAGCCATAACATTTATTTTTCTCAATAGTATTCAGTAGTTCTGGGAACTGTTTTTCACAGAAATGTCTAATTATTATCACTAGTAATTAAACTTATTTATTGTGTTTTGCTGTTGCTGAAGGAGCTTCTCATGCCTTTGACATGCTCACTTGTACGCTCTCACCAAAGATGAATGGAGGTATAATGAAATTCCAAAATAAAATTGTCAATATTGACATTATTTCTTTTTTGTATGGCAATTTGTAACCATCTCTGCTTTTTTTCAGTTTGAAATTATTTAATTTGTTTTCTATTTTGTAATTTCTAAACATAAATTTTTTTTGCCTTGGTCATTTCTATCCCACTTTTTTTATTTTTTTCAATTCTTTTCCATTCACAAATTGTCACTATTCTGATAGCTTTTCAAGACAGCTTGCAGAGCATCAGGTCCAGACTTGGCCTTAGCCTCTTTAGCCAAAATTTGTCCTTTCTATGTGCCAATTTGGAAAAATGGGTGTAGTGGAAAAAGGGAATGCAAAATGAACAAGTGGAAAAGAATTTTCCACCCCCAAATAAAACATTAAACTTCATCCCTTTTGGTTGCACAGTATAAAGAGATTTAGTGGGGGGTAAAAAGGAGAAAGAGGCAAAGGAAATTTTAAAACTATCTGTTCTGATGGAAAAAAACAAAAAAAATTGAGGTCTTGAACGACCAGAAGCATCTTTGCAGAAAGCTGAGGTTCTGAGATGGGTAGAAAAAGCAAAAGCAGAGGGGTTTTTGGACAAAAAAGAAAATCTCTAAATGGCAACTCTTTTTTTTCTTAGCGCTTGCTTTCTGCCCTCCTTTCATAGAGCGCTAGGACACACAAGGGGTTAAAGGTCCAGGAAGAGAGCTAGGGAAGAAAAATCCCTCTGTTAATTGATCTGCCTGTCTGGTGACGAGGGCCAGCTGAAGCTTGTCAGAAACTGTATGAGCTGAATCAAGCTTGGGGCCCTAAGTAAAATACAGACACCTGGAGCGAGGAGGGGCTGGCTCGCACTGTGCGCAGCTATTTAGTTGTTCTTTTAATGTAGGCAGGGAAGGGAAAGGGTCAAGCAGTGCTGAGCCTGGGCTTGAGGGATGTCAAATAGTTTTTCCACTGAAAAGAAACAAGGCTAAAGCCTGTTAATGGCATCTAATGCTATTATTGTGGGAGTCTGTGTGTACTTGCGGGCTTGCCGGTGTATGTTGGAGGCGCGTTTTGGTGACTGAGGAGGCATTGTTGTTTGATGGTCTTACCTATAGGCATGTCACCGGGCGAGCAGCAGTGGAAATAGGGAGTGAAATCTGCACAACTCGATTTCAATTCACGCTGCTCAGGGCAATGTGCTCAGAGGGGATCCTTCACCTCCTGCCCTCCTTCGCTTTCCAAAGGATGAAGTGATCCAGAGTACATCCTAAAAAACATTCTTCTTTCTCCTTGCTCTTCAACTCTGCTTCCAGACCCCTCCACCGATGCAATCTGGCTAGGATTCTGCATGCCACTTTGTTTGACCCTGATGACATAAGTTGACGCATGTACTTTTGAACCTTCCCAAGAATGAATAATATCCCTGCAATAAAATGAAATCCTAGCATTTTTAACCCGCCGAGCCCCTGTGATTGTTGGGGCCGGGCACGTCAAATGGTGGCTCAGCTGATGGACGCCTGAAATGGAAGTGGATAGATTTCAACCCCCAGACAAACAAGCCATTGAGAGCTGGCACTGGTCCACTTTTCCCTTGATACCTGTGATGAGCACGTTGGAAACACTGAAAGCTTTTTTTCATGGGTAGTAGGAGGAGGGAGAGAGGACTCAAGAAGGTGCAAGAGAGTAGAGAGTTGTGGTTTTGGATTTTAAAGGTAGCAAGTAGCCTAGGAAAGCTCAGGGACTGGGGGAGGCTTGCTGGGGCTAAAGCTGTGAGCCATCAGGGTTGCTTTGATTCTCTTGGGTTAGGTATAACTTGAAGTAGGTCTTTCCCTCCCCTTTGTCCTGAGTTCCCAAAATACTACACTTCAATTAAAGATGGGCCTCAAGGTTACACCAAGTTCAAATTTCCGCTGATTTTAGAGAGGTCAACCGCAGAAATTTATTTGGGGATTTCCATGCTTTTTGAAGACTTCCGCACACCTGGATGAGCCCAGGCCATACAAAGGAGGACCAAGACACAAATGAACTGCAACATAATTATTAATGTAAGATCTTAAGCCTCAGTTATGCCATTCAGGCAGCTTTCCCATTTGGTGTCCAGACATGCCAAGAGCAGACCACAAGGAGATATAAGCAGAGCCCTCTTCTCCAAGAGAAGCTGCCAAGCTTCTTCCTAAAGTCCCTAAACCCTGACAAGACACTGTGAAATACAGAAATGATCTGTGCTGAAAGAAGACTGTGCTTAAATCAGGATGCAGGAGGTTGTATTTGGCTGAATCCATGTGATAACTCAGCATGGCTGAAATAGAAACTTCCAGTATTTACTTGTGTGTATTATTTGTTGGATGCCTTGAATCCTTTTTCTTCTGGAGTTATAGTATTATATCACATCTATCAATGGAGGAGAAGATTTGCCGACCATCCTAAATTTACATATTTGTATGTAGATATTGCACTGAAAATAGCAAGGACAAATAAACACGTGTTGGAAGCAGATCAGGTCTCTTCTTGATTAAGTCATCGTTTTAATTTAAAAAAAAAAAAACAGGTTTCATTTTTTGCATTCATTTAAAACAATAAGACTAGCTTGAATCTGTCTTTCACACTTCAATTTTGTTTTGTTTCTTCAAGAGAGGCACTGAGGAGAACTGATTGCAGTTATTCTTGACATTTTAAATGGCCATCTTTTTCCTCTTGGATATGGTACCCAGATGTATAGTTAGAAAGTTAAAGTGGCTCGGCTAAAGATAAGGATGCTGTGAACTTCGGTTTTACAACTTCTGCCATGGCCTCCCAGCCCAGCTGATTTAGGAGGAATGAGCTTGCCCAGCTCACAGAAATTCAGCCGGGGGTTGGAAAGCAGGGGGAGAAAAATAACGGTACTCCACAGACCTCTGCTCCAAATGCACGTAGAAAACTGCTTGACTGGGATGTCGGGAGCAATCCTGGCTCTGCAGCCCACCCTAAATCAGGGGCCTGGGGGAGCTGCCCACGGTAGGGAGTCTGGGTTCAGCCTGGGCAGTGGTAGGGGCAGGAGCTGGGGCTGCCTGCTTTGAGAAATGCAGGAGATGGAAAGATAATAAAAGGAAAGCATGGTGAGCAGATTTGCTTGAGCAGAATATTTTAGCTTAATAATAAAAAAAATAATAATAAATCCACAGACAACCCACTCCTCTAAGCCTACAGTCCCCTGTATGAGGCTGATGAAATTTATACAAGAGAGAAAGACATAAGGAAAGAAATTGTTTATTTGTTTGTTTGCCTTTATAAAACCCATTTGGGAGGAACATCAACAAATATACCATACATCAGTTATCTGCCTTATAGCAGTTACACTGATGCTGGAGACATCCTTTGTTAGAAATTAATGTATGTAATAAAGTTTTACATTTTTCATATGTTTTGAAGTATGTGGGTCATAATTCTTTTGACTGCATAATTACTTTTTCTACACAAGAAAAATGAGGTGCTTAGTCCTAAGTAAATAACCTCAAAACAAACCAAGAAAAACAGTTGCATCTTTTTTATCTTCTAGGTCTTGCACAATAAATATTTTGTTAGAAACTTTTAAAAAAAAACTTCTATATCCTCAATATAATTTCACTTTAAAAAAACCCCACTAAGTCTCTCTAGAATCACATTGAAAAATATGCTGAAGTTAGTGAGGAAAAGTAATGTATTATTTTGTGACATTTTTAGGTGGAAATGAACATAGTACTTACGGGAAGGGTTTGCCTGGTTAATCATTTTAGCTGAGTGTTTTCCTCTCTTTACTTCTGGACCATCAAAAATCTCTAATAAATGAATTTCACTAGATCCAAGATCATTTAGTGCTCATGCTTTTCTGCCACCATTCCCCTTAACTGAGCCTGAAGGCATGTCTAAAAATCCTGTGTTATGTGTGGCCACATGAGAAGAACAGTTCAGTTGAACCAGCTGGCAGTGGAGAAACCCCCTCTGCAAACCAAACTGCCTTAATTTTCATTGCTAATGGCAGGCATTGGAAAATGGTGAGATAACCTCCCAAAAATCAGCGTCTGGCTTATATATCATGCCAATAACAAACAAGGGTTTCTGCTGTGGTTTTTTTCCATAATTCAGGACCCTTTGTCACAATGTTTTTCTGAGCTTTCTGGATGATGTTAGTCTGGGAAACTTTTAAAAAGACTTTTAAAGAAGAGAAAATAGGATTTGCAGGGATGGCAGTAACAGCTTGGGTTCCCCAACCAGTAAACGGCTGTATTTATGGGGTGCAAGTGTTGCTCTGGCCATGGACCACTGGCAGCAGGTCAGTCCCTCAAGGAAAGGAGCCCTGGAAAAGGTCACAGCCAGTTTGCCTCTTCTAATCCTTAAGCACTGAACTAATGTCAGCTCAGGGTCACGTAAATACAGATAGGAAAAGGGGAAGAAGGAATGCTTTGGAGGGAAAAAAGTTGAGATATGCTTTTTTAAACTAAACTGAAATAAGCTACTCTTCATCAGAAACCAGGGAGTCACACTGGGTTTGGCACTGGCTTAAATAAATCAATTAAAGTACTGATTTAAGTTAAACCAATATGCTAGCAAGGCCTTAGGTTTTCATCTTCCAAAGACTTATGTGCATGCTTGGCTGAACAGTGGGAGTGATTATCTGTATAATTCATGGTAGGAATACAGCCTTATTATTTAAGGATTCAGCTTTATAATATATACTATATTTGCAGATCGTTGCCTCTGTACAGGGCTTCTGCAGATTTGGAGTCACTTGCTCTGGTTAAAATGTATTTCCAGCTCCTCCACCCACTCCCTATGCTCTCATGGTCTTGACTGTTGGCTCTCCCTCCTCATCCCCATGAATTGCACTGGTGGTGTTGGTGAGTGACATGTCACTTCTGTGGAGCCAGGCCATTTTTTATAAATATGTAAATAAAATTTACCTCCTTTAGCTGACCCCTTGAAGGGCCATTTTTGGCCTGCAGCAAATATTTATGTGTGAGCTGTAAACCCCTGAAACTGAGGGGTTATAGTGGAAATGCTGACAGAGTATTAAGAGACCTTTAGCCCTTGGTTTAGCTGGCCCTGCTATAATTACAGGTCTGTCTGTTATTTTCAATAGCACTCGTCATGACCTTGCCTCTATTTTTTAATTATAGTAGAACTTGTGAAGGGAATTATTACTAAGTTGGGGGTTCCCCCTCTCTCTGAATTCAATCTTTATTAAACATGTAAAGCGCTGAAGAGGCAGGATTGGGCTAATAGCCTTTTCCCTCCCTTCCCCTCCCTCCTTTCTGGACTGTGGTTCAAGTTGTGCCTAAGCCCTGAGTAAAATGAATGCTGTGACTTGAGCCTCCCAAGTCCCCCGTGAGCACTGAAACTGGCTGTACAGTAAGCATCAAAGGTTAATGAACAAGGGAAAAAAAGTTGACATTTTATTTGGTAATGATTCTGGTGCTTGAAATCTGAATGGAAAAGATGAGATCCGGGAGGAGATCACTTTTTCTTTTCTCCTTGCCTCGCTTTTATTTTTTTCCAAAACATCCATATCTGGAGGAGGCAGGTCCTATCAAACCCCAGAAATGCCTCTTTAGAAACGTCTGTGATCACAAACAACTGGGCCGTAGCTTGCAGTCTAAGGAGAGCAGCTGGAATACATTTTTCAAGCAGCATTGTCAGTCCCTGCTCTGGCTTCTTTGTTCTCTCCCCTATTCTGGGGAGGGAGGGAGCTCTCTGGGGCGATGATATCCAGGCCCTTTTGCCGCTGTTTTTTAGCAGCAAACCTTTTAGCAGTTTGGTGAGCTGCCGGTGCTCAAGGTGGAAAAATACCCCCTTCCCATCAGCTGTGCAATGTCCCGTTGGGTTTTCACACCTGCCCCTGCAGAAGTTCCCTCAGCCTTGGTTGCCCAAACTTAATGAGGCTGAAGTTGCCCACTGAATCTGCAGGATGCAGGGAATCCCCAAGGAATAAGGATGTTTTGCAGCTTGGTGTACCATTGCTGGAGGGATGAGAGAGGGATGTACGCTTCCCTGGCTGGTGAACATCTCCCTGCAGCCCAATTGTGGCCTGGATATCTCCACAGAGGAGACAGCAGCACGCATCCCCAGTATCACCATTGGTTCTCCTGAGGCGGATGTGTCAGCATGGTTAGAACAGTGGAGGGGCCACACGTAGCCTGGGGAAAGTGGGATCCTCCATTCTTAAGTTACAGGTTGGGGGAGAGTGTTCTGGAATGAACACTTACTCTTCCTGTCATGGGACTTAACGAAACACTGTGTTTTGCATACAGGAGCCCCCTGATTCTGAGGAGGGGGCAAGAAGGGAGAAAGGTCCTGGTGTGGAAGAGCACAGCAGCTCCTTGCATTGCAGCACTGGCATGTTAAAACCAAGAGGATGACAAGAGATGTGCTCCAAGGCAGGAATTTTCCTGGCATCCTCTGGCTTCCTGCTTATATCCTCAAAATGAGCTCCAGGAAAGGTACAGGCTTTGTGTTGGTCCTCATCCCCTGGGGAAGGGGACCTTGGCTGTTCTTTCAGTATCTTCCCATCAGATCCACAAATTGAACCTGTGGAGCAGTTTAGGTATTTTCTTTTTTAATGGGAGTGATGGATTGGCCTTCAGTGGCTGAATGACCTTTCTGTTCCAGCCTAGGCAGCTGCGGAGGGCTTGAGAAGCATGACTGGATCAGGCCCTTAGGAAATGCTTTCACTAAAGCACTTTATGTACATTTGGAGGAGCTCATGAATCACTGGGCTTTGCAGATAACTTTACCCTTAAAATGTAGGCGATTATATTCATTTTAATATTTGCCCAGGTAGGATGCAAAGCGTGTGGCCACGAGCCGTAGCGTGGCGGTGAGCGATGGGTTGCCTGCATTGTTTACAGATGAGTAATTAGAGCTGCTGTGCCGAGGCTGTAGGACGGGGACCAAACTGGCTGGATATTTATTTACACGACTCAGTGAATGAGACTTAGTTGGAAGCATAACTTATAGGTGTTATTCTTTCTCTCCTCCTGCCCCCCCACCCCCTCACAAAAAAAAAACAAACCTGCAGTTTTGGAGTATCCACAGCTACTTTATGCTGGATCTTCACGCTACTTGTTTTGAGCAGCAGCTTCCTTTATTGAGGTGAAAGGAAAATGAATTAGCAAAAGCTGGCGCAGGTAATTAATATTGTGTGGGCGAGAGAGGGAGAAGACTTTTTAAATGGCTTGCAGTACATTTATAAATCTGTCCTAAGGTGTTCACTGCTTGTACTTATGGCTAAGGGTGCTCAGCTGCCCCTCATCTACCACCTCATACCACACTGACTGCCTTCTCCCACTTGATGATGTTGAGTATTTTACCTTAAATAATTTAGAGCCTAAATTAAGTATTTACACTTAAATATGGATGATATGCAATTATTAATGAAGGAAACAGCTGCATGTTGATCAAATGTGGGAGTTTTTCTCTGGGAAAGCTGAGCATTTTGAGAGACAAAATTTTACAGTGGAGTCATCTCTGTAGGATTAACCAATCTTATCAGTGTTTTCCCCAGAACATTTTCTCCTATTTTGAAGTATACATTGATATGGAAATTATTATTGAAAACAGGACTGAAGGTAAGGCATTATTTGAAGAAGAAAAAAAAAAGAACTCTTCTTCCATAGGCTTCTAGATTTTAAACTACTAAAAATGTGCAAAGTGTATGAAATAGTAGACCCTCTGCTCCAAAATGAAAATAGCATTCTTATTCCCAAACTGGTTAGGAGAGTGGGTTTTCACTTTTCCACCTGCTTCAATTAAATCAATAAGTAGTCTATACACAATCATTTTAGTTTATAAGGTAGAAAGCATTTTAAGGGAAGGGGGTCATAGAAAGGTTAAGCTTGCACAAGGTGTCACAAAAAGAAAAGGCTGAACTAGGACTGGAGTCTCACCAAGCATCAGGTTGTTTTGGTTTATGTGACTCTATATACCTAGTTCTCTGTTGAAGAATTAAAATGCTGAATAGCAGTTTTCTATTTTCATGTATCTGTCCAAAACACATGGACTTTTGTCTACAAAATTAATTACAAGTATGTCTGTGCTATAAGCCATTGTTTATTTCCTTGTTTTCTGGAATGTTGACAGTTGAATAGGTAAGCTCCGTTGCTATACACTATGAATATTCCCTGTATATCTTTCTTTTTTAAAGGTATATTGGCTTTATTGTAAGTATCTTCACAAACCTGGAGAACTAAGCAGGAGAAAGCATGAGCTACCCAGGAGAACTCTTCTCTGTGTGTCACTTAAGGAGCTGCCCTGTGGTGGGGTGACCTGGGAATGACTTAGCCAGGTCACTTGCTCTCCATATCCTGCTGCTTTTTTCATCTAAGGGCTTCTTCTTTCCGCTTTCCGTAACATGCCAGGACTGGTGGGCACAGATTTTGACTGTCATGTATATATACACATAGGATCAATATTGGGCCAGATCCTCCAACCTACTCCTCCTTTCTGAGTCTATTAAACCTCAAAACTAAGGCCAGTCATACTTGTCACTGGGGTTTGCCTTCCCTTCTTTCCTGTGTTGTTACTTAACACGGCATTTATTGTTGTTGAAGGCACCTTTTATTTTTTTTTAATATCTAAAATGCTCAGAAACAGTTGTTTCCTTTCTGCAGGCAGTCATTTGCCCTTCTGTAGTAATTTGTATATTCCCTAAATGCTGTAGGGATATTCTTCTTGCTAACTCTGGCTAAAATAAAATATAACAGAGGAAACCACTGGCTGTACGTTAGGGCAGGTCAGGAAAGGGGCAAGTTGATTTATGCTTCCAAATGACCCAATGCCATGAAGCGTTTAAAGGCACTCTGGCTTGCAAGGATGTGAGGAGTCCCCTGGTTGCCACTGCCAGGCACAGCAGAGCAGCAGCCCCCACACCAGCCCAGGCAGGAGGGTACCACCCACTGCCCACACCATGCTGTACAGAGGGATGCTGCTGGTCCCACCTCTGCCCGATGCAAAAAGCCAAGAATCAGGGGAACTCATGCTTTCCAGTCACTTATCTGCTTCCTGAAATCCTGCATGATCCACCCAAGTGCCAAAGTAAATGAACAAATCACATTTTTAATGTTTTGCTCGTTTCCTTTGATAGATTGCCAAGACAGAAATTTCAAGGGGTCTACAAGTCACTCAGGTGAAAGAGTGACTTTCTGCTGTATTTTTCATGTGAGTAAAATGCTGATCTATAAAGGATTAGGAGCCTTTATTCAGAGTTTGAACTTTAACATTCCTCAAGCCTCAAATTTTTAATCTTCAAAAGAAAGTAGTCATTTCATGGCGAGTTATGAAACGTGAATTATTTATTCCACCAGTAAATATGTAATTAGGCATATTTTGAAAATCTGTAATTAATCCCTCACCCCTTAAACCCATAAGAAATGCTAATATGCCTCTGAGGTAAGGCAGGTTTCTATAAAGGGCATTATGTAAGCTGTTCTGATCTGTTGTGTAATTATGTTTGCTGTCTGTAGTGGAAAAAAAAAATCCTAGTGAGAATTTGTTGTGGAGGAGAGGGAAGAAAGGGAAGAAAAAGCTTTACTCCTCACTGAGTAGGAGGCAATTATTAAATGCCAATATATCCAAAGCTTTTCACCTGATTGTGTTGGATTTCAAAGGGTGTGGTGCATTCATTGGGCAAGAAAATCAGAGCTGGTTGTTTTATTCCTGCTTGATGCAACAAACTATCAGCCCTGCCTCAATAACTCCATAGCCAAGAAGATATTTTGGCCTAGCTCATACACCCACAGCTTAACACAATTGTTGTTACCCCCTCATCCTCTTCTTTCAGTACCTCCCCCAGTGGATTTTTCCTGATAAAATAGGGAGATCTTGAATCCAAAGAGTACCTTTTGAACCATTTCATGTTCACTTTTTCATTTTGCATCCTGATAGAACAGTGTAAAGAAATAAGACAAAAAGTAAATATGTTTTCTTACTTTCTTTTTGTCTGTCTATCTATCTATCTGTCTATATATCTATCTGTCTTTGGCACAAGAAGAGTTTTCAGCTTCTTTTTGGAGCAAGGAAATCTGCTGAGAAGAAAGTTTATCTGACTAATTTTACCATTGTGGAAAGCCCAAGAGCAGATTGCTAAGCTGAAATATGGTTTTAGTTTGAAACGTCTGGATGAATTTTAAGAACCTTTCACTAACAGCAAGTGCCAGAGCTCTGTCACTTTGCTGTAAGAGTCTCTTATTGTCATTTTAACTTCATTAAGAGGAAAAGGACAACCTACTTCTTGAGTCGATGAAAGTAAGGAGAGATTTAAAGGTGGTTTTGGTCAAAATTTGACACTTTAGCACCTTGGGTAGGACTTATGGGGCTTCATAAGGGGCCTGTACACATCAGAAAAGATTGTATAAATTGTCTAAAAAAGCAAGCAGACAAGTTCGTGCAGATATGTTCATTAGTGATTAGTAAATACAACTACCTGACTACAACCTCAGAAGCAGTAGTTTACTGTTTTCCAAAACAGAATAGCAGGGGAAATATTTTTTTGTATAATGTGGACTGTTTCCAATACCATCGTCAAAGTCCCAATTATTGAGCTTATTAGTTCATTATTTCCTCACTCTCATCAGTGGAGATATGTGGGAACCTTATCTCCTTTTTTTCCATGCAGCTTTTTACTTTTGTCACAAGGCAAGGACCTTGGATCAAATCTGTGGCCTCAAAATTATCTGGCCTCAGAAGCCCTGTGAAAAAGACACCTTTAAGTGTGTGTTGAACACTCGAGAGTAGGCAGCATATGCTTATTCCGTCCTTGATGAAGAAAGGCTCTCTCCCAGAAGTCAGCCAGAAGGTTGGGCATCAATCAAGCAGAGGTACAGCCAGTTCTCTTCTGAAATGTAGGCATCTTTGGGTTAGAAAAGTTGTAGCTCCTAAAACTCTGAAGTAAGGAGAATGTGTCTGTAGAAACCAAAAAATACCCATCAGGCTGCTCCTCAGCTTGAACATATCCCTGGGTCAATGACATGTGCAAAGTGGTACAGCACCATTGAAGTGAAGGTGGCTTTTTTTAGTCTGAAATACTCTATAGCAATAAGAAATACAGCTTCCTGTGGAAGCTATTAACCTGCTGGTGAAATTGTGGCAGGTATTTTGATGTTTGTCATCTTTATTAAAGACCTGGGAAATGTGAGATGAGGTGAGGATCCCAGCTTTTGTCTGAATCAAGAAAGCTTTCTGACAGGGAAGCCGCTGCTTCACTGGGGAGGAAGTCTATGAAAATATAACTTGTTCCACTGTGGTTTTTATTCTGAAAGCCTTTAATGCCTAGCCACCCTTTTAGGAGGAAAAAAGGAGGCATTTCCAGGGAGTAATTTGTGCCACCTTAAATAGATGTCTTGGCTTTTTCATACCCATTAGCCCACAGCAGATGGACAAGACATCTAATTTTCTGGTGCATGAATAGTTGACTGAAGTGAGTAGAAGCCCAGCTCAAGCTCTCGGAGAATCTAGCCCAGATGGCAATTAAGAAAGCTTCATATGTATCTCTGAAATTTTATTATTTTTAAGGCCAGGTGATAATTTCTGGCATCCTGAATGATGAGTATTCAGCACTGGCATTTGGCAAAGCTGAGTCTGCTTATTTTTATTTCAATTACACGTAAGTCAAAAATAGTCTTGTTTGTATTTTAAGGCACAGTAAAAAGGGAGTATAAATTCCCATAATGTGAGCTTTTCAATGAGGTTTCATTTCAGTTTTCAGTTCATTTTGTAAAGTGAGTTTACAATAGAAATGCCACCAGTGGACATTATAGCCCAAAGAATGCTGGTTTCAGCGACGGAGAGATAAACCTCTCCTCAGACAGCGCTTTTGATGAAGAGAAGCGTCTGTGTCAACAAAACAATCCTAAAAAATGTAAAGGACCGCTGCAAAGAGGAAGGGAATAATCAGTTCCCCACGCCTGCTGAAGATAGGACAAGAAGTAATGAGCTTAAATTGCGGTAAGAAAGATTCAGGTTAAAACCCTCTTGTGATAAGGACAGCCATGCACTGCAAGACACTGCCTGAGGAGGTGACAGCGTCTCCAGTCTCCAGCGCTGAAGGCCTTAAAACCCCAAAGATAAGCATCTGTCAGGAATGACACAGGTGCCATGGGCCAGGAAAGGGACTGGTGACCTCTGGAAATCCCCTCCAGCCCTTTGAGGTGATGACTCTTAGGGGTTATGCACTTTGGGGAGGTCTGTGATGTGAAGCTCCTGAAGCGTCGTTGTGCCTGTTGGAGGTTGTCGTCGTGTGAGGGGCTTCACATTGTTAGGTCTGGGGAGCAGCAGCAGTGGGACTGGAGCTCTGAAGGTTGATAAACGAGTTTGGAGGGAATGACAAGGAGCACAAATAAGAACTAGCATGCCTAGTTTCGGGAAAAAAAAATTAGGCAAATTGGGTAGCATGAAGGCCAAGTCTTACAATGGACCCTCTCCTTGTTTTTCCCATGAGCTGCCAGGGTACATCACTGTCCAGATTTCTTGCTGGCCGTATCCCTGAGTGAAAAAATAGGAGTGATTAGAGTGTTTAATTTGCACTGTTCAGCAGAACAGGAGATTGCCAAAACCTAGAGCAGAGAGAAAAAGGGATGGGCATGGGGGGAAATGCAGTGGAGGGAGAAAGGACACTGAAGTATCAGGAGCCTTTAGAGGGCAGTAAGTATCCTTGGAGGTGAAAAAAAGGGGGAAAAAAAAGGAAGCTGTAGTAGATGAGAGATGGGATAGGGTGTTCAAAGGGGAGCCGGAAGGAAATGCTCCAGGATTTTGCTTGACAAACCTCCAGACCATACCAAACTTCTCAGGCTCGTTTATACCTGACTGGTTCCTAATAATGCTCGCGTACAGAGATTTGCTGATAAGCTCAGGTGAATAGTAGTGGTATTTTAAATATGCTTCTACTTGGCCCCTGCCAAGATATTGGTGGAAATTTAGTGTTATCTGTCTTTTAAACTCAGGACGGTGTGATCCGCAGTTTGGTATTAAAGTAAGGAATCAGTAAACCAAATGAAATCGAAAAACACTGAAATGCTACCAACTGCTTTCCTGCACCATTAAATGGTCCCTCCCTGAGAAAAGAAACAGATTCTTAGTCCCAATATATGAATATGTGTATGATGTTTGTGTGTTGTGCAAGCACCATACCTGGGGTGCACCTGACCCAAAGAGAGAGGTGGAAGCAACACGATGCCCACAGACGCTGGCTGCTCTGGCAGCTGTGGTCACCACCACAGTTCCACTCTCAGTCATAACCTTCTCCAGAAAACTTTGACTCCCGGGCAAGCTGGGCACTTACTCCAAGTGAGCAAATAATGTCTGAATTTTTTCTCTTAACACCACAAGGAAAACTCTCAATTTTATCTGCCAGGTGTTTCTCAAGGCAATATTCCCTACTCTGTCAAAAGATGCTAATACATATGTTCATTAGACATTTGCTGTGTGATAACTCCATTGTGCCATCGTATTCCAGATTTCTGTGGTTAGTTGCTCACAGTAAAATTGCTCTTACTCTAACATGACTGCACAGGGCAGATTAATGTGCTGCTGCACATAAATGCTTGCCTTGCCAACTGGTCCTTGTTAGTCGGTTTGAGCGGAAAACCATGGGAGAAATTTGAAGTGAGAAGACATACAAATCTAAAGCCAGTATCTAACACAATGTAGCTGCTTTGCTAGCTTATCCGTGGGTCCCCACTTCCTGAGTATGTTTCATATAATTACTACATTATATTTTTAATTCTGTTTGTTTTCCTTCTTGCAGTGCCCATTTCTTACGTTTCTTCTTCAGTGTATATAGTACCCCAGCAACATCCACATTTATAATTACAGAAGTTATAATATTCCTGAGGCAAAACTGCATTTTAACAACTGTGCTAATGTGGAAAACAACTTGTGCAGAATAAATATGCCCTACAATTAGTGGTATGCCGACATTTTTCATGGTTACCTTACATATAAATAAACTCAAGCCACTGACATTTTTCCTGAGGGCTTTTATCTCTGAAGCCCCAAAACTGCAGACAGATTTGTTGTAAGTAACACTATCACCATAATAAGTTTGAAAACCCATTATTTTTTTTTTAAAAATTCATCTGCTTTTGCATCTGCATAGCTTGGGGCTGGGCCGGTGGGTCTGATATTGTCTGTCTGATGAACCGTCGCCGCGTCCTGGGCTCCCCGAAGCCTATCATTTGGCTGAGGCTAACAGGAGGTGACTGGGCAAAGCCGTTTCACCTGAGGGTGGGCCAGGTCACAGGTCACTTGTAATAGCTTCTCCATGCATCTCCAGACCTGTAAATGAGACCAGAGCCTAACTCACTCCACTACACTTTCTTTGTCTTAGACGGATGCTCTAATCAAACAAATTACCTAGCCCGTGATCACAGCCACTGAGCCAGAGATGGTTTTGCAGACGCTTGTCTGGAGCCCTCCAAGCCCCCTGAACCGTGCAGCGCTGCCTAAAAGAAAGGGCTAATGTTTTTTACCAAAGGTAATAAAAAGATTGCGGTCACTTGGCTAAGCTGGCCTCAGAAAAAAATCCCCAGAGACACCGCAGGACACATTTTGACACACACAGCAGAGCAAAAGGCATGTATAAGATATAACGAAGGGTCTAGCTGCCCTCAGTGCAGGGGTACACGTGCTACGGCTCTACGGACCCAGTACATCTCAGTAAAGCCTAAATGCGGTGTCAGTAAGTGAATAGGTGTACCTTACCTCTGGGCAGGATTACACTCTGCTTGGGGTTTTATTTTCTTTTTTTTTTTTTTTTTTTAAAAGGAAAAAAATTGAGATGGGCAAAAATCTCATGGGAAGAAGGTGAGCCCAACCATAAATAACTGGGCTCACCCAGCACCGATTGAGGAAAGCATACAGGCGTGGTTTGTTTATTGTAAAAGTCAGCCTTAGGCAAAGGATTTAAAACTGATCAGCCTGCTACAAACATATTATATTAGTCTTGTATTTATTTATTGCACAGTCCTTTAGTTTTATTTATTGACTGTCATTCCCTACTGTACTGCAGGCAGTGCTGTCACTATATTTTCTTAAAACTTTCACAATAAATTTGTAAACATAAAAAAAATTCCAGCCATCCCATATTTTTCTCCCGCATTTTCCAGATAGTTTGGCTTTTGTAAAAGTTACATCAGTTGTTTACTTGATTCTGACGCAAAAAAAAAAAAAAAACCACAAAAAAACCCACAAACAACCACCCTAGGTACTTTCTAGTTTCAGATGTTTTGTGTGATTGTAAAAGAGAAAGAAACCAGTTTTGACTGAGAGAATGAGCTACTGCAAACAATCTGTTGCTAATATAGTCTAATTGCTAGTGATATTTTGAGAAAACAATTAAATTGGAAGTGGGGTTACTTTGGTGTTTATTGTCTGTGACAGCTTCTTTTGGAAACAGGCTCAAGAGCTGCCGAACTGAGGCTGCGATGATGTGTGAATAATACTTATCATCAATACAGAGCCAGCCAGCAAAGGGGGGAATTACAAAACAGGCAAACTCACCTGTTAGACATGTCAGAATGGGCAGTGAACTGTCACATGCTTACAGGTCCTTCCACTTACCTGTATTTGAACCCTGCGGGATCGCCGTCCTTTAATTGTACTAGGACTGGGGAGATGCTTAGGTGCCTGCCAGGTTTGAGCTAAAAAAATCTGCATAAATTTTTTTGTTAGAGGGAAAAGTGCCATATATTGAAAGAAATACATTTGAACCATGAGTGAAAAAGCTCAAGGGAAAAGTCTGGGCAAAATTCCCGTGGATTTCCCCACATCCAGGTTTTCACTGCTGGTTGTCACTGTGATTAGTTCAGGGTGTGAGCAGCTGTGCTGAAAGAAGAAGTTGTCACCTACCACCAGGCCTCCCACTTGTTCTTTAATCCCCTCTGCTGGAAAACACCTCCTGTCCCTCCCTGACAGCAAAACTGCTCGCCTGGGTCCATCCAGCCCCATTTTGAACATCTCCAGACCACGCTCCGAAAAACTGGTTAGATGAGGCCATTCCTGTGCAACCTTTCCCTGATGGGCTGCAGCCATCACAAAGAAGCTGAGCAGGGATATAAAGGTTGGCCCGAGACTATTAAAAATGCTGTGAAGACTTGGTATAAGCCAGCGATACGATTCACTCAGCAGTACTTCATTGAGTTCTGCCATCACATGCAAGCTATGGCAGAAATGGCAGGAGAGACAAAAATTTCCAATTCAAAGAGACCAGATCTTTGGAAATATGTAGTATGCCACCCCTGAACTCACCCTGACAGCTGCTGTGAGGCAGCAGATGCCGACATGATGCTGGTTACTGAACTCGGTACCACGGGTGAGAGGTCAGCACCAGTCTCAGCCCCAGCCCAAACCATCCTGGTCTTCAGCAAGTGCTGAGTGTGTGTTGCTACTCCTCAGTGTCAAGAAGTCAAACTGTGGCAGAGAAGACATTTTAACCTCATCTATATGTTGGTTGTTGCAGATTTTGCATTTGCAAGCTTTTATATTGTGGCAGAAAGTCTAGGAAATACTTTAGATCTCCTATGAGAACACTGATGCTCACAATATCTTCTGGCTCCAGAAGCTGGAGATTTAGGAAAGGCATCAGCTGCCATCTAAGGAGAAACAAAATCGAGTGAAGGGCTTTGACAGTGAGAGACAGTGTCTCATGAGCTCTCTCGTTTTTGCCCTCTCTGCAGAACTGCCTGCATCAAGACCTTAAAACCCCTCTGTAAAAGCTGTTTGCGTGTGAGCAGATGGTATTTCATTGTCTTTTGCTACTGATCTTGAATTATCAGCCTTTATAATGAAAATGCCAATTCAGCCTTGACTGTTCTGCTATAACTCTACCAGGACCACTATAATGCACACACCATATATACTGAATATTTATTATGGTACTGTGCATATTATTTATTGTATATGCAGCATATTTTGTAGGTGAAAAATGATACCTTATCTAAGTCAATGAGCATAAGCAGGAAAAATATGGCAGAGTAATCATGTGATTCATAATTGACATCTGCTCTCCAAAGACTTGGACAGAATCTGAATTTTCAGCATACGCTGGAAATGCTCTTCTGTTTCCCGACCTGGGCATAACTGTGCCACCTCTCTCCCCAGCAGCTCCATCAGTCTTCAGTATTTCCATAATTCCCTGGGTGCATAGAAAAGCTGGGCTAGCACATGCTGAAAATATTTCAAGAAGTTGCAAAAAAGTGCTGATGTTTTTCGGTGTCCGGAAACAAGACAAGGAAGCGGGGTTTTTTTCTGTCCAAATGCTAATGAAGACCAGCCTGAGCGCATCCGCAGGGTTTTCATAGATTCACAGTGGGATTTGATGTGTATGTGTGTGTTTATGTATATATGAGTGTATCTTCTGCTCTGATTTCACCACTCTTGGATATCAACACACAGCCTGGATGTGGCCAGACCAGTGAAACCTCTGCAACCTCACCCTCCTCCAGCACTGACTCTTTGGTTCAGTCCTATCCTAAACCTCCACTTCATAAATGTGCCTTTTTCTGACACAATGAGTGTTCCTTGAATGTATTTGGAGCAACATAGAGTCAAATTGCTGAGAAAAGAGGATTTGGGTTATGGGGGTAATTAATTTTTATCACTTTTGCTCCTTCTGGTCACCAGAAGCTCATGGTGCAGTGGGTGATCTGGCTGCACTCAAGTCCTTCAAATAGGTTGTCTCATCAGCCTAATTATTAATCAGATTTACAGCAGACTGAATGTATCAATGGCATACACAGGCATCGGTGAGCAACTGCCCAGAAGAAAGGAGGGATGCAGACAAATACACCGAAATTACATAGGTCAAGCCACATCTGGTCTACAGAGACTTGATTGAGTTTAAGGAGAATAGAAGGGAGATGAAGTTGGAATTTGAGAAGTGAAGTTTTGTGAGGCTTCTCAGTTCAACAAGCACCAACAGCTTGGGAAGATTTCCTTTCATCGTCTTATTTTTTCTTGTTTTTGGAGATTCATTAGTGTCTGCTACTGTGGCTGGGAGAAATCTAGAGCCATCTCAGCCCATCACAGCCTGGCTGCAATATGGCATCCTTGCATGTGTGGGAAGGAGGGCAAGGGTGGAGAGAAGAGGATGATGAAGGGTTTATCAATATAAAAAAACAACAGGGACATAGCAAGGCTTTTCGAACAACCATCCAAATCACATTATCGATGGCATCTAGAGTCCAGCCCACATCTTTATTGGCGCTGGTCTCACTGCAGGAACGTGGCCAAGTTTGTCTGAGCGTTTGAGTTAGTCCTCCTTGTCAATGCCTTTCTTTTTTTTTTTTTTTTTTTTTGGACAGATAAGGCTCTGTTTATAGCACACTTAAAAGCAATAGTTGAAGAGAACACAGGCTTCACCACTTTGATATGCAAAAGACAACAAATTTTATGTATATGTGAGGGGAGCTAATCCTTCTCTCACTAAAGCCTTTTGGAAGATTCCCAGTGACTTTGTAGAGACTTTGAATTATGGCCAGCTTTTGCCTTTTTTTATTTTTTTTATTTTTCCTTCCCCTCTCGCAAAATGTCAGGAATAAATATTTTAATTCAAAATGGCACTGCAGTGCCCTGCAGCGCTGCGGTCCGGGACCCTTTTCCCGGCAGCCTCCGGCACCTTTCCCAGCGGTGAGGCACGCAGCCGGAGCACAGCCCTTCGGCGAGCACAGCCACACCGGGAAGGTGCCAAAACACTGCTGAGCAAGGCCATTGTTAACTGTCAGACAGGCTGTTTTATACATTCAAAACTCAAAAAAACCTCCCAAAATATATATATATGTGTATATATATATATATATATATTTCAGTTGGCTCAGTGAGCTGCTGAGGAACCTGCATGCTGTTTACAATGTGCCTGCTGTGGAATAAGACATAGAAAGTCATTATTTTAGAGATAATTTTAAAATATTTCAGGTCCTATGGGTATGTCAGATCAATGGCAATAAGGCCAGAAATCGGTGTTTTATACCAAATAACCAGATCTGGTTTGGTTATGCTGCCCTTGCCCCAGGAGAAGCTGGGAGCCAGGCAGAGAGGAGGATTACTTTACTGAGAGCAGGAGACGAATACGGCTTGTGAGTGGTGGCTGCAAGAAAAACCTCTTTAAAAATGCGTTGAATTTTAATGAAAGTAGCTCATAATGTGTAAGAGGGAGAATGCTGTTATGTCGCAGTGGACTTGCTTACATGTCTAGCCTGGGAGCTGTTGTGAAGCCTCATAGTCTGTATCATGGGACTCAGTGTGCCTTGGAACAGTGTTCTAGTAGTCAGTTGTTTTTATGCACCCGGCATGTGCCCATACATATGGATAGGTTGAGAGATGCGTGTACATTTATATATATTTTTGTGTTTATAAGTCTGTATATACATATATGCATATATGTGTACATATATATTTATAGACACACTGCATATTATTGAATATACATGCTATATCTTTGCATGCATGAATACATATGTATATATGCTTAAGCTTCTGTGCATTTTCATGAGATAAACAAAGCACAAAAAAAGAAAGAAAAATCTAAATAATGCAGATAACTAACAAAACATAATAAATATATATATTTAAGTACATCTTGAGGTCTTGCATGTACACAAATGTATATGTGAAACAGTTTTATGGGTATTGTACCTTTCCAGATACTATAGGATGAGCCAGATTGTATAGTGTTCATAGTGGATAATTGCTACAAAGTAAATCAGAGTATCCTCCTCATATATGGGTCAGCTTAAAGTGACAGCCTCAGTGACACTGGGACCAGCTTCCCAAAGAGGATTTGCACAAATGGTGATTGGAAATGTCCTTAAGAGTGAGAGTCTTTGGCTTTAAAAAGTGCCTGGGCTGCCTTGGTGCGGTGAAGGGGCTTGTCGGAAGCAGCCCCAAGGGTGCAGCCAGCACCTGACACCCACAGCACCGCTCACACTCCAGCTCTCTGACAGCTTGTGGGGTTTCAACATGAGCACCAGGTTCAGATATGTTTGAAAGTTTAAAAATGAATCATCATTTGCTAATGGTCCTATCTCCTAACTGCTTCTAATACGCTTATTATCACATCATTTAAGCATCCAGAGTGGTACTAGGAAACATCAGTCTCCTGCCAAAAGAATCCGAAGTGCATTTTCTGGCTGCAGCGTTAAGTTTCTTCTCAGGGCTACTTAGTCCTGATGACTGTCTTCCAGGTAAAGCAGAAAGAGATTGCCTTCTCCTGCCAAAAGGGGTAGGGCTGTCCTGATTTTTGCTGGCAATTCTTGGCACGCTTCTTTGAGCGGCTAGTACACTGCTCCTGTAAATTCCACTCAAGAAAAGAAATGAGGTACTGGGGGGGGTGGGGGGGACGGAAATAATGAGAAAATTGATAGCATTTCTGAAAGTCAAGTGAGCATCTCTGACTTCACTGTGTCACCTGGCTAATGCTGAAAGCTAATGCTGAGCCTGTTTTTCACAGGGATAAACCCAAACCACCAAACATGGCTGATGCAAGCGAGTCACAGCGACAGCCCTCCGAGGCAGTAGGTTTTGCCAGAGTCCAGCTCAGACAGATGCTCCATGCTCTCCCTGCCCCAAAAAATGAAAAGCAGAGGTCACTTTAATGTCTTACAGGCTCAAAAAAATGAAGAGGGGAAGGTTGTTAATAGGGACAAAAATTATTCTGGGCTTCTCGGGAAACAGCATGATTCTCCTTCTCTGGGGTACTTAGTTCCTCCAGCATGTGCCCACAGGTGTACTGAGCTGTGGGGTCTCAGCTATGAGACTACCTTCACCAGACGAGCTCTCCTGGGCACAGGAAATTTTCGTTTTCCCCTCAGTTCCTGGTGTTTGAGGTCCTAATTTGCCAAGCCCTTGCTTTGGAGCAGGAAAAAAGCACAGTCCTGTGAGAGTGATGTGGGATGGCCACCCCTGTGGACAGGGCCAGAGAGGGAGTAGCAGGCCAATACTTTTCAGATGCCCTCATTGAATGACAGAGGGTAAAAAAAAAACAAAAACCTGGAGATGTCAGAAATGCCAACACTGAAGGAAAGAAAGAACGAGGGAAAAAGCACACACACATCTGCAGCTGATTTAACCGTATAAATAAATGGTAGGTTCCTTTGGCACTCCCAGCACAAATAATTAAATGGTGCATTTGGGTTCTAGGACACCATTGACCAAAAAATATAGAGAGATATAAGAGAGAGTGACATGTATATATTTGTCCTGAATCATATGTTTATCTTTTTTTCCTCTCTGCAATTAAAAATTCATTAATAACCATATGACTGAAATAAAAGCAGGGCAGGGAGGCTAGACTGGGCTGTGCATCAGGCTGCATGCTCAGGGAGCTGGGGGCTGCTGTGCCTGGAGTGAGACCGGGGCTCTGGTTTTATTTAGGGCCACGCCTCGGCAGTTTTAAGACAACACAATGCAATTACCCTGACCACAAAATGTTCTGCAAGAGCCTGATGGTCCCCAATGCCACCAGGAAGGGAGATGCTGGAAGCAGGCCAGGCCAGCCGAAGCCTCTGCAATGGGACTGTCAGCAGACACCTCCCTCCTCAGGCAGCCCCTACATGTTAAGGTGAGCTTAACTCCGTATGCCTCTGCCAGATCCAGGGATTCATCTCCTGTAACTTCCTGTTTCTTTCTGATGGAGTTGTTCAGCTGAGGATGGATGAGTGAGATGGATACGGGCATCCAGAGCTTGAAAAATGTTCTTTCCATCTCTTAAAAAATCCTTGCCAGCGCTCAGAACCTGCTGCCTGTGTTCAGGTGAAGCTCCCTTGGCACTTTTTCTTAGGAGCAATGAAGACATCAAGCCTTTATGGATTCCATTATTATTTTGTTTTATTGTGTTGTCATTTTATGAGAGATTTGAGGCCCACAGGGAGCAGGAAGGCGCTACCAACTAAACCAGGGTGGGGAGCGGGGGAGGCACGTCGAGGCTGCCTGGTATCAGGGAATGATTTCATCCAGAGCCCTATTGTGGCAGGGAAACAATTCCTGTTTACCAACAGGCCCACTATTGTGCTGCTAGTGCCAGGAAATCTGCGGCTGAGCAGGGTTGCACAATTGCCGGTGTGGTCCCTGCCAGAGCCCTTGGATCCATGAAGCTGGGACAGCAGGCAGGGATCAGCACGGCACGTGGGTACTCGTCTACCTTGGCTAGGCAACCTGAACCCAGCCATGCAGCCATAGGCTGTTATTATTTTGGTGTGAGCATCAGAGGACTGATCCATGCCGTTTTCCCCCCGCCTACTTGTTTTCCCACTCTCTTGCATCAATTTGGGGGTCCTTGGGTCAATGCAATACGTTGCCATATAAGCATTGTTACAGGCACTGCATGGGGTGCAAGCGGAGAAGGATGAGTTTGCTTATACCACCCTTTTATTATTTTTAATCATTACCATGTAGGTAATGTTAATACCAAACCAGAGAGGGATTTGTGAGTTAAGATGGTAAGCAGTGTTAAAGTGTTTCAGTCTCCCCATCTCTTTCCCAGGCTTCTTCATCCAGAATTTAGATCACCTAAATGCAAACCCTGATGCCTCAGGCTTCCTCTTCTCCTTTCACCCCATTCACTTGTAAAATGGACATTCAGTTTTAACCTGTGGACTAGGGAAGGAGCAGCTTTGCAGGGAATGAAAGCAAGACAATACTAATGATGAGCACGGTGCCCCAGGCAAGGTAACTCAGCAGTACCTAATCTGATTTGCACACCCAAAGTCCACTGCCAGCACCTCTGAACTGAACCCTCACAACCCTCCAAGCCAGAAACACTGTGTCTGGCCAAGGAATCTGCAGCTGGTGATTATTCACAAAAGGACATGGGGTCCTAGCTAGTCAGAGAAGGTTGGAAGGTCAATAAACTCCTTTGTGGCTTCATAGACCCCACACAGCCCAGATACACATTGGCTGTGGGGCCATGGCAGCTCCTGAGCAGCCTAGGTTGGGTTTTAAGGGGAACATAGGCAACCCCTTTAGTATTACAGATGCATCCGTGCTCACATGGCTACAGCTCATTTTATGAGCTAACTTTAATGAAGTGATGCTGCCAGCAATGCAGATCCTGTCTAGAGCAAGCTATGGCAGAGATCTAGGATTTACCTGTGTCTCAAAAGGGTTTCATTGCTCACCCTGAGCTCCCACAGCTCTATCTACCAGGCTTGAAGCTACTGCAGAAATGGTCCTGTGGCCCATAGATCTCGATGTTTGTCGTCCTCTGCCTTCCTCAACCACCCTGTCTCCCTCTCATGATGGCAGCCCTTACGGTTATCATTACCAGTCCTGCCCCAAAAGTCAGAGCTGGAAGATAACAAATGACCTGATTTTCCACATCTCCTTTGAAAACTTGGAAACAGGGCTACACACAAGCTCAACTGGGCTGCAGAAATACTAACCAACCCCTTAGGACTTCTCTGCATGAAAAGAGACTGGGACAACACTGAGAGAATGAAACAGCCAAAAATGGTTTTAATTTACTTCCCTGTATGGTGTGTGGCCACCAAGCAGGGACTGGGTCAGCCTCCAAGCCTAATCATTGTTTCTCTAAAAGGGCATTTATAGAAGCACCCCATTTGAGTGGAGGGACACATGCTCCTGTGGTGTCATGTCAGAATTTCTGCAAAACCACACAGTTAATGCAGGAGTGAAACCTTGTATTTTGTTTTGGGGTTGGATTTTTTATTTTCTATCATAGGCTGCTGGCAGATAGGATACTATTCCCTCAGCCTGTTATGAGTATACACTGAGCTGTTCCCAGCCAGTTGGAGCTTTTCCACAAGATGGTACTCAGCCCAGTCTGTAATTGAAACAGGGCATGGATGCTCCTGGGAAAGGCAAACGTCAGCCAAAAAACTAGGCCGCGGTAGTCAGAGATATTTAGTATACAAATAAGAAGTTGTTTCATAAATATCTTATAAAAACTGTAATTTACTTCCCAATATTTCAGCAGATTATCTTAATGCAAACAGCAGATGTATTTTGGAACAACGAAACAAATGTTTAGCGAAATTAAAGTTATTCATGTGCAGTCACACAGGGAATATTTGCATGATATTTTACTAATTGCTCCAAAATCTGAATTGTAGCAAATAAACAAACTGGGGGAAAAAAATAAACCAGCAGAAAGATTAGCCCCGGGCCTCTCTTTTTAAGTTCTCTGAGTCTTTCTTCAACTGCTCAACCTTTTTTCTCTGGTGTCCTGGGGTTCTTCCCCAGTCTTCTCATCACTCTTCTCAGGCCTGTTATCTTTTTGCAGAGTCCTGTTTTTCCCCTGATGGGATTTCTTCCAAAAGGGGCTTGATTTTCTTCTTTCCTTGGAGTCCAAGCACCCTTCCCCAATCTGCAGTTCTGCCTGCTCCAGTTTCTTATTGCTTTGCTGGAGTCAACAAGACCAACCTCCAGTAGTCAAATTTCCTTAAGCATTTTGGGGTAAGTATTTTATCTAGCTCAGGGATTGTCCCGAATAGGATTAGCTGTAGAGAAAAACCCAACACCAAAGGAGCAGGTGTTATTTTAGTGTCCAGGAATTCAGACTTGAGTTACTTTAACCTTCTCTTATGAGTTTCAAGTTACAGCAGCAAGAATCAAGTTGTCGTTGCTGATTGTTATGACATTATTTTTTGTCAGGTCTATTTATTTGCCCTCCCAGAAAAGACAATGTGTTTCGAGACATCAAAATATTTTGTTTGCCTTCATTTGATTGCAAGAGGAGCCTTAGGTGAGGTAAGAAAAATGTATGTTTATCAAAATGTTGGTGCTCAGTAGATGGTTACAGGGTTGTATATGTTTCATACACCCAAATTGAAGGAATGCTGAGGGTGCAAAAAAAAATCAAGCAGTAGGAAGTTAGCAAAGGTCAGAATTAAAATTGATATGTCTTGAAATCCTGGTGAAATCCCATTGACTAGAGAAGCAAGTGAGCTGCAGCACTGGAAAGAGAAGTCTTTGGTTTCATGCTACATGAAAAGCTACTTTTTACCCAAGGTACTGGAGTTTCTCACAACAGTGAGCGTCTCAGTGTCTTTCTGTCAGGCACTGTAGGTGGGTAGGAAGTGAACCTTTTTTGCATGATTTATGCGGCAAAGAGAATTTTTTTTAAGCATCTGAGCCTTTAAGAGCCAAAATAAAATTGTAAGTCATGTCCCTAACACTGAAAATGCTCCCAATAACATTTTAGATTCTGGAGGAAAGTCTGGGAGCCTTGGAGGGAATGTGTGCAGCCACTCTATGGGCACTTCATTGCCTAGACAGGTAGGGTAGGGCCACCAAAACTCGGGTGTAGGCTCACTGGCAATGCAAATGCTGCTTCCTTCTAGTGCAAAGCCAGTGCAGAGGCTTTAAATCTGAAGTTAAGTTGCTGTTCATTGCTAAAAATTGCTGTCCATAGGGGAGCAGGGGACTACAAGCTGCCATTCCCCACAGTCTGTACTTGGAGAGCATCTTGGTTTTCTTGGGGCATTCATCAAGTCCCAGATTCCTGATGTGAGGTGCACACCTCCTCCTAAGCTCATATAACAAGCATTTTCAGCATCCTTCTTTTCATGCTGGCCAGTATTTCCATTTTGACCTTCATTTTCCTCATGATTGTGAGGTGCAGGTGGATGGGGATGCTGAGCTAAATGCACAGGTAGGAGCTAAGGTGTCCACAAATAATGTCAGTTCTACAACCCAGATAGTCCTCAGAGGTTTTCCTCAAGTATTTCTTAAGAGTCAGTTGGTCAGTTCTCCTCTAACCTGATATTTTATTTTTTGTACTTGAAACAACCAAGGTATTACAAAAGGCGATGCGTATATTATCTGACTAAATAGGAAAAGCAAAGGGGAGAACAGGATATTATTGTTGCTATTCTTTTATCTTTAAAGGAGGGGGTTTCCATTCATGAAGTTTACATTTTGAACTCACTGAAGTCTTTCTTTGGCCTCTCCCATCCGCAGGTCGCCACAGGAATATGTAAAAAGGAAATGTTTTATTTTAACAGAGTCAAACAAAGTACATGGAACACACCCTTGCCACTGCACAACATTCCTGAAGTTAAATTGCAGAACCAAGCAGAACATTTCCCCGCACCCCTCCTCCTTGGTCTTTTATTTCATTGAAAAGAGCCTAAAGTATAATATTCTTTCAGGAAGCATAAATTGTATTGCTGGAAGTAATAGCGATCTAAGCAAAATCCCATAGGACTTATGCCACTCTGCTTTCTGAAAAGCTGCATACAAGTACATCCAGTGTTGCCTCATTCCCGAACACTGCTCCCATGGTCATGCACAGGGAGCTTTGGATGATGCCAAAGCAATTGGATATTTTGGCATTGGGGGTTTCCAGGTGTTTTGGCCATTACAGGCAGCCCTGGGTCTCGGGGGAAGCTGTCAGAATCCTGCCCAACCATCCTAAGTCTGGTCCCGCTTCTTGCTGTTCAATGTAAGTGTGTAACATCCATGACTGTAAATATGTACACGCATGGAGAGGGAAACAGATACATTTATCTTGGCTCAAGACAAGCAGCATCTCCCCAGGGAGCTACTTAGGAGGTTGTGGAGGAGCCAACAGCAAAGTGCAGTGGGCTGTACCTTCCTACACGTGTGTCATAGAAATTATTGGCTTGTTGCTGATGTTTATGGTGAACAAATAATTTATTTCTGGGCTAAGAAAGATTCCAGTGTAAATACTCAACTGGCAGCTAGCTGGAAGTTTGCCACTTGAAGTTAAAAGGCCCGTGACCAATGGTGTCAGATTAACATTTCCAAGTTGGACAATGTACAAATGGTGTTCTTGGACTGGAATAGAAATAGATGAAAGTGGTCTACTGCAGTGCAAATAACAAACTGGCAACCAGCTGGTCACTGGAAAGAGAACATGCTATGGGAATATGCTTTCTGCAGAAATACTTTATTTTGGAGATAAGTATCAACAATAGGAAGATGAGGCTTGTTTAACAAGAACCATATGGTCTCATCCTGCTTTTATTTCACTCAATGACAAAGCCCTGATTGCCTTTTGTAGGTGCAGAAGGGGGATTACTGATAATAAATAAGAAGTACAAAAAGTTGTCTGATACACTGTTGCCCTTCAAAAGCTATAAACAGATTATTTTTAACCCACATGCTGATATTTCAGGAGACAATAACTGAAAGGAAGAGGAATTAAAGGTATTTGCTGAAAAACAACTTCTTCTAACAAAATAAACCAAGACAAAGATCCATTCAAGACAAAGTTATCAAACTGTGTGAAACCAATACAGCAACATTTCCAAGCTGATAAGTGGAGAAGTAGTAGATGGGTTCATTCAAAAGAAAAAGTAGTTTGAATTTTTGTGGAGAGAAAACAATAGCCTGTAAAAAGTTGCTTATGTGCAAATGGGGGAAAGAGGCAGGGACTTTGTTGAGGTTGAAGTAACTACACAATTTATTCAGTTAGCGATATAATTAAAGATAACAGAATTTAGCAACGCAGTTTTGGTATAGTTGCAAAATTGGTTTGTGCTACAAAAAAGAGAAAGGAAAGAAAAGAGAGTGCAAGCCAAGGGAGTTGAAGCTTCAGTGGAAAATCCTCTTTTGGGAACTTTTCAAGGATGTAAAACATCATCTAGAGTTGTTTACTTTATGGGTAGGAAGTAAAAAAGAAGTCAAGTAAGAGTGGAAATGGTATTCTTACCACAGTTTGAAGGTCTCAGTAAAAACAGTACAACTCAGCATTGCAAACTCATTTTTGAAACTGATTGCGTCTTGGTGCTTTTTTTTTTATAGTGGCTAACGTTTGTTATTTTGATCTCAAAAAGACACGAAGTAGGAAACTACTAATTATCAAGAAAAAATCAAGATTTAACATGAAAAAATATGGATTATGTATGCGGAGGCTCACACCTCCCTTTGGGTGTAAGTACTCAATCCCACTGATTTCCACGTATCTGAAGACAGCTTATAACAATGAAGGATATAAAAATTATTTAGATACATCGTGTTATTAACTCTGCTGGTTTTACTCCCAAGGTTTCTTTTTCCTTTCTTCTTGCTTTTAGTCATAGCAAATAGAGAAAGGATAGAGAAATAATACAGAACATGAAGCATGTGAGGATTCAGGTGTTCAATTTGAGTGTCTTAATTAATCTTCACTTTCAACTTCGGACACCCCTTCTCTAGGACTCTCTTGTCTTTACGCTGATGTCAAAACAACCTTAAACCACTTCAATGGTTTTTTTGGGCTCCTGATGCCCACCTCAGCCCCTCCATCTGAAACATGCCAAGTGCTCAGCCCAAATTTCTGTAATTTGAAAGTGGTTTCAAGGCAGCAGCCCAACGATGAAGGTGATCCCACGTTGTCTGGTCATGTTTGTGATGAAAGTACATGCCAAGTGTGGTCCTGACAAAGCTCCTGAAAGTGCTGGGATGTTTCTTCCACATGACTCAGGGTAGGTTATTCACCTGTGAGCCCTGGTGGAACAGGACTTTGTATGCCAGCACTTTCAGTATTCAATTTTTTTCAGGTTTCCAGCAATTCTCAAATAAAACAGAATGAGAGGACTCAAGCTCCGTGTCCATTTATAGGACCAGTAGTAATTTGGCAATGTTACCAATAAATAAACATCCACACTTCCCTAAAGAGTGGGACTGCACCGCCTCACCATCCCGCTCCCCCAAAGCTGGGGAGAACCCTCCGATTTTATCCCTCCCTTGCTTTACTTTTCCCCAAGCAGCGGGGATAGCTGGAGAAACCCGTCATCGTTTTATTGCTGTTTCTAATAAACACATATGGTGATGCCTATAACAAGAACAACAGCGAGTTGCTATTGTTCAGCACACGGCCATATGTGGGCTGTCCAGCAGCTCAGCAGCTGCATCGTGAGTGCTCAGGAATGTCGATAGCCCAGAGAGAAAGGAATGATTTTTAAGGGCTCTGAGCCTCACAAATAATGTGTCTGCTTTACATACCGCTGTTGCTAAAACAACTTCTGACCCGTGGTGTGCCAAAAGCATAGACGCGGTGTTAGTCACTGCAGAAGTTTACAAGGTGATTAAATTGTTAGCAATTGCAATGGGGAGACTGAGAAATTAGCTGGGAGAGTGTTGAAGGGAGCTTCGCAAAACAAAAAAAAGGCTCAAGTAAATATATATAAATATTTTGTATGTGTATATATATATACATACACATCTGTATATGTGCATTTATACACTTAGTACTTTTTTTTTTTTGACATCAGAAACTCAGGCCCTTGCACATCTAGTACTTCACACAATAAAAACTTTGACCCCAGCACTAATCCATATTTATTTTATCCCGTTGTGCAAGGTTGAAAGGCATGCAATTTACCTATAGTTTTTTCTCCATTGGCTACACTTCCCTCTGGCCTCATACAGTTCTGCTTGGGCTGGATGATGAATACTGCAGTGGTGCAGAGGCAGCCCAAACATGATGGTTGGGATGCCTCACATACAACTGTATTTCTAACACTCGTGCTGATGCCATATTTAAACAGCAACCTGACTGAAAATGAACAGCCCATCTGTACATCTTCATTTTTTCCCGTCAATGTGTTTGAGTGGAGAGAGAGAGACTGTGACTGAGAGAAAAGAGAAATAAAACTTGAGAGCAGACAACGATTTTTCAAATTTGGACAAACACAGCCAGGCAACCAGTGCTTTATTTAAGCCCTTGAATAATTTTGCTGACTCTGTGTGTGTGTGTGTGTGTGTGTGTGTGTGTGTGAGAGAGAGAGAGATGCTGAGTATCTACTGTAAATAAGAGGAGAGAGAGAAAATTGAAAACGATCCAAAAATCAACTACTTGCATATGTCTCCAAACATGGATTTTAGAAGTCTAATTTAAATATCACAGTGCAAATGACTTTGGCCAGTGTTTCTAACACATGGCAGGAAGTCTCGGTCTTGTACTTCTTTTGCATGTGTACACACCATCTTCGTGGCACACAAATTACCTGTATAATGGGACACGATTTGAGTAACCCATAATACCCCAGGAAGAACCACATCCAGGCATTCACAGAAACCATAGGCCAGCTCAGACTGCCAAAATCCACAACCGTTTTTGCCCGGTAAACGAAACCACAAAAATCTGCACGCTTAGATATCCTGACAAAAAGTAAATATTCTGCTTGACGTACTTTTCGATATCGTACCCGGTAGTGCGGAAAAAATAAAAAAAATAGAGGGGAAAAAAAATAACTTCTGTTTACTCTATCTTAGGAAGTTCTTTCCAATGGGTGAAGCTGAAATGCCCACACTGACTTCCCTTGGAAAAACGAAGGGCCATATTTCCCCCCGACAGATGTACATGGCTCTTGGTTCCTCCTGGGAGTAGTGGCAGAACTTCAAACAAACCCCGTGCCAAGGCCAGATTTTCAGAGGTCCCCAGCATCCTCCGGTTCCTGTTGATTTGTAAGCGACATGCAGCTTGAGGTTTTGCTTGTTCCTCAGCTGAAACTTTCAAAACTCGTGATTTCTCAGCATGAGTCAGTGTTTTATGTAACCCCAGCTTGCATTCCTCCAAACCCCTCCTGAGCTCGGAGTGCTCCGACAGCCAACCTCAAATTCTTCATCCTTGCAGCTGACAACTTCAACCCTCTGATGGTGGTACATCAGGCTCCTCACGCTGCTCCTGGGGTGCTTCAGGGCCCCAGCAGGGCTCTCCAGGGTACTGTGGGGACCAAGGCTGGGACAAAGCTGCACTGGAGTGCAGAGCTCCACTCTTAACAGGCAAAATGTTGGGCTTCCCTGTGACAGAAATGCCCATTCCTGGGTTTGTTGTGTTCTCTTCCCTGCAGCAGCATCAGTTTCATCCATGCCCTTGCCAAAACAAAACAAAAACACCAAAACCAAAAAACATTTCTCATTTAAAAGCGGTAGGGAGGGCACTGATTTGATGGATCCCGCTTGCTATTGTTCTTCTGCAGACACCTTGGATGGCAACTTCAATTCACACTGCTGGTACCCTGCACCTAAACAAGCTTGAAAGGTGGCTTATTACATCATAATTATTTTTCTGCCATTATCTGTGAAGGCACTGAAATATATAAAAGCAGATAAAAACAGTGGGAGAAGTTGAGAAACTAAATCCCATTTTTAATTCCATTTCTGATTTTCCTTTGAAAGGTTAAAAATCTCAAACAGAGATGGTTCCCCTGTCAGCCTCCCATGCCCATTTTTAGGGGGAACTCCTCGCTGGTGGGATAAACCCTCCACAACCTCTCAGCATCAGCACAGCTCTCCCATTTCCCAGGGCAGCCAGGAACCCTCCTGCCACTCACAGTAAGAGGGATGCTGGTTTTGGTTGGTCACCCCGTCCCCACCGCAGCCAGACAGGAGTCAGTGAGGAGCTCTTGTGTTCCTGATGCACAATTTCTTCTTCCTCAGTCCTGGAGGGAAAAAGTCCCTTTTTTGTTTCGCCAGGACCCACCCTGTCTCCCTACAGGTGGCAGGAATCACAGTGTGATAGAATCTAAAATGACTTTTTTTTATCCCACATAAATTAAGCCGCAGTTTGCTGGAACAGGAGCTTGTGGAAATCGAGCTGGAGATACTGCTTTATTGGAAATGTTTGGTGTTGGGGCAGAGTAAAGTGTGAGGAAACATTGGGGCACTCAATGCAGTACAGCGGGAAGAGGATGGGAGAACTGGTGAAGCCATGGAGAGGGCTGATGCACTCCAGTGTTTGAAGTGGAGCCATTCGTACCTCAGTGTGTCTCTGAAACGTACCCGGTGCATTCAAGTCAATGAAGAAAGTAACTCAGAAGCACATTTTGGGGTACTTCGTCAGGTATTGTTGGCCCTTTTTTGTACAAATGACTGATTTTCTTGTCGTGTGAGAGGAGTACCTCAAATTTAAGCCCTAGAAAGAAATATAGGAAAAAAAAGCAAAAAAAAAATTAAAAAAAAAGCAAAGCAAAACAAAATTTGAACAATTTCCTGAAATAAATGTTATTTGTTTGTCTTACTGTGTTTAATCCCATGTATGTAAGCATGTACAAATGTATGTATTCACAGGCAAAACCACCTCATGAAGATAAAGAAGAAATTCTTTACAATACTTGGAGAAACCATGGAGAAATGTGAAGATCAGGCAAGGGGAAACATGTGCCAGCTCGCTCCACTAACCTACTTAGATGCATCTTGGCAACAGCGGAACAACCAGTTCTCAGGATGCTGTGACTGTGTGCTGGCACTGTGCAGACCTCAGGTATTGAAACCTTCTCCCAGAAAATTAATGGAATAGTTCTCATCCTTTTTATTGCATGAATTTTAAATACATGTCCGTAGGGTCACCGCCAAGTTTTGCAGTTGCAACGATTGTAGAACGTGAGGAACGTGCACCACAATATTGGAATATGTCTCTTATTCCTTGGCAACCCAACAAAGCAGCACCTTCCCCAAGATGAGAGTGTTGGCACCTTCATTATTCCAGGAAAGGAATAATGTGTTGAAATATTTTTTTCCCCCAACCATATTAGTTGGCCTTATAAAAGATGTAACCTCTCCATATGTGCGCGCCTGGATGTACCGATTCACAACGTTCCAGCACTGGCACCTACCTGGTGCTCAGTCAGGAGCTAAATGGCCATAGATTTTTCTGGAGAATTTAGATAAAATCCTTTTGCAGCTTGCTATGCCTATGCTCTGCTTTTGCTTTTTTTTTCCTTTTTTTTTTTTTTTTTCACTGCAGACCTCAAAAGCAATCCCCTCGGACATGGTTATATATATTTCACCGTAAGTGAAAGAGAACAAAACAAATAAAAACACAACGAGGCTCTTTCTCCACGCTGGTACTTTCTTCAAACTTTCTGCTGAGGATTTCCAACAGCATTTGCTGTCATATGGTAAGGGCTCTGAATGAATTTATTGACGGTAGCTGGAGAGGGGGGAAAAAATGGGAAAAAAATGAATGAAATCCCTTGAGACAGAAGGTATGTCACGAACTTCCCCAAGTTATTTGCAAATGTTTCTTCCAGTATCAATAAATCCCTCAAATTTTAGGAGAGGCTACCTTAATTACAGGATGGCATTATGCATTTAAAGGTTGCTGAAAGTTATACCTGCAAGCAGTCATGTTTGAACTGCACGTTCACGTGAAATATTTGGGGGTTTTATACATAGGCGTGCAGGCCAGCAGCAATAGCCTCCATGATGTTTTAATAGGCTTTTATTAGTTCGTACTTTCCTTGTAATCTTGTTTTACAGTATGTGCATTCAATGTGTTTGTGTCTATGCTCTTCATGCACACATCGCAGGATGCCAAAACATCCTTCTGCTTCCTTGTTTCCAACCACTTAGTCAGGCACTTGAACGCTTTCCAAATCTTGTTAAAAACCAGAAATAGCGCTATCACTTCTTCTTGTGGGAGCACGCAGAAAGGGATGGATGGAGAGGGCAGTGGAAAGGTAAAGGAGGAGGCTGAACAGCCTGGTTGAGTCCAGGAGAGCCTCGGTGCCATGATGCCCAGACCTGATTTTGGCACTGCCCCCTGCCTTGCTGTGAAAAGTGGGGATTTTCGTTCACTTGCTGGGTAGAAAAGTGCTGCAAAGATGCTCCTTACACATTACATAATCAGAATCACATAATATTCTACGTTGGAAGGGACCCACAAGGATCGTCGAGTTCAACTCTGAAGAGAACAGCCCGTACAGGGATCAAACCAACAACCTTGGCATCATTACCATCATTGTCCAACCAACTGAGATAATCTCAGTGTTAAATTTAGAAGTTTACAAAGTAAAAATTCCCTGCCTGAAAATCACAGGGTATTTTTTTCCGTGCTGACAAAGATTAATTATATTTCTATATTAAACTATCTTTCTTTCCAGGAAAATTTAAAGTAACATCCAAATAGAGTTGTGGGTTTTTTCTGAGTAAAATAGATACAAAAATCAACTTTATTGCATTCACTAATTTTTCCTGAAACTAAACTAGCTAGGCAGGCTCAGCTTAAATGCAAGAAATGCCACAAATGTACATTTCTGGTGAGTTAAAACTTGCTCCCAAGGCTGTTGAAAGGGTTTCAGTCAGGTGCAGCCTTGCTCGGTAATGCCGGGATCGTGCAATGCTTGTGCTCATGGTATAAGTATTACAGAATCACAGAATATGCTGAATTGGAAGAGACTAATTAACTGCATGCTCACAACTGGAGGGAGCAGGGGAGGGCAATTTACTTTGGATTGCTCTGGTGGATGTGGATTCTCTGATGTCTACACACAGTTGAATTCATCCCATTGCCATCAGGGGAGGCAGATACGGTTGCCTTGGTTCCCTGTCTCAATGAGGTCAGAATTTCTGTCCAGTTTGATTGCAGTCACCCAGTGGGTTTAAAGCACGTGTTGATGCAGGCTTGCGCCCACACATCCGCACACCCGTGCAGAGCGTGACGAGCAGCCAGCCCCCATGGCCTTAAGAAACCCGGTTAAAAATAATGTCGCCTTAGGAGACTTATGCTGCATGTGAGTAAGACGACTGCAAGGCTCCCACTGCCTCCTAAGAGGGTTTGGGGTTTCAAATTCGACCAAGGAACTTGCCAAGGAGTTGTGACACAGCCCTTGCTGGGTGTCTGCACTGCAGCCCACGGTTGCTCATGGTCAGCAAAAAATGCTGGTCAAATAACATTTATCAGATTGTTTACCTGGCATATCCCCCACATTCTGAATAATTTATTTTACACATTGTTTTTTTTTCCCAGATGACAGGCTAAATACAGGGCTTACTAATACAATTATTGAAAGCAGTCCTTTGTCAAGTCTTCGAAGAAAGTTTGAAGTCAAGTGCCAGGTTTCTCAGTGGAACAGTGTCTGTGGCCCCAGACAGCAACAACCATGTGCCAAAACATCTGCTCATACTATCTCCTTGCGGGCATGGGCTCCATCATGTCAGGTAAGAGTTATCCAAAGGCTAGAGGTCATGGGTTGGGTCTTCCTGCTGCTCCAAAACAAAAAGAACAGGGGTGAGCCTCTCCCGTTCATCAATCTGTGCTTGGTGCAGCAAGGATAGAGGACAGGTCATGCAGGCTTACATGAAATTGCATTTCGCATTACATAAAATTGCATTCAAAGGAGTGGTGTCTTCTTTTTTGCAGGAGAGTGACAACCCTGGTTACCCCAAGGCTGATGCACTCTTGGAAAGTGAAATATATATGGTAATAGTGATGGTAGAGGGGACGTAATCTCTTTTGTAAGAAAACATGGTACATAAACACACAACACAGCTCAGGCCACACCTTCATTTCACCCATGTGAACCTTGTGCAAGTGCAGAAAAGCCCAGGATTTTCTCCTGTCCCCCAAAGAAACATAATCCAGAGTTTATATCGGATAGTTTATGGGAGTTTATTGGAATATCCAACAGGGTTCATGTAATGTGTCATAAGGTAAAGCCTGTTCATTGGTGATTTACAAGCAGTGTGTGCCGGTGTTACTGTAATTTATAGACCACAGATGGTCAGGGGGTGCCCCTGCTGACTTGTAGCTGAATAAGAAGCTGAGCCCTGCGTGTCATCTGCTGCAGGTACCTCCGGCTCACTTCCCCAAATTAGTGCTGATGGAGATCTGCCTTCAAACCCAGAGGGTCTCAAGACCTTTGCCTTGCAAGCTGGGGCTATTTCAGGAGGGGAGAGGATACAAATGATTAAGGCTGGGGAAAAAATACCCCAAGCCTGTCAGAATGACATCAAAGGAAAATTGCTTTTTACAATAATAACTTCCCTTCTCAAGGTTGGTACTTCACCTGATGGATTTTTGTTACCTGTTAAATGGAGAATGAAGAATGTCGATCCCCGGTTTCATACACCGGTCTAAGACAAACATCACCTCTGCAAAAATTTACATATATTCATAAATCTCCCTTGTAACGACACTTAGGATAGAGCCCGTCTTTGTTCTCATCATTTTACCCTTTCAGGTAATTACTCTTCAACTGTATTTTACAATGACTTTCTTTCGAGTTTAGCTAAGTCTTTTCTTCTTTAAAACTCACTAAATAATAATCTCCTTATTCCAGCATCTCTTTCTGATCCCCCAGGACTTTGCTCCTGGTGGATGCACGAGGCAGTGGGGAGATAGGACTGGCTGCACATCTCACCCAGATACTTGGGAGATTTATTTTTTTTGGCCAAGGGGATTGGGCCCCCTTTTCACTTTTAATTTCTCTGGTTGACAAAAGTTCATCACGTCGCCTCGTATTTCTCCCAGTCGTGCTTTTGTCTTGCTGCGTGTGGCCTTGTCCTGCCCGCAGGAATACCGCGGTGGTCTCCGTCAGGATCCAGCAGCCTTGGGAGGGACGTGCCGGATCCAGGGACGCCCGGCGCTTGGCTGGCCCGCTGCAGCGAGGTCATGCATTTTAACAAGGCACCACCGATCCCCTTTTTAAAGGGCATTGATTATGTTTTGTTAAAATGGGCTTTGAACTCAGCTGACCCTGCGCCGGTAGGACATTTCAGGGCTTTTTTTCCTGCCTGGACCACACTTGACACCTGTTGGCAAACACAGCTGCAAATGCCACTGAGAGAAACCTGCAGCAGAGCTCAAAACTGAGTGGGTCGATTTTTTCCCGGTAGTAAAAACGTAAGAGAATTTGGTGGCTTCTCTAGTTAATAAAGAAAAAAAAAAAAAAAACAAAACAACTTTGTTTTTCCTTATCAAGGTGGGGGGGAAAAAAGCACCCTATAGACAAAAGAAGCAGAAGGAAAGCTGTAATGGAAATAAAATTGACAGCCTCTCAAAACTCAGGTGGCACTTTCCTTTTCCAGTTAATTACAGTTTTAATTACATGGCTTCTTGTGACTCCTTGATACCTAATAAACTAGACTCTGTGGGGCGGCAAAGTTGAGTTTTGCTTGAACTGCAGGTGTAAGGCTCAGCATGAAACATAAATCAACTTCTTAAACATGTTCCCATGGTGTGTTCAGGCTTTTTCTTCTTATTTGCATGTAAAAATCACATCTTTTCACCATTGTTGGGCAAAAAAAAAGAAAAATATTGAAGCTACAATGCAGTGAGAATTACCTTTGTGTCTTTGGATATAAAAATCCCCTTTTAGTAGGGGGAAAAAAGGGTTTTTTATTTTTTTAACCCTCTATCATTATCTTTTTTTTTTTTTTTTTGGTAGGTGTGGATGCATAAGGTAGGGGAGGAAAGTGCTTTGGCAGCATGAAAGGAAGTGGAGATTGGTATGTGGAAACAAAGAGACATTCAGCCCAATAGGAGCTGGCTCTCCTGAAGACTTGGAAAACAGAGAGTGTCTGTTTATTCTTTGTGTGTTATGCCATGGAAATCTGTTCTCCAGTCAGATTCAAGCACACGCCATATATTACCCATGAGTAGGGTAACACACTCCTGACCTGTAGAAGCAAAAAAATGGAGACAAATGTGGTCCAGAAGTTCCCACTGGTCTCAATCCCATGGGATCTGATGGGCCATGAGCCTGTGGCAGGAAGCTCTACTGTCGAGATGGTCAATGGGGATTTCAGGGGAAGGTTGCCCTCCTTCCCTCCTCCCCAAACCAAACAAAATTATTAAAAAAAAAAAAAAAAAAAAAAACAAAACAAAAAAAAAAAAAAAAAAGAAGGAAAAAAATGGGAGGAGGAAAAAAAAAACAGGAGAACTTCACATATGGCATTTGGATGCTGGTGCAAAATATGAGCAACAAAGTTCGTGTGTGAGACATGGGTGTATCAACAAGTCCTTCTTAAGCTGTCAGACTGGCAAGGGCACTTTTTTTTTCAGTGTCTTCTTATTAGTTTTTTCTTCAGCTCGTAATTTGTCTGTTGAAGTACTGGTTTTACATGAGTGCAAAAAAAAAGAGTATTTGCTATGAATGGAGAAGGAGATGTCTGGGAATTAGGAGCCTGGGTAGCAGTTTTCCATGCCCAGTAAGGGGAAGGTGGGAGAAATCATAGTGTCCTGCTTGCCTTTCAACAAAAATATTTATTATTCATTATTACCTGAAGTAGCGCAGCTCCATGGCTGGAGCACCACGCTGAAGGAGGCTGCCCAAGGGCTTCATGCCCATCCTTCTTGATACCCACCTACCTCCCTCATGGTGCATCCCAGCCTCAGAGCCTGTTCCATTAACACTGCTGGCATCTTACTGACACCAGTAGTGTTCAGGGACACCTGAGGCACCGTCAGAGGCATCTTCCTATATAAAAGTGTCATATGGCTTGGACAAAGCAGGCAGATTTTAGCCTTAACTTTAATAGAAATCTTGCCTGAAAGACAATCTTTCTGTGGACTAGACTTGTCTGGTGTCATTTCACCTTAATGTCCTATTGATGAGTATTCTTGGTTGTTGTTTATTATTATTATTATTATTATTATTATTATTATTATTATTATTATTATTATGGTGGTGGTGGTGGTTGTTAAAGCGGATATTATTTTTTTCCCCACCGTCTGGCTACCTCCCTCTTTTTGGCATATTCATGCGTTGCTTACCTGACCAATTGCACTTGCAAAGCACAGGTTTCTCTCTGATCAATATTGTGTTCAATCCCTTGGGTCTTACACTCTTATGGTATGTTTGTGTGCAGTGTTTGGGCAGTCTGCAGCAAAAATGTGGGGAGATGGATCATGGTCTGCAATTCCTGTGTGTAAAGGAAATAAAAAAGCACTCAAGGATACTCTTTTTTCCAAGGCTTTTGTGCCAGGCACGGACATGGAGGACATCAGTGCCATGGAGCCCTGATGCTTTACAGCCTGAATCATTAAACTGGAACAGACACACCTCAGACACACAACTCAATTTCTTTATATACCAGTGCTAATGCTGAAAATTTACTGGAGAGGCAAAAGAACTCAACCCTATAGCCAAGAGAGAATTTGCAAGATGAGAAAAAGAAGAATTCCTCCTGCCTTCCTCCCCAGAAAGAAAGACTCACCTGTCTGCTGGTGGTTCTCTTTATATTGTTGTCTGAGCACCTTGTAATTAAAGGACAAAAACAACTCCCAGGAAAATGTAAAATAATCTCTAGCTTACAGTTTAAAAAACAAAATCTTGCTCTCCTTTAATCTCGTGGATCTGGAAAGAGCTTTGTGATTTTTGTATGTCCCAGCTTTCAACCTGTTTAAGCTGGGCTGGAAGAGGTGTCACAGCAATGGAAGCACGCCATGAACGATGGTCACGGACCCACCTCAGAGCAACTGAAGAGCATGAATTGAATAACAGACCATCCAGCAGCGTTCCTACCCATGGTAAACACTGCAGATCTAGTGCCTTAGGGGATCTATTATTTTCTAGTTAAAATTGTTTTAACTAGCTTAGCTGTTTCTGAGCTGGTCCCTCACAAACTCAGTCCAAGCTCAGCTGAACAATCCTGGGTTTTAACTTTTAGGAGGAACATGACTTCTGATTTGCTAGATAGCTATGGTGAGCCTAATGTGATAGAAGTCCAACCTATGCGATGTGTATGGGCTACTGTATTATAGATATTTAATAAGTTATATGGGGAAAAATAAAAGTATAGGGGTTACAGAAATTATATTAAAGTAACTAAGTAAATATAAAGAAGGTTAAAATGTCTAACTCTATGTGGCATAAAGGCTAAAGCAAACCAGATCTGTTTGCTAGATACTTTTTCCATGTACAGCTGTAACCAGGCTGCATAGAAATAAGGCAAGTATTTAAAGACAGGCAAAAAAAAAAAAAAAAGAGAGATCTAAAGCATTTGGTTGACATTGATAGCAATCATTTCAAAAAGCCCTGGAACATTTAAAGAGAATTAGAAAGGATTTTGCTGGAATCAAAGGGAGAGCACTTTCCATGGCTGGACGTGTATTTAGGTATCTGCAAACTGATTACATCAGAGTGAGCAGAACAGCCTTGATCATCCAGGACTTTTAAAACAGAAGAAAGGGGTTTTCCTGTTTGGGCTCTTTTTTTCTCGCTCACACATCTTACGGTTTTCATTCTGCTGCCTACTTGATGGTAAAGTAACATTTATTTTGGCACAGAGAATCACGGAGACCTTTGAAGGGCCCTGTGGGTCAAGCAGCTACGGCGTGCACGGAACCCACAGGGGTGAACAAACCTGGAAATATTTAGGCTAAAGGATCTTTTTTTTTTTTTTTCATCCTATCCTAAGTTTTGTTCTTAAAGAAGAAGGAGATACCTTCAAACTTGACTGCAATTTCCATCGTGATGCAGAAAGGGCTCCTGCCTTACCACCTTGCCACTTGCCATTCCCTTGGCAACACCAATTCCATAACCAGCTTTCCTGCTGCACAAGCCAAAAAAAAGGTTTTTATGAGGATTTTGCTGTTGCTGGCGATTTATCCTTGGCATCAGCCAGGAGAGCGAGGGTGATCAAGCTTCCCTAAATCCCTGGCTTTCCCTCTTCTCCTTCATACCAGTGGTGTTGGTGATCTTGGCTCTTTGCTCCGGTCCCTCCAGCCGGCTGGGAGGGAGCTGGGATGGTGCCTTGCTTAATTATCATGTCACAAGGGTGTATTGCTGTTTGTGAAAAGAGTACAGAGGGGAGTGAGGCAAAACAGTCAACCTTAAGCCCCACCGATGCCAAAGGGGGCATCTCCTCCCTATCCCTTCCCTCCCTGGAGCCACTTTGGCTTGTGAAGTCTGCTGAAAACAAATCCTTATTTTTTCCTTTGCCTTTTCTTTTTTTTTTTTTTTTTTNTTTTTTCTTTTTTTTTTTTTTTTTAGCTTTCTCCTGGCCTAGGCAATGGATCTGGCTGTCAGGAAGTGTGGGAGAAGGGAAAAGGGGACTGTGGCAGAGGTAAATGGGAGGGAGACCCTCCTCTCGCACAAGGGCTCGCATTGGTGGGGCCCTTCCCTCCGCCCCGCTCCTCGCTCCTCCCACCCAGCCATGGATACAGGAGGTCAAGACAAGGGTTGGGATGAGATCAACCGAGTGGTGAGAACTGGGGGTGGGGAGAGTTGAAGTTCACGGGTGGAGCTCTTTCCCCTGAAGTCCCAACATATGTTTGATGGATATTTCAAAGCTGGAAATCTGGAGCGAGCGCGGGACCGATGTACTGCAAATCCAACGCAAACAGGCAAAAATGAAAGTGAAATGACATTCATCGCCTGCTTTTCTACCGCCTCTATGTTGTCAAATTCAGTAAAAAAGAGCACAAGGTAACCCAGCTCCCAACAGGAACTGGCGAGAGACTTTCTTTTCCATTTGATGGAAAGCTTGAGCTGATTTTAGGTCAGGGAATGGATTTTCTTGTAATTTTCCCTAATGATGTTTATGAGTCATGCACAGGATCTCCAACACCCAGAAACTGCTACAATTTTAAACCCATATGGGGATTCCCAGTGTAACCCATGGAAGAGGAGACAGTCCCGCTGGGGCTCCGGTGGGATGCTGTGTTACCTGGAGCTGTGACTCCCTCCTGGTGCCCAGGGTACTGACGGCATTTGGCCACACAGCTTCTCACACAAGCACGTCTCAGCTCCAACCTGCAGTCCAGAAGCCTGGTTTCATGGAAAAGGAGGGGTAAGAAAACTCACTTCCCACTAGTGATAGAAAGCAAATAACGGAGCAAAGAGGGCTGATTCACCTATTAAAATACGCACCTTTTTCTTTGCAGATGACCTTTTTTCCTAATTTTTTTGCAGTGTTTTCCCTGCTACAGTTATCATCCTAAATAACACTAACCCACATCCCTGCTACTAACAGGAGAGGCTTTACAGTGCTACGGAGAACTATTTTGAAGGTACAAATCACTTGACCTAAAGATTCTCCCTGGAGTGTCAGTGCTCTGTGCTATATTTTCACTCTGCCAAACCCTTTATTTAGCACATGCTAAAGAACATTTAACATTTAAACATCCCCTCTGTACATCCTCTAAATGTCTCCATTCTTTGCTTGTAGATTAGTATGTCTTCTGTGAAAATGAGATAATTGATTACAGAGCTGTATTATTTACAAATGAAGTGTTGTTCATATATTGACCTTTCATTTCTATAGCTCAATACTTGTCCTTGTAAAGCATTTTTAATTAGCGAAATGGTAACAAAATTAGAAGAAAAGAGCTTCTGTGGATGCTTTTAATAAAAGAAAACTTTAAGATGACTTGCACATTTGAAACTGAAAAAAATTAATGTTTGATCAAATTCTACATCCCAAGTCTCTGCTTGGAAAGAGAAAGGAATCGCCTTCTGCTTCCAAAGGCACCACAAGTGGTAACACAGGGGGAAGGGGCTGATCAATAGACACAAGTGAGCATTTGCCCTTCACCCTGCTCTGGTAGTTCTTCTGCACCAGGGGATTCATTTCAGCCCAATCTTCTTGAGAGACCACCTGAGCATTTCAAGATGAATGGCACTGATAAAGTCAGGGGACTTGGACATATTCACAGGCACAAGCCTCCCAAAACCAGTGGCTGTGGAGCACCAAATGCCATTGTCAAAGGTGCTAGGAATGCTGAAGAGCCAAAACATAGCAAATTCACCCTCGCAAAGCAGGGCAGGGCTACTTGGCCTGTAGATCCAGGCTGGATTAAATAATGGTGCGCCCACAGCCTGGATGGGTTGAGCAGGCAGCTCTCCTGAGCCCCACCCCCACCCATGCTGCCTTGCACTCAACAGCCGCCAAGCTCAGGATGGCTCAAACCCAGCTGAAAGAGGTATTAGGAGTAAGCAAGCAGGAAGAAATGATGAAATATGGCATAAATACAGTCCACAGGAGTTCAAGGTTTAAAAAGAAATATGTTCTGCGTGGGAAGAGGAAGGAGGTACCTCGTGAGAGACACTAACAGGCTTGGAAAAGCTTTGGATTTCAAGAATAACCAAGAAAAACCTCTCCTGCCATGAGTCTGACATAGTCCTCCTATAAATGCTTCGGTCTGCTCGTGTCTGGTTTAGTTTGGCCTCTTAAATGAGTAACTGTTTCTAATGAAAGCAGGGATTTTGATGGGGAAGAGGCACGCTGGAGGCAGGCAGCTCTGTGGCATGCAAGACGAGCCTCTCACGATGCTCATTTAAGGTGGCTGATCAAAGGCAGAGATGCTCACATCACACAGGGAGCACAAACCCTTGCAACACTTTAATTTCCACTAGTAGAGGCGAGCAAACAACAAAAAAATTACCTAAATTTAGCTGGAAATGTGTTCCTAATAAAATTCCCAACAGGCAGAGCTGACATCAGGTTGATTCCATGATCCTTCCCCAGGAAGGTGAAGGAGGATTTTCCACGAGCACTTCAATAGATTCAGACCCATGAATAAAAGTATCTTAGATATAAAGAAAATCATTTAATTTCTCAGTACCAAAGATGTTACTTACAGCTATAAAACAAATCTTGTAACTGCGGGGGGGAGGATTTAATTTTTATTAATGCAACAGAAGCACATTAAAATCTCTGTCATTGCAAGTCTGGAGAAAAGTATTAGGTTCGAATAAGGTCATTGAGGAAGGATAGATGAAAGTAAAGAAGGGAAGGATTTAAGCACCTTTTCAGCATCCTGTGGTGTACAGACAAATAGTACTACTCAGCCTTTAGAGGGTCTGTTTTGGGGGCCTTTGGCCCCAGTACACATGGTCCCTTGTGCAACATCCACTGAATTGATGAAAAGGAGAAAAACCTCACAGTGACATCTTCCAGTGCTCCTTGGGGAATGTGATGTGCTGCTTTGCCAAGCTAAATTGTTTGCGACCTTTATTTTGTCTGAGGCATCTCAGCTACCATTTTCTTGCTAAGGGGCTGGTTGTGTTCACCTCTAAGTATCATCATCTTCTGGCCCCAGTGATGATACCCTGTTCTTACTGAGCAGTCACTCCTATTCAATGACATTGCAAGAAACAAAATTAAACGTATATTCCAGGCAGCTGAAACAATTCTGCTGTTTATGGTCAGGTCTACCATGCGAGGTAAATCATCCATCGATGACACAACCCGTGGTATAATTTTGCAGGAGGTGGCAGCAGTCTTTGGGCAACACCCAAATCTGCACAGAAAAGCCCCTAAACAGGGCCCATCCACCCCAAATGACCAAATTTTAGCCTCCGTCACATCTGAAAATAGGAGGGTGGGGGGTGTGCTGCTTCTTGAGCACAATATATCCCATACATCCAGCTCTCTGGGCTAAGCAGGATGCGAAGACCCCTCAGATGTGAAGCCAATAGGGAGCACTATGGCTACCTGGGATTTTATAAATCTTTCAGCTATCAGTCTTTCAGAGCTCCAAATGCAAAATCCAGCAGCCAGGGATATCATGTAGATTTATGACTTGGGATTTATGAACTGGTCTGGATAAAATAAGAACTGCTTGATTTTTTTTTTTATTTTTTTTTTTATGTTTGAGGAAAAGAAATAGTAAAAAATGAAGACTTGATTCTTTTTTCCCTTTTTAAAGCTTGTTGTTTATACAAATGTAGATGTCTTGTATATATTCAATTATTTTGATTTTTCTTCTTACCTGTGTGTTTCCTGGGGCTGGAATCCAAGCAGAGCACAAGCAGTGCTGCTCTCACAAAGTTTTCTGCCTGACAGGAATGTCTCAAAGAGTCATGGTTTTGAGGCACTCTGAACCCTGCTGCCAAAGTTAGAAAAGGGGCTGGTAAAGGTTTAAAAGGGTTTCTGGATGGTTCCGAGGAGTAGGATGGCTCCCCACAATGCTGCTGCCCCAGCTCTCACCTGCTTTCAGCACTTTTTTTCCTGAAATAACTTTGCAGCTCATGTTATATTTCATTTGTTGCAGTTTTTAGGGGTGCATGTGTGCGTAAGGTGTACATGTGTGTACATTTGTGTCTGTGTGTGTACGTATGCTCATGTTCACGAGTGTGTAGATTAGCACAGCTATAAATGGGCAACAACTGTATATGCACCCATGTGTAGATATACACGTATATATACGTATATATGTATGCACACGTAGGAAAGCATAATCTCATGCCTATTTACAGCTGCATAAATGGATACACATATACATTTGAGCGAGTATTATGGATGGTTTGGTGATCTTGGAGATCTTTTCCAACCTTAATGATTCTATGGTTCCACGATTCTGTTAATTCCTTTATTAAAAACCAATACAGACTATTGAGGGTTTTTTAATACTGTATGTATATATATATATATGTATAAATATATACAGTGAACTGTATATATTTTGCATGAGAGCCTATCCCAAAGGACATTCTAGTCCTTATGACTTCCTTTCAATATTTCTTGTCTGAAAAAACAAGAGATGTTGTTTATTTTGGTCAGGAGGAAAAACTGTCAGATATGTTTTTTGCCCTCTCTTCTGATTGACCCTTTTGTGCCTCTGCCCACAGTTTCTGGGTGATTTTCTGCCTGCGACCCTTGAATTGTGTTCCTTCTTATATGGATCAAGGTATCCCCTTTGGGAAAAAGCAACCTAATGTATAGCTTCAGTCTTTAAACCTAACACCTTCCCCATCCCCTTGGGCACAGAAGTATTCACGTACCAGCACTGCCAGACCTTGCCATCACCCTCAGCCCAGGGTGCTGAAACCTTCGCACGCATCCTTCACCTCCTCCCTTCTCAAGCCGGCGCCGCATAGATGCTGAGGCTCCTGTGTTTAACCTCCATGTGAGACCTGTACACACCAACAAGCTCTTCCTCCTGCTTCCAAGAGCCTCCTCAGCAGGAAAGGGGCTGTACAGTGAGGAAAGGCCAGGGAGGGTGCATGATGAAGGATGTTCTCATCCCTGGTGGTACCTCAGTTGCCACACCAGCACTGGGACAGTAGGGATGATGCTCCTTGAGCAGCTTAGTTTTTCTCTGCCTGTAAAGAACAAGTGTTTACAATCACCTCTGGCACCTGAATAACCTAAGATGGGGGTGCCCATCCCACCAAGGAATTCAAGCCAACTGAACAAACCCTCCCAGAACCTATCCCATGAGCCATGGCATGGAAAAGCAGCAGACTTGGACTAAGAAATCTTAGCAGCCTACTCTTTCTGTGTCTGAAGGAAAGAGTTTGGTTTTGTTTTTAATTACTACACATTCAGAGTGGGGATTTTTTTCAGCATGGCTTGCAGTACAGGAATAATTTGATTTGGAGATTTTGTTTTGAATAAAATTGAGGAGCTCAAGTCATGTCTCAGAGCTAGACAAAAATTGCTGCTTAAAAAAAAATCACAATTATATTGTTTTTTTAAAATTGATTAATTTTTAATTTCATGTGACTTTTCCAATTGCCATGTCTTTTTAAGCTGAGAAATTACATGATGAGCTACTAGGTTTGGGGCAGGAAAGCCAGCAGACTGCTGCCTGACTCAGCACCTCCCTAGCCTCAGCATTGGTCAAGAAAGTTTGCTGAGGATTTCATGTGAATTAATGAAATTTAATGAGCAGTAAGAAAGGTGGTGTTTGGGAATACACCTTTTCCAATTTTCACCCCACTGAGCAGCTGTATCTCTGGTACCTCAGGTATCCACTGCCATTTCCATTCAGGCATGGGGGGCATGTTTTGGGGGCAGAGTGGGGGAATCTGCAAAACAATTTTTCTCCTCTGCAAGACTTTTTCTGTCCAGTTTCCACATCCCTGGCAGCCAGAGAAGGACAGCTCTTGTGACACAGGGGATGTGGTACCCTGAACCAGGGCAGCCATGCCAGCACCGCTGCAACTGGGGAAGGCAGTGGGGCAGTGTTGTGCTGTGGGGATGTCCCAAGCCTCTCACCCCTCTCCCTGCAGCACCCAACACTAACAAAACCCACCAAACCAGTGTGCCAAAAGCATCTTCAACTGGCTGCTTGGTCCCAATATGTGGCTTCTGCTCTCCCCCAGTCCTGGTACCGTCTCTGGCGTGGTCCATTAAAAATTATCTCTCCATCAGAGAGCAAGGGAGGGGGCTGGGGGCAGGCTCTGGTGCAAGGCACTAAGTGTCTGGACCCCGCTAAGTTCAAAGGCAGCCTCCCTCCCACCCTGAGGAGTGATGTAGCCGGCCGGAGGATGGCTGGAGGCCACACAGACGGGAAGGTATGTAACAATCCATTTATCACTTTGCAAATATTAGTGCTGCTCGCATTTGCTGCAGCAATATTTCTTCTTGGAAATTGGTGAAGTGAGTAATAACAATGTTATTTATTCTAAGACCTTGGAACTGAGAAGCAATAACAGGGGGACTGTTCCCTTGAAAGCTTCGGAGGTGCAGGAAATAAAATGGGGGGGCAGGGGCGGGAGAAAATAGACCAACAAAGGTCTCGAGGAGAGAAAGCCATCAAAATCTCTTGTTTAATTTCTTTGCCCCAAAGGTAATAAAATGCATTTTGTAATGATTTATATATAAACAAGAAGGGGTGGGAAGAAGGGCGAACATTTCAGATTCATCTCTGGCTGGAACATCCGGCGAGGTAGCAGGGTATGCACCTTGGGCTTGGGATCTAGCAAAGCATCTCCTTCACCACGGACTCTGCTGGTTCTCTTCTTTTAATTTTTCCTTTTTTTCCCCCTTTCTCTTTGCATCCCTTATCTGAATATATAAGGCTGCCCTTTGCTCAGATTTATGGGTTGGGGCAGCACTGTGTGTATTTACAGTCTCCTGACCTGCAGACCTACAGCTGAACAAGAGCAGGAGGAAACCAGGGCCTGTTCCATAAACAGAGACAGATACGAGGGGGAGGCAGCAGGAATTGTGAGCAGCACTTAACATTTTTAACTATTTGGCCAAGCCAAGGAATTAGAGATTAGATTAGAGGCAAAGAAAAATGAGAAGCGGAGTTGAAGATTTAGGCAAGGTGGGGGAAGAGGGCAGCAACAACCAACAGTGGCCTTGGGTTTGGCAGGGGGAGAAATTAAAAGTCATAGAGATTTTATAAAATGCTTTCCAGGGCAAAAGGGAATAGAAATGAAAGCGAATCTCCAAAGCATTTTAATCAAGCCGTGCTTTCCTTGGGTAGAGCCAAACAGCGCTTTTCAAGTCTAATTACCTTTTGAGGAGGTGGATTACTTAGTCTGTGTTTATTCAGGTACTAATTGCCTCAGATTTAGTCAAAAGAAAACCTTACTCAATGATGATAAATATTTCTTAGGTCCATATCTATCAGTTGGTTTGCCCTCAGAAATTCAGTGCAGATGAGAAAATATTTCAAAGCGACCTGAGAATTACTCGAGTTCTCCAAGGCAAAGGCAGCAAAAGTGGCAACAACCTGGAAAATAAATATATGAAATGCAACGTATGTAGGGGTCACAATATAGCATAAGTATATCAACATGATGAACAGCTTTGATGAAAATGGTAAACAAAACCACCCTCTCTTCCTGTGGCTTGTTTTACATTGCAATAAACCACTGACTCTATAACCTATCAGAACATGCTGAGATTTTATGCATCATTTCCAACTACTATTTGAACATTTGGTTTAGAGTAGTCATGAACTATAATTAATGGGATTTTTTTTGTGTGTGTGTCCTGATAAAAAGCAAGCTTTATTGTATTTTATTACCTGTTGGTCCAAAGCTCCATATAGATGATGTAAATTCATTGTAGGTTTTAGGCTGGGGAAAAAGAGGAGGTGGGGGTTTTGCACGTGATTCTTATGAATTAACATTTACAATTTCTAATCAAACCCCGAAGTTTAGCTTGAGATGCCCCATCCGAATTTTCTCTGCTCCTATGAGTGAGCTGGTGGCGATGGGATGCAGAGGTTTCGGCCCAGCTCAGCCGGCCAGGAGGAGAGGGGGAAAAAAAAAACCCAACAAACCCAGGCACCACAAAGACCATTGAGATGAATGGCTCTATTTTATGAGCCATAAAAGTTTTATTCATCTTGACACCGAAACAGGTTTAGGCAGCAAGTTGACACGCCTTAAATAAATAAGTGGAATTAATTCCCCAGCTCTTGAAACAATAGCAGCGTGCCCGTAAAGCTGAGAGCTGCCCCGTTGTTTCCCGTTGCTGCTCGATATTGATATTATTTGTGGGTTGGTTTTTTGCTGGTTTTTTTTTTTTCTTTTCCTCTGGGGCCTGGTTGCTCCACTTCAGATTCTTCCCCTGTTTTATTAGAGGTTGAAAAAGGTTCAAGACCTGGTTGTACCACTGCTCCCACCGACAGCTAAGGAACCAGTTTGGCGTCTGGTTTGTCTGTTGTTTTACTGCTGACCTTCAAATCAACTTTCCCCCCTGACCCCAGGAGGCATCTATCATGACAAGAGGCTGTTTAACACAAATGGTGCCCATTTATAGGGGAAGAGAGTCAGAAGATTTCCTTGGTTGTTGGTTTTTTTGTTTTCTTCTTTTTTTTCCTTTTTTTTTTTAAATGAAGAATTTGGTTTTTTCACCCCTCTTTTCTCAGTCACCACAGGTGAAATCCCTCCTAGCAGCTGGCTTATGAAATAATGCGAGGGGAGGCCTTAATGAGCTGAAAGCACCCTCAGCTGGAGATAAATATATGCAAATGAGATGCACAAACAAAGGAGCCCGGACAGAGAAATATCTGCAATTCCAGCAAAATGCTGCCTGCAGCTAGAAGATGAACAGCTTTGATAAAATGGTAACAAAAAGCACCTTTTTCTCCTCCAGCTTGTTTTACATTGCAATAGAGCATTGTTATTGTAACCCATTGGAGCATGCAGAGGTTTTCTGCCGCTTCAAAAAAAAAAAGAAAACCTGTTTAAACATTTGTTTTTAAGGCATTCATGGGCTATGAGCAATGTGATGGCTTGGGGTTTTTTGGTGGCTTAGGGTGGATTTTTTTTAGGGGGTGTCGGTTTGGTCAGGGTGGGTATTTTGGGAGTGCCTTTTTTTTTTTTCTTTGGCTATTTTTAAATATATATATGTTTTTAATATATTTTTACCTGTTGGTCTCTCTCTGTCTCGGCTTGCTGGCGATTTTGATCGTGATGTTTTTCAAGGGGAAAGGAGGGGTGGGGGTGGCTGTTGCTTCTCCAAAAAAAAAAAAAAAGGAAAATCGGAGTTTTGCTTTCAAATTTGGAGGGAAATTCCAAGTTGACAAGTAGTAAGAAGCAGCTCAGAGCAGGGGAGAGAAGAGGAGGGGAATCCAGACTTGAACGTTCACCAAGCAGCACCCAAACAGGCAGCTTTAATGAAAGCAATCAAGCCTCGGAGCTAATTCAAAGACAGACATCTAACATGCTGATTTTAATAAGCTTTTAAAAGGCAATCTCTAACTTTTAAAAGTCGCTCTTTTTAATTTAATTGGGGTTTTTTTGGTTCATATCTTGCCAAAACAAACACAGTCACTAAAATATGTTTTCAATATGTATAAGTAGCATATCTAGACAATGTTTTAAATTAGCCCTGTATTTTGGGGTGGTGGGGGTGGAGTGGGAGGGTGGAGGAAGGAAAGAAAGAGGCTTACTTCAGATGAGTCGAAGACATTTTCCAAGCAGGGCTCATCATGTCAAAATAATACCTTTATCTTCTTGTCCCTGCCTTTATGAATCCTCCTGTGTGAATGTATGGATGCCTCTTTACCTCTAGGCTTCTTCGGAAAACAACCCCAACTGATCCTCTCTCGGAGACAGGCAGGTTACTTTCTAAAAGGCAGAGGAGAAAAAAAGCGGAGAAATAACAATGCCGTTTAACTTTTAACCTTATGATATCATTAAATAGATCATTACGGATTTATAAATGGAGGATAAACACTATAAAGTTTAGAGGACCCTTTACTCCAGGCACTAACCACAATTTTTATATCTGGCAAGAAGAAGAAAAATAGACTTACCTTTAAAAAAAAAACAAAAATCCCCCTCTTACTAAGCTATATGGCTTTGGCACTTACAGATGTTAGAGCAGACAAGTGTCAGATTTCCCGATGTCAAGAAGATTTCCTAATTTTTCACAGCCTTCTCCTGTTGCATTTTTGGCCCGATGTGAGAGTCATCAATTTAATTTGTGGGGCTGCGCACTGGAAATCGAGATACACGTGTACGTGTGCTTTAATGAACCCTAAAACCTGACAGGCAGCTCTCTGCTCGCAGTTGCCCCAAGCTCAGGATTTCAAGAGTTAATAAAAACTTGGTTCTATTAGGAAGGCTTTCTTTTTGCAGCCCAGGTTTGTAGCAGCATAATTATGTTCAACTGCTGCTGTTTGAAAAGGGCAAACAGCATCTTAGGCACAGAACAATGAAATTACAGCTGAGATTTAGGTTAGCAAAAGCCGTCTTCTGCAGGCTTTTATGATTCATTATTTCCCATTAAATACAGTATTAGAAGTGTACACCAGATAGCTCATGGTTGCTGCGCTCAGAGCACATTATCTATATTACACAGGTCTGGGGAGCAGAATTAGAAAACTTTGGGGGAATGAGCAATATGTGTTTGCTGATAGAAGTACCATATGGCTCATCTTCCTCAATTGCTTTCATTGCGACTCTGATGCTGGAGAAATTAAAGTTTTATTTGATGTGGCACAGCTTAATGAACTGTCTTCTGTTAGGAAAATTGAATATGTTTCCTGTTATTTGAGCACAGAGCCCTCATGGTTTTGGCTGATGAGGGATGCATTATGTATTGTTTATTTAGCATTTTGAAAACAAAAGCAGATATTGGAGGTAAAATTGATTACTGCAGGATGTGTTATATAATCACATTTTTCTTTCTTTAAATTACGACCTTGCCTATTGTTTTTATGGCAGCATTTTTCGGCGGGGGGAGGAGATGGCATCCCCTAATAAAAAAGGAAGGGGTGTTGAAGCAAAGCATATAATCTCTGCTTTGTCTAAAAGCAGCGCTAGAACTTTTTAAGCTTAGGGAAGGACATGACGGGGGAAAAAAAGGTGCACTTACACAGGTATGAAACTGCAGGCCCACAGTGGCTGCTGTGCTGCTGGTCTGGGGATGCTCGAGGACTGTGTGTGCAGAAGAGGACTCATTTCTCCATCCTGGCTGGAGGACACAAAGAGGCGAACAACCAGAATTCAGGATCCAAAGACCCCAAACTTCACGTTTCTAAATATGCCAGAGAGAGTTAATTGCAAAATGTTAATACCTGCAGGGGAGGGGGTGGCAGTAAGTGGGGAGGATATAGAAAATTATCGGGAGCAGAGCCTATGTTACCTGGCACTGCAACATTTATCTGTGGCAAGAAATAGGATATTGACGGAAAGATGGCTCAGATCAAAAGCAATGTGTGTTTTTGGCTTCGTTTTATAGAACACAGAGACATGCACACACCAAGGCTCATACACCCTACCTGTGTCATTGGGGGGCTTGGCAGCAAGAAGCCCAGTGATGAAGAGGAGATAAACAAGGTGCTCACTCTCCTTCTCCCCAAATTTGGGAACAGACAACTATATTTAAGCTCTGAAACTTACATGCAAAAAAAATATAATATATCTGAAGTGTGTTATTCTTATTAATTCCACTTCTACTTGTTGGAAATCCTGTCCCATGACACCTTCTGTCTTTTGCTGTTATTGATCTCCCAGTAAAAGGGGGGGAAGCGGGGAGCAGGGAGTAGAAGGTAAAAAAACTAGCTGTGATAGCTCAGTGCCTTCTCTCCTACCCTCCACGCTGCTCTGACAAGAAGACAATTTGTCTTTCGTGCCCCACGATGTTTGAGGACTCTGGCAAACGCGCATGTTAAACAAGCCCCCACATAGAATCTAAATACCATCCATTAAAAGAGAAAGTCCCAACGTGTTTACAGCAGCCGGCCAAGGCGAGCAGCCCTCGCCCCGGCAAAACTCCCATTGACGTCAGCGGGGCTTGTGCTTATGCAAAGAGTGCGGGATGCTGCCCTGTACCTTTAGAAAGAAAAGGGAATAAAAAAAAACCAATAAAAAAAAAAAAAAGAAGTGAGTGGTATTGGAAGGAGGATGTTGCCCTTTAAAATATCGTGAAGCAAAGTGGTTAAAGCAAAGCCTGTACAAACGGTGCCTGTAAATATTTTCCATTCCGTATCGCTCTTCAAACAGTTCCCTGCTGTAATTTCGGGTGAGTGAAAAAATAAATAAATTATAGCGTGAGGGGAAGAAGGAAAAAAAAAAATTACATTGCAACCAATGCTGAAACCACAAAAACTTCACTTTTTTTTTTCATCCAGATCTATTTCCCAGAGAAGAAACCGGTGGGTTTTTATGAAAGGCTGCTCCATGACAGGAGCCTCCTTTGAGGAAGACCATTATGCATTGTTATCAGCGTGGCGTAATTTGACTGTTGACAAAGTATCTGTGGCAGTGAGAATGAAAGCAGTTAGAAGTGTGTCGGGTTGTAATCAAGAAGATGCTTAGCTGTGCAACACTGCATCTTGAGCAGATTTGAATCAACATTGCCTTCAGGGGACACACACACACACAGCGACACACACACACGCACACACACCAAAAAAAAGTCCATTAATTTTTAGTGGGAAAATTAGAGTGGCACTTGATGAAGTGAAATTTGACATGCGTTAATTGCTCCGCAGCTCTCCTAATTAGAGATTTTCAAATTCTTTTACTGCTGTCAGCCTGATGCCACATTGTCTTGCTGGACAAATAGTAAAATTGCAAATTGGGTTGATCAAGAAGTTGGATTTGGAGATATTGGACTCTGGTTTGTTTGCTGCTGATCATCATTTTCATAAAAGGGTTGGGGTTGTTGTGGCCTATGGGCATTTGGGGAGAGAAAAAGTACAATAAAATCCTTCTTTCTGAAAAATAGAAAATCACTGATTCAACAGAGCTTGTTTAAAAAAGATTAAAGGAATGCAAGAAGTGGACAATAAAGCAATGGAGTTGCAAATAAACCTTTAACCTCTGTTAAATCTATGTCTTGCATAACATTTCAGATACAATTCTGTTTTTAATAAAGCCATTAAATTCAGTTTCTTTTTTTCATGCATGTTGTTTGCGGTGTGGCAGATGGAGGCAAGGGGTGGGATTCAGGTTCCTGCATGTTTTTTGCCCTAACCTGAAAGGCAGCATAGCAAGATCATGTTTTATATCAAAAACTAGTTATAAGGTTGTACGAATGCAAGTATTGGGCTGGTTCTGAAAGCATGATTTTGTATCTTTAGCTTTTGTTTTTTTTCCTCCCTCTCTACCCCCGCTGCCCCCATCCTGGATCATGCCTCCCCTCCCTTAGCCTTTGAACCTCTCTTAATTCATTAACATATTGAATTTTTTCAATTTTCCATTTTCTTGCAATAACAATATTAATGCCAGGGCCAAGGCCTGATTGGAGCTAAATTACTTGTTACCTGCTGGCATTTATTTATATGGCATTGAATTATAAAGCTTTGCTATTGTCATGCCTTGGGCGAATTGTTTATGACACCAGTAATAGGAGTAATTGTTATTGTTGAAATTACCTGTCAGCTACCCATAGCAGTGGCCCTTGTCCCACTGACAAATAGTGACAGGGGAGAGGGATCCTCCGCACGTCCTCCTGATGACTTCTCCTCTGATAATAAGGAGTGCAGGGCCTCTGATAATTTGCCTGTCACTGTTGAGTGCAGCTCAGAGAGAGTTGGCCAAATTGTTGTCATTCACTTTGACAAAGACAGCAAAACGCTCTGGAGCAGGAGGAGGATTATCAAAATAAATGAAAGCCCTCACACGTCCTTTGTTTTTGGTTTTTTTGGGGGTTGGTTTTTGGGGTTTTTTTCCCCTCCCCACTCCCACTCGCTTTGCCTTTATGCCAGGGTTGTAAAAATTGGGGTACATTTCTTGGTGGTGTGACTTAAGAGGCAGCACAGGGTAGGAGGTACGAAACAAAGGCTTGTGCAATTTGCTTTCTGTTTGCCTGAAATGTTTTGGTTTCTAAATATAAAATAAATTCTTTACTCTTTTTTTTTTTTTTTTTTTTTACTTAAGGCTGTCTGTGTTTTGGCAATTACCGACCGTCATTGCAAGAGAAAGGGTGGTGTTGCTGTTGGGTGGATTTGATTTTACTTGATTACTTATTTTCCTATTTTTCAAAGTCTGCAGCATTTCTTTCAACTCCTCTCTTGCTCTCGTGCCCAGCCCCGTGAAAAGCCCCCCAGTGCAGCAGCCAGTGATGCCCCATGCCCGGGGCTGCTAGAAACGTGGCTCTGCTCTTGCCACAGCGTCTGCAGCTTTTTGCCCCCCTGAGCTATTGCAATATCAGACGAATTATCTTCACCAAAAGCACTATTTCCTTTAGGAAAGGAGGTTCTGCCACTGATAAACCAAACAGAGGTCTGTTTGCTGCTGCTAACGACGCTTTCGCGAAGAGGCGGTGTTATTTGTCAGAGCCCATCTATTTATAAAAAAAAAAAAAATAAAATAAATTACAAAAACTCCCCCTTCAAGTCCTGTGACTGGTGCGCACGGGAGGACGCCCACGCTCAGTGGAGACTTGCTGCCAATCACACCCCGACACCGCTGAAAAAGGGAGATATTTCACACCACTGCAGCAGCCAGGGCTGCATCAGGGATGCTCAAAGAACAGGTTTGGGGTGAGCACGTTACATACCCTGCCCAATCCAGCCTCATTCACCCCGCATCCTTCACAGCTCATCTTATTATAGCAATAATTTCCCCTTTATTGATCTTTATACTCAGGTAATGACTACCTGGGGCACAAAGCACCTCAGGGGCTGCTTTAGGCCCTTCGCCCCCGGTAGCCAGTCCCTAATTGATCAGTAAAACCTCCCACTGAGTCACTGATGCATCATGTTATTAGCTGTAACAATGAGGTCTGGTCCACGTACATACCTGTGGGCACCACCTCACCCTTCAGTTTGCTCCCTGGCAGAGTCGGTCCGAATTCCTGCCACCAAGAATTTTCATCAACAGCAAATAAATCTGCCGAATTCAAGTCTTTCATTTGTAACCATTGGGCTCAAACGCATAATTTAGCCAAATTATCAGCTGCCTCCATCTTCCCGGGGAACGAGTGCAAACAACGTTTTAGGAACAGACATCTAAATTTAGTAGGGTTTTGAATAATTGATAGGCTGGTGTGACAGAAGATAGAAAATTATGTTTCTAATCATCCCAAAGCATTTCTCCTTCCTCCCACCCCCCCGAAATGAAGTCACTTTGTTTGCAGTTAAATATAGGGAAGATGTCCACTTAACAAGTATAAAATTGTGATAGCGTTAAGAGGTTATCCGCAGTAATAAAAAGTGGGGAACATGCCTGGGAATGTGATCTGTAAGGCAGATAATTTTTAAGGATGGGACTTGCCCTTGCTTTGTCTGGGGCGAGGCATGTTAGTGATCCCAGGAGGAGAGGGGAAAAAAATATAACACGCATTTCCAAACAGAGATATTTAAATTGTGTAATGTATTTCGGCATGTTACGGTAAGCTGCTGTTTGATGTTTTTCCTATAAAACCTAAATTAAGCATCCTAGAAATGGCTGTGTATCTCCTGCTCCTTGCTGCATCAAAAAACAAAATACATTTTAAATGGTTGTATTACTAATATCCTGGAAGACTTTAACACACAAACATAATCAGCCTCCCTCGACTCTCCCTCTCCATTCCTAAACACAGCCCCAGCATCAAAAAAACCCGCCTTTACATTTCAAGCTCATTTGAAATGTAAACTTTTAGCAAATAAGCAATGGCTTATGGAGCTGAATCGCCTCTGTGACTGGCAGCAAATTCCTTTTTTTCCCTCCCCTCGGCGTAAGGGGTTTGAAATACCCATCAGTGTCAAAAGAATCTGCGCAGATCGCTGCTGCTCTAAATAAGGCAGAGCAATGTTCAGAAAAAAACCTGCCCCTGTCTCGAGGAAAAACAAAACAACAAAAAATCACTCAATGGATTAAAATGACATTTCTGTCCCACGTCAGTCCGAATGACAAAGTGTCACGTTTTGCATCATTTCAAAAAGATATTCTTCAAAAAACTCAGCGTATAAACAGGCAGCGGGCTTTTGTTTGAAACATTTCAGATCAAAAGTTAAGGGAAGAACAATTAATATTGCCTATTAAAATCCCCTGTTATTGTTAGAGATACATTTTGTGGTTACTGACTATAAATAAAAGCAAAGGAACAGAGCCACGGTTTCTCACCACTGCAAATAGAAAAAGGCAATTTCCAGCTTTTTCTGTTTTGTTTTTTTTTTCCCCTCAAAGTTGCTCTTCGATGTGTTTGCTGAATAAACAGGATTAACTGTATTTAAAACAAGAGATAAAGAACAGCTTTTTATTACACTGAACAGTCTGCAGGGTTTCCAGGCTCCTCTGAATGCACTTCATGCCTGGAAAAAAAGATGTTGATATTTTACCTTTTTTTAATGACACCGAATAGAACCAGCAAAATATCCTTGTAATAATACAAATATGGAATCAACGGGGAACAGTAAAAAAAGAGCATTTTTACCATTTCTGCTTCTGGCCAAACGCCGGAGTGTCTTTCTTTTTTTCCTTTTTTCCTTTTCTTTTTTTTTTTTTTCTGTTTGCAGTTTTGCAGCAGGATGAGAAACCAGGGAGGAAAGTGTTCCTGTTGCTGAAGGGGCTTTCCCTCTTCCTTTGGCTGCAAAAACTCACCGAGCACTGTTAATACAAAACTAATGGCGAGAGTGCGATCCGGAGAGCCAGCCTGCTATCAGCTGCATTTCAATGGAGGCTTTCTCAAAAAATAGGTACAAAGAAAAGAATTTAGACAAATTTGCCTCTTAACCTTTAAAGATTTCCTGCCTATTCCAGTATGTCCTTTATTACATTAATTTTTTATTTAAATTACACCATTAACTGGATATGAATTTATCAAGAATACATATATTGATTTATAAAACAGTATCATTAATTATTATAATAGCTAGATGTAGCTGATATTACAAAGCCATTTAAAGGTTTTTAATATAACTTGGACATACATAGATAGATAGACATTATGGACAAGACTACAATTTAAACTGGCTACCAGCAGTTAATGAAATCCTTGATTTATCTTCTCGTTTAGAGATTGATTATATTGTTGCTTTGTAAAACTATTTATTTTATGCCATTTTTCAAAGGATGTCTCAATAAAAGAAAAAGATAAATAAAGCATCCAGTCAAGTCTCAAAGCATATTTGGTTTTATCCATTCTTTTTAATGCTGAAGCTGCTAATTTATTTCAAGTTTGGAGACTTGTCACCTTTACAAAGAATTGGTTTTCTTGATAGTAGCTGTGTTTGCAAATGTACAATTTCCTATATTTGGATTAAAAAAAAAAAAAAAAGAAGAAGAAGAAGAAAAGGAGGCTGTCTTCACAACAATATTGTGCTTATTTCCTAAACCAAAACCCAACAAAATGCCTTTCTGGCATAGATTTCTTAGGCATAACATTTTTTTGTTTAAGATGTTGAAAAAAAGGACTTACCCTAGTGCTGCAAAGCAGTCAGTCATGGAGAACATTTTGATTTAAAATGCAATCTGAAGAGAAGAAAAAAGGGGGGTGGGGGGTGAAAGAGAAGGAATGATATAAACAAACAGTACACCACTTTCAAGTTCCTCCTAAAATGTTCCTAGCTTAACTAATACATTGAAAGTTTAAATCTTTACACATTGTTATTGAGGGGCTATGTCTCTTGACTCTTTATTTATATCACTTATTCTTGTCTGGCAACATATGTTACCGATTTATTATAGTATTTTTTTACTGTTAGCCAGACAAATGTAAGGGCTAGCTGAGCAGGGGTAGTTGCATCTGATGAGTTTAACAATTGCAGGGCATCCTTTAGGGGTAGCCAATGGGCTCTTTTGAAGCTATAATACTCACCATTAACCATTTTCATGCTGACATATTTTTATTGTTGAAGTTGGGGCTTCCCCTGTTGTCAGCCTCTTTTGTACTCAATGGATTTGCAGGCAGATCAAATAGGGTGGTTGAGAGTGGTTCATCCCGCAAAGGTTTTTGTAGGTGTCTCAAACCACACTCTTACAGCTTGGCACCTAAATCTGCATAGTGCCACCCCCGCAACCGAATAAAGAAAAAGACACGCAGAAAATAATACTCTTTAAAAAAAAAAATCTAATTCCATAATCCATGACAAATGCAAGCAAATCCTGACCATAGGCGGTCAGATTTCTCAGTGCCATTACTGACACCAAAAGGTTACGGGGAGGAAGGCTTTTCCCATCAAAGCAAACCCCTCTGAATTCTTATTTTAAATGAATGCACCAACAGCAGAGGGAGAATTTGCAAGGACAGAGGGTGAGCTGGATGTCACATTTTACACAAGGTGTTTTTAGGTGACCCATTCTGGACTAGGAACTTGAACTCTGCCCACCTTTTCCTTCCTACTCATTCTCTGTCCCTTCTCCTTGTTCTATGGCAACAGGTTCCTCCAGCTTCACTGAAAACTGTACCCCTGTGTCATGTTTTACTGCCAGAGCCCCATCTTGAGGTTCTGGGAGCCAACAGGTTTTTACAAGCCAAGAGGATATAATTCCTAACTTTTCCCACAATTGCCAGCCTTTTGGTGCCAGATCAGACCATTAAACCTACCAGCAAGTATATGAGACACTTATCGTGGGATGCTCAAGAGCCCTCCCCCAACAAGGATCACAAAGTAGATTGTAGGGCACCCTCCAAAGTTTCCTGCTGGTCAGACCTTTAGGACAGGAGACAGCTCCAAAAAGTTGGGTTTAATTTCCCTTGCATCTTCAGGAATTTAAGGAAGAGGCTGTTTAAAGCTAACGTGAAAACACAGGACCTGAGCAGTGATGATCTATCGGGGAAAAAGGTACAGCAAGCAGCGTTTTGGGTGGAAGATGAGATGTTTCAGGTAGAATAAATACAGAAGTTGCAATTAAACTCATAGGGCTCCCTTGAAGGGGGATATTGGGTTGGTGGGTCAGGGCAGTACTGACAGCAGTAGGGGGTCCTTGACAAATACCAAGCAATATAGTTTTAACTGGAGAAGAGCAAGGGGGGTTTTTGTTTTGGTTTATTGACAGTTCAGTTGTTGTGGGCTAATTTGTTGGATTTTTTAATTTTGGAAAATGGTCAGACATTCCCTCTACTTTTTATAGTGGGTTCTGAGGAGAATGAGTAGAAACTGAACTTTCTAAAGTAGGTCAGGATTCAGCAGCATGCAAAAAAGAACTCCCATGTTTACTTTTCTATTACATAAAACTGGCTGAACTTTTTTTTTTTTCAAATTACAATTTAATTATACTTTGGATGACCTCCTAAAACAATTTGCAACCCCAAAATGAACCTTGGGAGACAAGTCTTGTCCTTCTGAATGCCAAGAGCGCAGTGGAAAAGGCTGAAGGATGAAATGGGCACACCAGGACTCCTACAACTGAGGGTCTGAAGTCTTGGCTTTTCCCATTTCTCCACAAAGGTTTTATTTAGGCAGGTGTCATCCATGTCCTTGGCAAATATCAAATGTTTGGTGGCAGTATCAAAGCTTGGAGCATATGGATTATTACTTACTTAATCTTTTATTTTAAGGACGTTGCTGGCAACTTCATAATTAAACTGGTAACCTCCTTTAAATTTTATTTATTTTTTTTTTTTTGGCTGGGGAGGGAGGAACAGGGAGTGCAGCTCGGTCTCTCAATCACTCTCTTTCTGTTTTGTCCATCACCTTGGTTTCTTTCCCCTGTTTTTGACCTGTACTTTTTCTGGATCAGACACTGGCAGGTTGAGAGGTAATAAGAACCAGATGGACATAGTGCAGAAATTGCCCAAATGGGTACGAGAATGTGGGGAGCTGTCAGGCATGGAGAGAAGCTGGAATTTTTCAGCAATAAAATGGGATTTATCGCCACTCTACCACAGTCATTGCCGACAACCGTTTACCTTGACAGAAACCCCATTCCAATAGGCCATACCGATGCAGATTTTTTTTTTACTTTTTTTTTTTTTTTTCCCCCAAAGAGTGATGATTGGTATTTGTTCTAAGGCTCAAATGGCCTGCACTAAAGGTGAAGCATTAGGCCAAAGTCCTGTATTCCCTACTGAGGCAAATGAACCTGCTAAAATAAGTTCCTTCCACGATAGCTGTGTAATTGAAACCAGAAAGTGAGAGAATTTGATAAATTGCTTGACCCTGAAGGAATGTTAAGGTCATAAATTTTCATTGCATTTTTTTTTCTTCTTTTTTAGGAAAAAAAAAAAAATCTCTTTTATACGTATATAGGTAGATAGATATATTATGTTTATTATTTGTCTCCGAATTCCAGCTAGCTTCCAGATCATTACTTTGCCATCCTCTCCTACCTACACCTTCCTAGCAGGGCTGAGGGACACAAAATACAAACAGCAGCACTGCTAAGGAATCTGCCACATAAAGCACTAACAACCCAAAACTGGGAGTTTAGCAAGTGGAATCCCTTTAGAAAGACAAAATAAACAACAGAAAAAAAACCCCAAACAATACTGTACTTGAAGAGTGTTGGAGTAAAAAAAAAAAAGTCAGTAAATCATTTACAGGTTATCAAACATTTTTTGCTACTCTTACCTTTTTTTTGAGGTTACTTAGAAGTGGTGTTACCTTTTACTTCAAAAAGAATGACCAGTGTTTTATGAATAGTATGTAAAATATTGAATAATATGTATATAATAGGATGTCCCTTCAAGCTCAAAAAGACATGAACAAACCACAAACCCCACAGTATCTTATTGTGAAAATACACGCCTTGAGAATAAACAAGAGAACATAAACAAGAAAATAAAAGAAAAGTAAACCAAGAAAAAGGATGAGAATAATTAGGAGACTAATAAACAAGGTAAAATATCCAAAATATCCAGGCATGTTCCCGTTCTGTGCTTGCACCCATAAATAAATTTCAGCCATGCTAAAATAGCTCCTAAGAAGAAGCAGAGGGAAAACATAGAAGTATTTTGGTTTTGTGTATGGTTGTTTGTTTTTTTTTCCCTGCAGTAGCAAAATTTACTTCTTTAACTGCAGCAGCTTCTGTTTCCCAACTGCTTGAAATTTGCCATTATATAGTAACTGCTTTTTATGATCTCACTGCTTTCCTCCCCCCTGATTTGAATATAACATTTCAGGGGCACGATTGTCGCACTTCAATAAGGTGTTACACTTCACATAGCCATACATACTTAACCCTACATGAAGCAAGTTAAATAATCATTAGCACAGTAACCCATTGCTATCAAAAACTTATTGGTCCTCTAAATTTTAAATTAATGGCCTGTCTTCCCTTGTTCTGTGTATGTGTCTGTATCTGGTTTTCAGCCACTTCAGTGCAAAGTCATAGACATTTTATCAACACGTATTAGATGATTTGCATTATTGACATCTCAATTTAAAAATAAAATTAAAAAAAAAAAGCACAGGGAAAAATAGTTCCTGCTGAGTTGGTTTGTCCCTAGACCCCTGATTCTTAAGTAACTCTTCAGAGTGTTAATTAGCAGCCAATATTTGATGAACCAGTAAAGAAATGTACTCTACTCCTCTCTAGCCAGGTTGTTTTAGCTCAAATAAGTTTCCTTAAGGAAGCATGAAAAAGAGAAGTTAAAGGGGAAAAAAAAAAAAAAAAAAGAAGAATTGAAACAATGCCCCTGTAAAATCCTAGCAAAAAGAAACTCAATAATTTATACTCACTTTTTCTTTTTGGAGATGTTAAATAAAACTACGGTGGGGTGAGGTTTTCTTGCTTTTTGAGGGACTTTTTTCCCCCTCCATAAACTTTCTGGCCCAAATCCCTTCTTTCCTTTTTATTTCTTTGAGTCCCAAAGTAATTGCTAGTCATTTTAAGACAGTTACTTATCCAGAAAATGAAGGAGTATCGGCTGTGTTTCAATTAGAGAAGGAAAAAAAAGATAAAGACTTGGAACACAACCGAAAAATGCAAAGTGACATATTAGGATGAGAATTTTCATCTGTTGCTGTATAAATATTTTAATAAAAGTTCTAAAATAATGTGTCTGCCTCCTGCTCTATAAAAGAGAGGAGATTATGAAGTGCAAATGATGCAGCTTAGATGTATAGATCCGACTGGGATTTTTCACCATTAAAGAGTCCCTTCATGCCTCTCCTCCAGAAGTTGGTTTTAGAGCTGTTTCAGACCCCAAAAAGTATAAATCTCATAAGTATAAATAAAAGATGACCGGCGAGTGGCTTCAATCACTAATATTTTTTGCAAACTAATGTTCAGCTGATGCAACTCGATTTTGTTTTGCATCACATTAGTGTCACAGTGGCAATGACTGGCCTTTATTCACCAACCCTTTGAGTCAGCACTTCAAGACATCTCTCAAATTAGGTCATACTGCAAATTTGCCGGTGATACAAAGGTTGATTAAGAGAGCTTCACAATTTTAAAGGGATGTCGTGTGAGGAGAATTAAGGCCTGGTTGATAGTTCCAGGAAATGTGAGGCCCCGTAACTACGTGAAAATAATGTATGGGCTCTATGGGGAAAGAACATATTTCCTCAGAGCGCTTGAAGTAATACTCATTTACAATTTAACCAAGTCCTCCCCCCACTTCCCCTCACTCCGTTACAGGAGCAATTGTATGATGGGTCTCGAAAACAAGCCATGAATTACAGCACAGAGGCAGTGAGACGAGCCCCGTTCTCCTCTTGCTGAAAGTCAGTCCCCTCTTCTCTATCTCCTTTGATCTTCTTGGGAAAGACCTATTCCTCACTGCTCCCAACAAAGTATCTTGGTTTCTGCTTTCCCCCATAAAAACAAACCCAGCATCACAACAGGACCCTTCACTCGTAATGTAACAACTCCAAGCTGAAGCTGAATTGCCGTGTAAACCTCCCCTGAAGAACTGGAGGGGATGATCAGCAGTGACCGCCAATCATGGTGGTCAGAGCCACGACTGCAAATTACTTCAAGCCCAATTTAGGCATTTTAATGAAGGAGCCAAAACGTTTTCCCCCCTAAAGCACAGAAGAGACAGTAGCTCTTCTTGATTCAGGGTCTGAGCACACAGGAGAAAGAATCTCAAAGGGAACTACCAGCTGCCAAGCGCTTCTGGAAATCTGGCCGCTTCATTTCGGATGGCTAAGTGGGAAATGAGATGAATGATCTCTTTGAAGGGAAGCTGCCATTTGTTGGGAGGTCAGACCCAAACCTAACATTTTTGTGGCACTCGGGGATTTTAGATATCCCAAACTTTCTCTCTTTGCAGGGAATAACAACATACGAGGAGCTGCGAGTTCCTCCTAATTTGATGTAAGTGGATAAAAGTCAACTGCCAGCTTTGGTTTGGTTTAACTCTTTGGCGCACTTGACAAGGCAAGAAGCTGCTATTAATTTGAGTTTGCCTAATACATCAATGCTCAGGATAGGGAAAAAAAAAAAAGGCGGGAGTTTGGCTGCAGCTACACTGAAAGCAGCATTTAACTCACAGTCACTGAAACTAGAGTTCCCCCAGTTATCTTTTCTGTGCTTAGGAATATTACCATGATTTAAGGCTATAGCAGCAGTGAAAAAAACACAAACAATTTAAAACCAGAGCCCAAAGAGAGGTTTTTTGCCATATGAATAGCCATGAAAGCCAGAAAAATGTTTCTCATTCCCTCTTGTATTTCCCTTCATTTCTTTGCAGCGGAGTCCCTGAACTTGCATTTCTACCAGGGGCAGCTGACTTCATTTCATGTTTTTGATGTTACGATCACCCACAGACCTTTCCATTCTCCATATGTTTCTGGATTCAGTCACTTCACCCACAGCCCTCCCCGACAGTATAACACCTCAAATACCCCCGCATGGCAAAGTCTATTTTATTCCCAGTCACTTTCAATTTGCCTCCCGTGTTTCTCTGAAGGGTTTAGTTGAATGTGATTTCTAGTACCAAAAGCAGAGGAGGGGGAAAGTGGCAGGCCACAAATGAGAAGGTGGCCTGTGCCACTGCCAGGAGTTGCTGCAAGTGAGAGTTTTCAAGAGAGCTGAAATAGGACCACCACGAGGTTAATATTTCAAACTACATTCACACTTCAGCTTCCTTTAAAGCTGTTTACCAGGTTAGAGAAAAATAGATATTAAACCCTAAAACTATAAGTAGTAAATGAATTTTAAAGACAACAACAACAGCAACAAAAGGTGTATGTCTGCCCTAAAAGACTCCAGCTTTCCTGCAGACCTAATTTGGTAGCACCCCCTCAACTCCTGCCCTTTGGAGGTAGTTGCTGCTGCTTCTGCTACTACTGCCCATCTCCAGCCTCCATGAATCAGGCAAGAAAGGCTATGAACTCACACCAGAGTGACTTAAACCAATCCTGGGAAAACAAATTGGGGTTCCTATAAAAAAAAAAAATTTAAAAAAATCCTACTGTCTTTTGAGTCTGTAGGGACACTGAGAACATGCTTCCAAGCTCTTTTGTTCTGCCCTAAGGGATGGAAAGCTGCTCTTAATACAAGAAAACAAAGCCTTCCATTGCCACTACCAACAAGGAAAAAAAAAAGAAAAAAAAAAAGGAAAAAAAATTGAACCGCTTATGAACACTTTGCTCCGGGCTCTGTGGCAGTAAGGAAAAATCATTGCAACCATCACAAGACTTGGCAACACCAGGGCCATGCCAGCAGAGTGTTCTTCCCCATTACTGTAAATCACAGACTGAGCCCAGTTTATTGTGAAACATCCAATTGTGGCTCCTTGAGTACGATAAATAAAACCACCGTCCCTCGGTGCACTTGACTAGCATTTGTGGAAGCGAGGGGAAAATTCACACTTCTGCCCAGGGTCAGGACAGAGGCAGCTGATCCTTCAGCATAGCTTGGTGGGACAAATCAGGGCAGAGTTGCAAATAAATACACTATTTTCTATGCCTCCATCCCCATTTGCACAATTGCTACAGCTGAGACAACCATTTTGTTCATTTTAGGCATTGAAGTAATAAATATTTTGGGAGAGTGGACCTGGGCTCATTTTGGGTTGGGTTTGAGTTTTAGGGTTTTTTGTTAGCCCAGTTCATACGTGGATCAAAACTGAACATGTACAGTGAAATCAAAGCTGAAATGGTCCCTGGGGCTGAGGCAAGTCACAAGGGGTGACATTCACCTTTAGCCAAGGAGCCACAAGCCCATATTACAGCTACAGCCCTCAAACGTGTGCCATCAGTGCTTCATCAGGGCCCTGCTTCAGCCCAGCAAGGATGGTATTGCTCAAGCCTTTCCTCTGGGAATACGTCAACAGGCACATTTAAAACTCAGCTTCTGCAAGCTATCAGCCACAGGCCCTCATGCCAGGAAAACTCACACAGACACTAATGGAAACAGGACACAGGGAGCAGAGCCTGCGCAGGGTTAGATCAAACTGTGCACATATTTCATAGGATTGCTCCTGCCCCATCATGGCTTTACTTCTATTTTCCACCACGCAGAGACCCAATGGAAGGACAGCGTGAGGCAGCCAGAGGCAAAACAGTTCTGTAAATAAGACCAGCTCTGAAACCTGCCAAGTGACCCTCAGATATAGCAGGCAGCATAATGCAGGACTCATTCCCTACAGGACACAGCCAGAAAATGTTCCAAAATAATCGATTCAGAGCCCTCTTCTTGCTTGGAGCTGGTCCCCTTTTGTGCATAGACCAGATCAGCTGAATATTTATAGATGAGAGGGGAGGTCAGACTGCTTCATTCGCCGCTCTGGTCCCCCCTTGGCCAGCTTTCTCACAGCCAAGTCGCCAGCTGGCGGGTAGCACCTCTCCCCGCTGCGCCGGGAGCGCAGCGTCCTCCGAGCGCCAGCTGGCTTTCGGGGACACCGGCGGTGACAGACCCACGGCAAACCGAGTCCCTCCAACCTCCCAGGTGACTGAGCTGAAATTAGAACGGGCCCTCGCACGGTAATGTTTAGGCAGAACTTTCCTCCGCAGGGGATAAAAATCCATAATTTAAGTCCTTTTCTCCATCCCCCATCTCTTTTCTCCTCCCCAGCAGCTTCGCAACTCAAAGTCCCCTTTGGTATGATTTACCCACCAAGCCATACAGGCCAGAATCCCGCATACAAATCTGCATAAACCTTGCATCTTCACCAATAGGTCTCGCCTAGAAATAAGCTTAAACTTCAGGATGAGAAGGAGCCAAGTGGTTAAGGGCAGCCAGTTTGCTTCACCAGCTCCATTGAGCAGATGAGAAAAAGCACCTAATTAGCTAAATTTATTAATATGCTGCTTTTTTTTTTTCAAAGAGGATACAGCTACATTATAGAGGTGAAACATGACTTTTGATGATCAAGCAAGCAGTGATTAAATAAGGTTAATCCTCATTTTATATGCTAATAGGATATTTATAATCTCAACTGCATATGCAATTTAGCTATTTTATTTTCTGTTGTTAAGAAAGTATTTCTTATTAGCGAAAGAGAATACCCCTACATTCACTGCAGATGCTATTTTAATTGGGCTCAAGTGCATTGTGTGTAATTAGTCCACTTCTCTAATATTTCATCTATAATTACACCATGAACAATGTGCTTAAATTTCAGAAGGGCTGCCAGTTTAAATTTTTTTTTAAATAAAGCTGCTAATTAATTGGTGACCCTTCCCTTGGACAAATGATTCGTACTGTAGCCTGGCCCCAGGGTTCTCAAAGGATCGTCTTTTCAGAAGTTTGAACACCTTGTTTTGATATGCTGCCTCTGATCTGAAAAACATAAAGGCACCCACAGCATCCACCTGGTTTTGCCAGGACCACCAGTACATACCTCCTCCTGAGGTACCAAGCACAGGCATGATTTTAGTAGCAATTTTAGACAATGCTGGCTATTGAGAACAAGCAAAGAAAATGAAATAACTGGATGGTATTCATCTCATTCACCTAATAAATTATCTCCATAGTTTAAAGAGAGGACAGTGATGTGGCCGATAGGGGAGGGCTCCCATGCTCCACCACGGTGGCCCAGCTCCATAATAGAGAAAAAAGAAAGAAATTGCCCCAAACATGGTGCCAGTGAACATGTCGTGATCCTATCAGCAGGACTGAAAGGTCAGCTCTAAAATACATCCTCTGCAAATGTCAGGACAAGGTGCTTCTCAGAGCTGGAGATCAAGCTGAGCTCTCTCGGAGGAAGGTAACATAATGTGCAAGACACTTCAAGGGGTAAATGTTTCCTTCTGTAAAATACTTGCATTAATTTCACTGGCTGCACACTGTGCTATCAAGCCTGGTGTCTTTGGTGTAAGATCAAGTGGAAAACAGAGGATACAATACTGGGACACAATGGTGGTCCTCAAAGTAGAATCACCTACTCCCTGCTGCACTTTCCCTTCCCCCTAAATGGCAGCAAACCTCTGGGCAACAAACAGACATGGGTAGATTTTTATATATAGACATGCACAAAAGTCATACCTGGTCATGCTGAGCGTGAAGGATCTTCACCTCATGCTTCTCAGACAACCATTTTGTAAACACCACTTTCCAGCTCAGGCTTTCCTCCTGGCAGGGCAGCTCCACCTCAGATAGGCCAAATCCAGCTCAAAATTAATAGGGAAACTTCAATAACCTTGAGGTTGGCAGTTTCACTGCTGTCCCAGCAAGCTGCCACTGCTTCCCATGTCCAACCTTGGTCAGCCCATTGTGGGACTTGCAGTCAAAGGGGTTATTCCCAGGGCCTAATGATTTATGACAAGCACACAGAGAGTCCTAGAGGACATCCACAATTAATCTTCCTAGTTTTATCTCCCTAAAACACCCTCAATTTAGGGCGAAAATAAAATTTACATAAATATCCCTCGTCTTTTCATGGTTCCCATCCCAGAAGTTAAACCTTTTCATGGACAGTGGAGTAGGTAACTAAGCTGGTGGGATAAGCAAGGTGAGGGCAGTGGCCTTTATCTCTCCAGAAACCTTTCAACATGGGGATGAATGTCATGGGCCAACATGTGTCCAGCAGAAGTCAAGGCTGAGGAAGAGACAAAGACACACTCCCCAGAGCTGGAGACCACAATAAGTATGAGATACTCTTTGGGGTGTCCCAGGACCACGTTGCAGGGGTGCTACCATACTCTCCTTCCCAAAGGAGAAGAGCCAGCACTTTGGTTTCAGGTTTTTCTTCTCCCTGGGGGGGTGTGAAATCCTAGTTGCTATTTGGGGAAGGGTGATTTTTTTTCCTCCCCACACCCTCATCCCGCCCAAATGAGCAAAAAAAAAAGCCTGACCTCTTCCCATCTGCTGGGGAAAGCCAAATCGCTACCAATCTGGCTCTAATGTGAACTAGCTTTTTCTGCCCAGAAGTTTATTTTTCAAAACAAGCGTGCCTGCAAAGCAGTGTTTATTTAAAACACAGTATAAATGCCAGTAACCCAACATGCACAGGGAACAGCACCCGCAGGTCTCCCGCTTAGTGCTTGAGAGCTATTAAGTAAATCAGGGGAAAATTCCTCAGGAAATGATGGGGTTAGGCCTGATGGGCATCCCCATGTGATTAAATGCAACTTAATGAGGTCACGGGTGACAGATTTGGGCACAGAAGTGTTTAAACAGCATGCAAAAAAAAAAAAAAAAGGCATTCATAGCACACCCGGGATGGGATTCGAGGCTGGTTGTGTTATCCTGTGGTGCAAAAACACACCAAAAAGGGTGGCCTTCTTGCACACATGAGCTTCTCACAACCTTCTCTGACAACTTATGCCATTGAGCAAACATTACAAGGGCTCTCGGCTGGGAGTGGTCTGGCCAGTGTCATGAGTCAAGGATGGCCAGCATCGCTTTGATTTCTTAGAGGTTAGAGAAGAGGATTTAGGTCACAACGCTTTATTTCCACCTCAACCCCCCCAACACTTCTAATAGAAAAATGGTTGTCTTGATCGAAGGAGCTAAATTCTGCTGTCATTCTGCGGGACTGCAGGATAATTACATTGACTTTATCCGAGCACTTCGGTTTTGCTGATACATCTGTCAAGGACAGGAGGGGATTCTTGGTGTCTCAAAGTCCCTAGAGCATTTGTTCAAGTAACCCTTCAACATTCACACAAGAGGGTCTTCTTACACACTCCATGACTAAATCACTAGGAAAAAAGGATCCTGGCTGGCATCCCACCAGCAATAGGGCATCTTTGTGGAGTGATAAAAGGGAATGTTTGCTTTTGTCAGCCTTAGTTCCTGGCCAAAAAGGCTTTTCCCATTGTGCTCTGTTGGCCATGAGCAACGCACTGTTCCTTCCCAAACAATAAATGGATACCCATAGGTTTTCAGTGTGGTCAGCAATGATGCAATATATCCTCCCAGCTGGCAACACCTTCAGTTCTCTATTTACTGTGCTATATTATTAGTCATACAGCTCACCTGGTAGAGTGACTTGCATTCACTTGTGAAGAATGAAGATTTTACCAGTTGACTATTTTTTAAAAAAAAAACTACCCAAAACCTAGAACCCAAATTAGGTAGAAAGGGAAAGGCCAAAGGGAAATTATTGCTGTTTTAGACAGCAGCATAAATTTTCTTCCTATTTTTAACCTAGCTTTTAATTTAATAAATTTTATGACCCTTATATTAAGTACATATGTTTTACAAGACATTGTGTCCCTTGAGTCACCCTGAATTTGCTCTATTATAGCAGAGTTAAATGAATGAATACTGTGTTTCTGATTTCAGCTCACTCCTTATTTGATCCTTATATAGTCAATAAACCTCCATAGAAGCATGGAGTAACTGGATCAAGCAGGGTGCCAAATCTGTGTTTGGGAACTCTGTTAGTCTTTAAAAGGGAATTAGTAAATTGCTATTCTCTTATTCAGATCCTACTACACCACTGCCAGGTTTTTCCCATGTTGTTTACAAGGAGTAAATGGTGATATCGATAAGACTCTTGAATTTGTACATTACCAATTTAATTTTCGTATGATAATTTAAAAGGGAGGTCAAGTTTTCCTTTGAGCCTCCTAGTCCCCAAAACATAACTAATTTTTATTTTTTTTCTATTGCTCTCTGGAAAGTTGGAAGAGCAAAATGCATTTAAATCAGCCCTGTACAGGTTATGGACTATTCCCAAACAAATACAATTTTGAAAGGAAAATGGGAGATCTGTTAGAAACACTTGAACAAAGGCCAACCCTTCTTTCCTAGTATAAGAAATCCTTTCACTGAAATTGAGGCATATAGGCTAGTAGGTGACTGCAGAATAATGCACCAAAAAAAATTAATGCCTGCTACAAATTCGAATAAACAAATTGGAAGATCAATCAAATTAGCTGGAGGGGATCCCTTTACAAAACTAAAGTGCCCTGATACTCAGTGCCTACAGAGAAAATAAGCATGTACCAAGATTATTCTTGTTTGGGTGCATTTACACTGTTTATTTAAGTAATACATGAGGGCAGCTTTTCATAACAGGATTGCAATGGTGGCAAAACACAAAGATTAGAAAGGGATAGTTGATATTTGCCTCACAGTGGGAAGCACGAGTTATTGATTGGCCTTGTATCAGCCTAGAGTTCCTTTTTAATATAATAAGATTAGTTTGGAAGGGTGTTTTATAAATCGGGTGGTTTCTTATTTGAGTAGTGACTCTTAGCGACTTGCCAAAGTTCAGTAAATATGCAGAGTATAGTACATGCACTTTATCTTTGTGTATTAGCTATGACATAAACACAGAGGGGAAAAGTCAAATTTTATACATCAGAAAATGGGTCTGTTGCCAGACATTCTAACATCGCATATTTAATTTCACTGATGTATGTTAAAATGGGAAACCAAATTCAATGAGCTGTTTGTTTCTTTCTACAAATACACTTACATCAATGACCTCTGAGGACATGACCTCCAAATGTAACTAGATGTTTAAAAGAACCTCGAAGATCTATATAAGACATTAACGTTTGTGTCAGAGGGCAGTATACAAGCATGTATATACTCAGCTGTCTATATGTCGACTGCCATATTTTTTATTGTTACAGGAAACCAGCCAAAGTCCCAAACAGGAAAATTATCGGCTCCTTTTATTTTTTCTTGGCATGGTCCTGTTTAAGACTAAAGGCATGACCTTAACTTATAACATATTTTAGCCCTATTCAGTAACCGTTTGGGCCACTTCTGTGTGGGGTTTTAAAGGCTACCTTAGAATCATAGAATAGAATCATAGAATCAGCCAGGTTGGAAAGGACTTCTGAGATCATCAAGTCCAACCTTGGGGAGCACGAGGCTCCCACAGTGGCATGGCACATGGAGGTGTGTAGCACTCTGTGGGAGGATTCATACAAGGCTCCTAAAAGAGAAAAATTAATCATTTTAGTTGGGCATGGGGAACTCCTGGTCACCTCTCCGGGGACAAACTGATGTCAAGTTCTGCTGTCTGTCAGCATTAAGCGCCTGTTTGCTCTTTCACTAACATGTGGTTTGAGAACAAAGCAGCTCAAATCTCTCCCATTCTTAATAAAGCATCTCAAATTGCTGAGTAAAATTCCCTAATCCTACCATCTTAATCTGAAAACACCAACGCCACATGGTAACACTGAGGTCTCTTTTTGTCCACCGTGGAGCACCATTGACATCAATGTTTGATTTGGAGCTAACTTTTCCTGGAGCCGCCCATTACCAGAGGGAAACCTCAGGTGCTTTGTTCTCAGAGCAGGTCTGCCGAAGTAATTTTTCCTTCCATATTTTTTCACTGCCAGTGAGAAACTAAATACAAAGCAAGAGGAGAATAAACTGGCGTAGTTTCTCATCTCCATAAACATGAGGAAGGATGCAGCAGCTACTTGCCTGAGTTGACTCCCACAGTCCAGAGGTCAGTCTAGAAGAGACAAGCTTCAACACTTTCATCAGTATAAGCAAGCAAACTGGGTGTAGAAAGTAAGAAAGCAAAACATCTGATCTGAAGAGGATTGTGCTGTTGTAACCTGGCACAGTAAAGAAGTCTAAACACCAAGTGACTTGAGCACAATGCCTATCTGTAGACATTGTTCTTACATAAAACTCAGCTCTCATCCTAACCAGTATTTTTCGGCAAACATTTAATCGATAACAACAAAAATCAATTCCCAATTTCTGCTAGAAAAGTTATAGAAATTACTACTTGCTCACTCTGAAACCATTCCTCCTACTATTACTACTGCTCTCCTACCACTATTTTCCTGTGTCAGTTTTAATTGCCCTGTCCCAGCTTCAGTCAGTGATACAAACAAAGCCCCAAGAGGATGAGATCAAAGATCTGCCTGTCCAGAAGTAGTCAGAAATCATTGTCCAGGGAAGAACAGAAGTGTCGAACAGCAGCATTTCTTTCCCAGTCCACCCTCTCTGTGGAAGATGAGATATGGGTCAAGTTCTCCTTTAGGCAATTGCCAAAGATGCAGAAGTTTGCCATATAAAACTCAGGAAGATGGAGAAAACAAGGTAGTTTTCACTTGAGTAGACTTAGTTCCTTTTCTTCCTGTTGATTTCAATCATTCCTTTGAGATTTAGCTGTAGAGGTCCATGAACTGAGTTGTATGCACAATTACCTAGTCCTACTTTGATCTATATTTGCTAAAACTTAGTTTGTGTCTCTGTTCTCCTCCATTTCTGACCTCAGCAATGTGTGTGCCTTGGTTCAAGCTTTGCTCCCTGGAAGAGGAATGCAGAATAGCCCCTCTAATCAGGGCCAGGTCAGCGGCAGAGTCAGGACTTTTATCCTAAAAGCCATAAGGGCTCCATAAAGAGCAGCAACTAAGTCCCCGTGAGGAAACTTCTAACATGCTTTCTTCCTCCCATCACCAAGTAAGATACCAAGAGTAGCTTCACTTCTGAAGCCATGAAAAATAACTTCAGGTTTATAACTAGCAATAGGCAGCTGGAAGACATAACTCACTGCTGAGCTGTTTATGCACAGCTGGGGCAGACTGGTGTGGAAGGGAGTGTGCAGGGCAGGTGGGCACCAGGATTCACAACAGTCAGTTCTATAAACCCTTCTGGTCGGCTGCAGAAGGGACCAGCAGGGTCATACCCTTTGAGATGCCAAGGCTAGAGGCTGAAATATATCAAAAAATGCACTATCTGGGCTATAGTATTTGGGAAAATAACAGGTAGGACTTTGCAGCCCTGTGCCGCAAAACTTGGTCATGTAAAAGGTTTCTCAGCATAAGAGATGGCTCTTGAGATCGGAGATGAAAAAGCTGCAGAATATTTTCCTCGTCTATCATATCTCCAAAAAACTTAAACTACCTCAAGAGGCTTCCAGCTCCCAGCTGGAGGCAGCAAGTTAATAAAATGGATACCTATGTCCAGAAAGGATCCTAGAAAGATCCCTGCAGTTCTCCTGGTAAGGATAAAGCTTGGGAACCTGATTTATTGAATAAATTATAACAGTGACTTTGCAAGCAGATGGAAAGATTCTGGGGCAGTCTTTTCCACAGAAAACTCACAGATGGGGAGTTACAGAGTAACATCTCTGAGGACACCCAGAATAAATAAAGCTTTAAGGTTAAAAAGCAGGGAACAAGGTGCATCTGCACAGACAGAGCTCAGGGACTGGGACAGATGGGAGCCAAGAGAGATTGGGGAGGACCAAAGACCCTTTAGTACAGACAGGGATGACTGATCTCACACAGAGTGAGCACAGGTCAAAGTCTTAAAAAAAACCAGATTATTAGGAAACAGAAACCTTCAGAAATTTTTCCACTTTACTCCTGCAGGCAGTGAGACTGCACATTTGAGCTATGAGCTAATGGCAGGACTTTAATCAAACCATTCCCACAGAAACACAAGGACACTGGAAGCACAGCTCATTGGCCAAAATTCCTGCACACCAAGGTGAAAAATGAGCCTTGAAAGACATGCCCACAAAGCAGACATTTCTCACCCGATGAAGAACAGGCAGCCGTCAGTGCTGTGTGCTGCTCTTAACCCGAGTGGTAATAGCTACTGGCCTCAAGAACTAGTTAGCTCTCATTTATATCAGTGGAAAGCAGTGTCTCCACTGAAGTCAATATAGTTTCACGGGGCTAAGTGTGATCAAATTAGGCTCGATGTCCACAGACCTGAGTGTATTGCTTGCCTTAGGGCAGGGGAAAGAGAACAAAGGGCTCATATATTGGTATCTGTGTTTGGTCTGTAAAGTATTGCTCTCCCTTGCCCACCACATCTTTCAGCAACGGGCTGTGTGGAGTCATACAATTAAAAAGTCATTTATGTTCAAGATTCCCACATCCCTGACGTATGCCTTGTCACAGCACGGGAGTTCAGCTCTACTTCAGAGGGATTCGAGCATCATGAAAACCTGGCCACCAGCAAAAATCATTCTGAGAGGAAAAAGGAGAGGGAAAAAAAAGAGACAGACATACACAGAACAACCTGGAGATGTTACAAGACTCCATCAGAGCTGGTTCTGGGCACGAGCAAAACAGGCAGCTGCCCAAAACAGCAGGGAGAAAAAAGCTTAGGAGTGTTTCCCCAGGTGTCCTTCCCCCTGTATGGCAGCAGAGCCTGGCTGATGGTCCCATCAGTGGCAACCAGAGTCAGGGACATGAAGAGCCAACCTTCAAGGGCACCTCCAGGATTCATACTGGTAGTCATGAACATCAGGGGTTTGTTTGCAGTGCTCCAACCCAGATTGTAAAACCTCCTGGCTTCTGCAGGTGCTGGAGGCAGAGCCCTGGGAAGATGCTGGTGAGCCTGGAAGAGGACAACCACTGCATACGGGGACCTCAGAATCTGATCCTGGGAAAAGCTCACCTGTGCTGCTGGAGCCAGATGATTGCCCTTTTCTATTTTCCCACATTCGGACTTTTGCATGATTATCACGACACCATCCCCACCAGCTCTGGGGCAAAGCACATAGGTGAACTTGCAACTGGAGGCACACACACACATACAAACATGCACCGCTTTTCTCAGCCATAGTATTTTATAGCCCATGGGGGAGTAACAAGCCTGGGCTCGGTATCTGCCTCATGGTATGATATAACTTTCAATCATGTTAATTAAATTAATATGGGCCATGCTAATGAAAACCACAAAATACTATTTTGCTGTCCATGAGCACATACATTTTGATAATATCAACTTGTCATTCCGATGTTCCTTTCTGCACCAAATATCAGCAATGTAAACATCTAACAACACTTTCATCATAACAAAGGAAATTCTGCATCAGCACCAGACTGAATGCAGACAGACTTGTGTAAGCAGCAAGCACCAGAAATATTCAGACATTCTAGGGCTTACCAAGTCTTCAACAAATGCTCCTCCTATCTAATCTTTTAATCTACTTTTAAGGTATATTTTTGGCTCGTGTTTTGTTTTAGGTTAGGAGGTTTTTTATTATTATTATTCTTTCCCTGCGTGATTAGCCATCCAGGAAATGTTTAAATTACAAAATCATAAGGTTTAAAAGATTTATAGATCAAATTATATTAGCCTAATGCAATAGGCCAGCCATACGGAAATTAGAAGTCTTTATATTATATTTTGGTTATTAAATTGCTCCCTTTATACTGTTTAGTTTGTTTGTAACAGCAAGGTTTTGCTGTCTGATGTCAGAACCCGCAGAGTAACCAAGCAAAAACAAATGACTTAGTCCTTGGTTCAAAGAAATAATAGGTTACTAGCATAATTAATTTTATGTTTAATTACTGCAGAATGAAACAATTCAACAATATCCAATCAATCCTCAGAATGACAGAACAGAAGGTCAGCAGTTGCTAAGTCAATTGTTTTGAAAGAGAAATTTATGTCAGGTTCTCTTTTATGTGCTGGAGAAAGAAATTGGATAAAAGTGGTCAAGCAAACGTTAATTAATTGTAGAAATGTAATCCTGTTGTCATGCAAAAATCACAGAGACTCCAGGCACAGCATTCAAAACACTGGGTATACATCAGTCAAGAACATCTAGAAATGACATCTTTGACTTAAAACAGTAACAATGAAAGAAAGGAGAGCAAACAGGAATGTTTGAAAGTCAGACTAGTTTTCAAACTGGCATTCAGAAACACATTTGTACAAGCTGACTGGTTCAGTCCGGTGGCTACAAAGGCAGGTCCACACCACCATGAAGTCTGACCCCGCTTGGCTCCTTGGTAGCAAATCTCAGAAGTGGCTGATTCTGCCTTCCCTGTCTTTCCTCAGCTTAGAGAGCCAAGGCCAGTTAAAAGGGAATTTTGTGTAAACCAAAGGCCCCTTACAAGTTAATCAGGTTCAAAATTTCCAACCCCTATGATTATTTTTTTCTCTGAGCCTCCAGGTATTCAGCAAGGTTTTATTTTCCTGCAGCATTAACTTTCAGTTGCATGACTACACGTTCCCATCTTACCTCAAAATAGCTGTTCCTGCTTCCACACAGTTTTGCATTTCAAGAGGCCTCACCTGCAGTCTCCATCATTTCCCAAGATTGTGGATCAGGTATTTACAAGACCAGGATTGCCAAGTGGGCTCAGCCATCTTTTGACTCAGTTTAATTTTTTTCTGCACCACTCTTCTCTTCAAGCCTTGCTTATGTCACCAGCAGCAACTCTCTATCACCAGCTGCTTCTTCCTTTAAAAACAACTTGCAAAAAGTCTTTAGAAAGTCTATTTTCTTACTTTATGCCTCCACCTTCACCTGGCAGCTGAAGGCTGATGAAGAAAGACCTGGTGGCCCAGTCATCAGTGCCGTAACTAGACCTGGTAATGAGGTCCATGAAAGTTTACTGCGTTGGCTCTGAAGTCTTGTCAAGGCAAGGCCAAGCACCTGGTGTTCCTTATCTTAGCTCTTGTTGCACCAAAGGTATGATCCCAGCCTTTTGAAAATTAGGACAACGGAAGCATCAGAAATCATTGATCTAATTATCACCATGCCAGCAGCCTCTTTTAATCCATTTTTACACAAAATCCAGCTGGGTAGCTGACTGCATGCAGAGCACAGACACACCAGGATCTGTGACTGTAGAAGACCTCCTTCAGCCAAGGACAAGTTTCCTCTGGCATCCAGGAAAGGATGGTGCTTTATTGTCGACTGGAAAAGTTAAGATGCAACCTTGCATGTAAACCAAACCAAGCTGTGTTATGAACCAATTGTCACGTGTAAACAGGAGGTGATTCCAGGGCATGCTGGAGAGAGCAGCCTTTAGCTCTCCAGAACACACAAAACCCCCCCCATTTTTACATGCAATCGATGCATTGTGAAGATAAACTTGCAGCAGCTTTGCAGTGCTTTGAGACCTTTGTGAGCCTCTTAGCTGCTACCAAAAAGGGGGCACAGCTAATGCCAATCTTCTTATTCTTCCACAGCTCAGCCCATTCAATGATGGGAAACCAGGCAGATAGGGAAGGAGGAGTGAGTGATGAACTCCACAACACCGCTCTGGCATTCCTAAACCTCATGCAGGGTTTAGCTCTTATTTTTTCCATGGAAGATGCCAAAACATTTGCAGATTAAGCAAATATACAGCTGTATACTTGTTTTAAATGTATATGTTATAGGAGGATCCAAAAGATGGCAGCAAATGGGAGGAGTATACCATCCAAGAGCCCTGGCGTGGACCCTTGTGATGTTACTATGGTTATGCATGGTAAACAACACCATGGAAAAAGTTACTGAGCTTGAGTGGGGGTTGATTTTTAAATCTTAGCCGGGCATCCAGTTTAAACTTCAGACGCAAATGCTTCAATGGTGTCATGAAAATATGAGGGCCTACACAATTTCTTTCTTTTAACAATAACTTTGCTACAGAGACTGAAAGCCACTGCTTTCTGTACAGAAAGATGCTTAACACAAAAGGCAAAGGCACTGAAAACAATTGTTTCAAAACATGCTCCTAGAGAGGTTATTTCATTGTTTTGCTATGCTTGAGCCTGGGCCGATGATGCCAGCATTACTAACCCTTGAAATGAGGGGGTTTACATTGGGAGTGTTGACATAACCTCAGCTACAGCAAGAAGAAAGGGTACGAGAAGATGGAAATGTATATTTTTGGAAATAGATTTCATTCTGACAACCCTATAACAAACAAGTGAAATTTTAATACTGTGCTTCGATGAAAAATGAGCTGCTGAATAAACACCAGACTAATTCATAAAGAGCAAACTCAGCGTGTTTAATATTTCTTGAACTGTCCCAAAAATTCTATTGATCACTAGTGATGCTGTAAATAGAAAATTCCTACCATTTTCAAAGGAGCCAGGAGAATCTCATTGGGGTTTGCCTATCAAACTTTTAGACACTTTTGAAGCTCCCAGGCTAAAACATAATAAATCAAATATGAAATTGTATAGTGTTGGGCTGAACTGGAACCTATGATTATGTGGTGTCTTCCTGGGATTGTTTTACTTTTTTTGGGAAGTATTTTCTTTCTACTTAATTACTGTGCCCTTCACCAAAAAGTCAAACATCCCTCCCTTGATCAATCAGCTATTTAGTCAAAAGTGCACAAATACTTCAAATATTAGCTATTAGACCATTCTCCAGCTCAGTACTGACGTATGATTGTTCATTTGCTTCTTGAAAAACTAAATCCGTGTCATGCCAAATATTAAAACAAAAGGTCATAATCTTGAGGTTGGGTCCCCCCTCCCCGTCCCCTGCTATTCTTTGCAGAGCAGAGTTGTGAAAACAGCAAGATATCAGATATACTGTATTAAGTACATCCTAAGGCAAAAGATCGAATGGATATTCAACAAGCATTTACATAAGCCTGAAAGTTGAGGATCCTTCACTGTATTTTTCTAATTTTGGGGTTTCCTTTGTCAAAGAATTACTTTTTCCTTGAACATTTTCAAGGTGATAATTTTTGCTTTTTTTCCCCTAGTGTCAAGCCTACTTGCCAAGGAGCACACTGAGGCTGCTCATACTCAGGACCCCCAAAAAAATAAATGTATAAAATCAAGACCTACTTGGGATAAGCACCAAAAATGAGCAGCATGTTGCCCATTTTAAATTCAAGCATCTTTATTTCTTCCACCCAGCAACCCTGTCCCCAAACCTGAGCCCATTGTCCCAGGGCACCAGGCGAGCTCAGACCTGCAGTTTACTGCTCAGGGGACCGGCATCTCCAGTCCAAGTTGGTGGGGGAGTTTGGGATAATTTCATGTTAGGCAGACTTAAAACCCAGGCTGTCCAGTTGCAGTGCTATTTTAACCCAAGCTAACATCTTTCCCACACTCCTCCCCTGTAGCAGGCTGACAAGCTCTCCCTTGCTAAAACTTTTTATTCCTGTCCTTTCATTTGTCCTCCTTTTCCCAGAAAACACTCCAGAATGTAACATCTGTCCTCCTTCCCTGCCCCCCCCCCCTTTTTTTTTTTTTAAGGGAAAATATATTATTTTCAAGTGGCCCACAAGATGTTCTTTGCCTACCTCCATTCTTTGCCCCACTCTCACACTCAAATACTAAAAGCATCCTTTTCCAGCTTTGTAAAACGAAGCAGGAAAGGAGCAATGATGTAGATGCCTGAACCAGCCTTGCACACAAAAAATCCCTGTCAACTTTTTGCACTGAGAAACAGCAAAGCTGCAGCTTAACCCAGGCTGCAGCAGACTTTCCGTTTCAAACGTTACCTCTTGGAATCATTCAAAACTTTTCCTTCCTTCTCCACAGACAAACAAAGATGAAGCTCTTAACATATGTGTTAAAAAGATTTGCATATTTACAGTTCAGAACTGTTCTGTTAATTCCTTTGAAATGCAGAGGTATAAAGACCCACACACACCCTTCCCAACTGCTCCCAAAGCCAGCCAGGCTGTGCTGCCTATCACTTACCCAACAGCCTTATCCTGAACCTCTGTAAGAGCTGATGTAAGTGTAATTTACACTACTTCAGAGCTGGATCCATTTGCTCAGGAGCACGTATATCAAATTCTCTCAATCCCCTATACACAATCCAAAGGTTTGCATAGGTCAGGGCATGAATCTTTTTGTTAACAATCCCTTTTTCTGTATACTCACATAGCAGAAAATTAAATAAAAATGTGTGTATATACATACATTCACATCAATTTTCTCATCTTCATAACACAGCTCGTATGGAAGGTTTTTTCCCTCCTTTTCCTTTAAAAGGATGGGGAAAGTTTGTTTTAATACAGGTCTCTCATCTTCAGCACCACTTCAGAGAGAGTGATAGGTTTGCTTGCCTCGGTTTAAGTTTATGAACTGCCAGCCCACTTTCAGTGACAAAAGAAAATGTAACCTAGGCTGGTTTTCAACCACTGATTGTCAGATCCCATGTTCAATATGTCATATGAAGTACACTTCATTAAGGACTGAATTACTTTACTTGTAACATGAGCTAAATTAAAGTCAATGTCAGGCTGCATAAATCACCAATTTAAATGTATCACTAAGTGAAACAGTCATCATCACCCTGTGCCCTAAAATAACCCAAAAATCTGGGCTTCATTTTTATACGTTGTAAGCATGACAGATAGGAGGTTTTTTGTTCTTTGCTAGGACTCACAATTTTACTGTCAGAAACTATTGAACTTTTAAGGAATAGCAATGGCCCCGTAACACCTCTCATCACACAATGTATTTCATGGTGCCGTGAATTCACCGCTCACGAGGAGCAGACCCAGAGCATCCATCAGACTGTCACAGAAGTCCTACATTATACTGACAGAGTGGAAATTTGGTATCCATCCTGTTTAAGCAAGGGTATGGGAAGGGACAATCCTGGGAACACTTGCACAGTCACCAGGGCAGTCCCCCTTGGGTCAGCCCCTGGATGACATGACTCAAGTCAATGGGGTATCACAGGATTCAGGAAGACAGTTTCCCACCAATATATTTTTCTATTACCAGAGGTGGAAAAAACTACATGAAAAGGAAATAGTTGGCAATAAAAAAAAAAAATACACCAGTGCCTCATCTGTAAAAATCCAGGACATAACTCTTCCCTCTTGCAGCAGTTTTATTCCAGTGCAGCCCTGTTGGGTAAGGCATCACTTTTTCTCTACCCTAAGCTGAGAACAGATTTAAGCCTCCTAGATCCATTCTGAAATTTTAGGGAAGGCACTGGATGGCCAGAGCCGCGAAAGATGTTCCCAGATGACAATGGGTGGCAGAAATAAGTAGCATGAAGGGCCAATTTTCATGCCCATTGCCCAAGTCAGAAAAACGCTTCTGAGGTCCGAGAAAATACATCAGTGTAAAAGTGGTGAACGCAAGTAAAGAATTACAGTCCAAATTGCTTCTTTATATTTATTCCAGCTGTTTGAACAGTGTATTAACTTCTGTTAAATACATAAACTAAATTTACTTATTAAAAAGTAAATAAGACTTGTCTGTTCTTTTCAATAGATCTTTCATGTGTTTTTAGCTTGAGAGGAAGATGAGAAATGAAATAGTAAAGCGGCCTTTTTTGCTGGTCTGTTTGCCATCTGGATCTCTCTGGGCCCTGGCATCTGCAGGAGAGGAAGGAAAAAATCAAAGTATTCCTGGAAGGAAGAAGAGGCTGCTACCTAGTAGACAAATGGGAGAGAGAAACTCGGAATTGAAGGGAAGGGAGAAGGGGAAATATGAAACTCATTTATTTAGCCTCCCAGTGCAGATTTCTTAGCATGCCCCTTAACTTTCTGATCTCTTTGTTTTCTTGAGTATGATGATTTTCATGCCTTCTATTCTTTTTTTCGTCACATTTTGGTTTGATGTTCATTCTCCACAAGCTTCCTGCATATGTCAGCATGAAACAATAGGCTCTCATTACACTTGGCTTCTTTCATCTCCTTCAGACACTGACCTACATTTGTTCTGTTTTTGTCAGTGTGGAAACATTTTACCGTATCGGTTCATTAAAAAAAATAAATCACATGTTCCACATTATCAACCGTGTTCTGTTGTCCAGAGTATTTACTCTGGATGGTCTTGCAAAGCAATTTCAATTAAATTGAGAAGTCCTGTGGTACTAAGATACCTGGCTGGAGTTGAAGTATTACCAGAGAATGGGGAAACCACACCTCAGTGAACATCAATTCATGTGCTGACAATGCAGGATTAGCCGAAAAAACATGTGAGGTGGGAGTGAGACCTCACCATGAGCATGTCATAACCAAGCCTGTGGCAAGCTACAAGAAAAAAACTCTTCCCCCCACTTCTTTATGCACTCCTTTCACACTGATGGGTTTTTCATGTGTTGGTCTGGTAACAACAGCACCATTTGGGTCATTCTTATTTTTCCATCAGACAACTTGGCCAATTTTCCCAAAGAAAGTGGCAATGTGTTGGCTCAAGTCTGCCAAGCCCAGAGTAGGAGGCAGGAAAGAAATGTGGAGTCAGTGTTAAGAGGGTGGGACACATCCTCTGCCTGGTGACTTGGGGAAGTCCAAGCAACATCGGTGCGTGTTCTAAATTCAGCCCAGGACCTCCATTTGTGTAGTCCTGTTAGGAACCTACTTCTCCTTTCACAACGCATAGCAGAAGCTACTGAGTAAGCAGGAAGTGTTTCTGTCTGCATTTTAACTGCAGAAGAGTTTGCTCAACACAACTATTCCCAACTTCTTACATGCGTTCTAGCCTGGGGATCTTAAGGATTCACATCATCTGTGACTTAACTGTAGACTTTGGAGCAGTGATTCCACCCATGCACCATCAAATACAGAACTAGAATCAAGGTGCCTTTCCCATAAGGCCCTCATGTACACCTACACAAATATCCCAAGCCTCTCTCTCTGAGAAAGTGTATAAAACTGAAGAAAATAAGGCCAAAACTTGAGTAGTTGCACAAAATCCAGTATTCAGTCATACCAACCACATACTTTATTATACTCAACATTCGAAACAGCAGAGGCAGCAGGTTTCATCCTTGCACTTTCAAACAACAACCCAAATAAATACAGTGCTGATCCACAAAGAACTAGAATTTTGGTAACATGGTTTGGCAAAGCAATCCTGACAATCCATCATCTGGGGACAAGTCACGTTTGACCTTTGTCTCATAAACCAAGGGCTAAGCCTACTGCAACCCATCCTAGTTTGTGGGAATGCCTATGCCACTGCCTCCCTGAAGACAATAATTTTTAAAACACTATTTTTTAGTTTTTTGCTCATTGGTCTAAGGAAAAAAAGCACAATGATTGAATATTTATAGACTGGCAAAGCCAAAGCAGCTACAACTTGAACATTCAGTTGGTGCCTCATCTGGTGGGTAGGCATGTACACGGCTTAAAAATGCCAAACCAACATAATTTGCCTGCTCAAATGCTTAGTTTGAGGACCACACACTTGGGCACGTGAGTCAAGTTTCTGTGTCTCTCTAAGGCACAGCAGAGCTGTGCTGTTGGCCATAGCCAACGTGAAAGCTGGTAGCAGATGGGTGCAACCGCTCCTGACACATGGCACGTCCAACCTGACACACCACCAAAACAGGGCTCCCAACACACATCTCGTGGTGTCTTTGCGAACAGGGCACTGGGCAAAACAGCTAGACAAATCCTACCAGCCCACAGCTCCCAAACACAGGTCTGAGGAGCCCCAGGGAAAAACTAAAAAAGCAGTAGAAAGGAGGTGCAAGACACAGATGAACTTCTGTGTCTGAACCACAGCATGGAACTCCACATTCAAAAGGTAAAGGAGCATGGCTCTGAGGCACTAAAGCACAAGGCACTGTCTCCTGCTGCCTGTCATGCTCTCTTCAATAAGGCATAGGCAGTCCCACCACATCACATGGACTTCTGCTCTCCCTCAGGACGGGAATGAACATAGTCACAGAGGACAGATCAGACCTCTACAAATGTCTATCACTCTAAGGTGGAACAACCTCAGGAAAGACATTTCTCAATTAATAAATCATCATAGGTGTTGGGTACTTTAAAAAAATGTGTGTTCCCCTTTGATTCCAGAATGCACTTTAGGAGCCACAGTCTGATATTTTGTGATTTCATCTCCTATTAAAAACTGCCTGAAAAGTGACCATTTAAGCTTTCCAGCCCCAGTCAAAAGTATATTCTTTGGAGACACTTCAACTCTTTTTCCACTGAAGTGCACAGAAAGATGACATACTTACTCATGAGTGATGGTCAGCCAAAGGGGTCCTTAAAGTCCTAAATCACCAGCCATAAATAAAGTTTTAAAACAAACTTAGGTGGAGCGTGGAAGATGGAGTGGCTTGTTCCTCTCAGCGAAAACTTTGCACCACCAGCCAAGAGACATGAAGCAACTTCAACAGCCAAAGTTGGGATTTACCTCACATGGGAAGGCCCAGGCCACAGGATGAAGACTGCCTTTGAAAAAACACATACCACCCTGAGATATCCCTCATGCAGCCTCATGGATGCCAAGTCACACATGCCATTGAACTCACATAAGAAGTGACATGCAGGGAGACTTCTGACATACTAGAGGAGACAGGTATTTTGGAAAACACTCACAGATGTGTTCCCACAAAACAGTAGACCGCTGGCACAGACTCTTCCCTTTATAACAGTGATAAACCCAAAATATCAACTATCTGAAGACTTAATGTCCTTAATACAAAATTCTCGCTCCCTTACCCCAACCATGGGAAAGATTGGGTCCCAGTGAGGACCTTGCTCTGGCTTGTCTCCATGTGCAACAGATTTAGTGCCTCAGCCAGAAACCACAACTCTCAATGCTGTTGCCCCACACTGAACTACTGACAAGTACTGTAGACTTTTTATAACTGATTAGGAGATTATTTTGGCTGGCCTTGCACTTGCATAGGTGATTCCTAATGAATGCACAGGGCTTTGGTATACTATGCCAGCTACAAGCTCTTTATTAGCATTTATTGGTATTAGGTAACATTTTGAATTGACGGAACAAATCATTCCTAACCCCAAAGGACCCTTGCGAGCTTTGTAAAATATTTATGTAGAGTAAGGACTGTACTGAAGTTCAAAATTACGTCTTTCCATGTCCTAAGCAGGTGAAAGGCAGCAGACAGACACCTCAGCACATACACATCCTATGTAAAAATGATTTGCAAAAATAAACCGAAGTAAGTAATGACAACTTGATGGGCTTCATGAAGGAAATGACATGCTTGTTGAGAAATGTGTAGTGAGGTCAGAGGACTGTCTTAGCCACATCAAGGTGGTGGTCACAAGGAGGAAGTTGCCTGTATATGAGCAAGGACCAGATGCAAATACAAATGGCAGCGATGAGAAACATCATGACTACCAGACAAGCTCATAGTCTCCAACCATAAGCTGGCTCAAAGACAATCACAAACAAGCCCACAGCTAGAACAAACAGATATTTGCTTTTGCTGAGTAGCTCTGCTAGAAAAATGTTTCCAAACTCTTGGGAGATTTCATTACCAAGAGGCACTATACAACTCAAAAGCTTCAGTGGATGGGAAGTAATTTTGCAGAGCATCCTGGCCATCTCCGCTGCTGGTACTCAGCCACGTATCATTACATTGCCTGCAGATATTAAAAGATGTGCCAACCCAGCCACCTGAGGGGAGAAAAACCAGAAGCATGCCTGTCAGCACAGCTCTGCTCCAGATAAAGATATAGAGATTATCAGATTCAACTGAATCCCTCAGCAACACCTGAGATGTAAACCTCAATTTCTATTAATAGTCACTCCAGGTCTGTATCTCCCATCTTCCATTTTCTCTCCTCTTAACATCCTGCCTAATAAAGGTCAGGCTTGTTGAGCCATGGAAAAATCCTCTCTTGACTGGAGGCAAACTAAGAAAACAGCCCAGGTATAGAGCGGTACACAGTGGAGCAGGATGTACACGTGCTGAGCATTTGGTCTGCTTCCTTTAAAGCCCACAACAAGAAAAAATATTGCAACCTGATTTTCCAGAAAGCAAGCTGTAAGCATCAGAAACTGAATTTTCTTATCTTTCACCATTTTTCATTTTCTCTACTCTCTTGTTTCCCTATTTGTGAACTTTTGTATTTTTTATTTCTTTGGCCTTACGAACAAACAGGATGTGACTTTAACAATAAAGCTTTAGAGCTGCTACCTAGAACTAGCTCCTTCTTTCACAGCAAAGTCATTTGGTATCATCTCAGAGAGTGACAAGCAGCATATTTTCTTTTTCCCCACACCTTTAAAAATTCTACAGCTAAAGTAGAATAAAGAAAAAAGGACCAAAGTAAAGATGCAGTTCAGTATAAACATCTGAATTGCAGTATTCTTTCCTCTGATTGACTTAAAGACAAACTCCAATGTACTGTATATTCAGGTACATGAAAAATTATGCAAAGAACATGAACACTTTGTTCAGCTGAATCACAGAAAGCTTAAGGCTCAGAAGCCTAGGACTTCACTGCACGCTGGAAATGAGAAGCCCATTCCCAAGAGGCCTCAATGGGAGTGAAACACACAGACTGCATCCATACCATGCTGGGACATCAGAGAGTCAGGGTTCTTCCCAACCTTAGCATCCCCAACCTAGGATTTTATGTCCACCAAGTAGAGTCTGTGCAAATGGGTGCAGAGCTTCTTGCCAGCCCAGCTCACAACCTGGAGTCTTAAAACCACCACATGAGTTTTGCCTCCTGCTTGTTCTGCTGCTACAAAGTTGGTCCATCTCATCAAGGACCATCAGACGTGGGCTCCTGGAGCCTCAACCCACCACCTCACTATCCCTTTCCTGGCTGGAGGTGGAATAGGCCAAGTGATGCCCACTTCCTCAGGTGGAAACATCTTCTTGGTCAGAACCACCACAGAAATACACACTCTTCCCAGAAGGTGCTGCTCCATCTCAAACTGAATGCAAAGCAGCCAAGGACTTCTATTTCTACCCTATTATCCAAAAGTTGGACTTTTTTTTTTTCAATGACACAGAAAGAACAGGCCAGCCCAGACCTCAGGGGCCAGTCCCTCAGCTGGTGTGAATTAGTCAAGCTCCTTCAATACAATTAGAGTTATTTACTCCCACTGAAAAACTACTTTAGAAAAATGGAAGACTAAAAAGCCAGTATCAGGGTCCAGATTTCAAATCCTCTCCCCAGCCAGACTTCCAGATGGTATCAATCTGCCTGGACAACCAAAAAGCCCAACCAGATCTCCCAAGACCCCCATTTCAATGCTTTGGATGGTGGTGCAGCAAAAGGAAGAGCCTGACCTCTCTCATTTTAATCAGGTGAAGTAGAAAATAAAAGAGACCAAGGCATTTTGCTATTGCTATGGTTTAAAGACAGTGACCAAAATTAAAACAGTATCTAATTTTAATTAATGGGCTCCTGTCATCAGCCCTTTCTTCTCTCCTCCTCTACGATAGTGGCGTCAGAAGAAAATTGCCAAATTTAGTGCAAAGGCTGACAACCTTCACAAAAAGGTCTTTGTACACAAGGCTTTAAGAGGAAGCACAACTCAGAACTCACAAAAAAAAAAAAAAAAAACATCTGCATGTTTTTCCAAATATTTTGCTTGGTCTGAACGGGTTTATTTTTCCTGCAGTGCTGTGAGTGCGGTGCTGACTGTCTCGCAGCGAGAGCCCAGCTAAGGCAACTGCCAGCATGTCAAAGAAATCAGGTAACAGGGGGAATGGGTCCACAAAGCAGGAGAGCTCATCCATCTTTAGCTGAAAACTCCCTTCAAAACCAGTCCTTTCAGTGACTCCCAGCTACTTAACTTATCCGAATGCCCTTTCTTCCAGACAGACAAGACCACACAGGATCTAACCTGCAGATCCTGCTGTCTTAACAGAGGCCAACACCAGATGTTTTGGAAGATAATGTAGGCAAACAAACAGGAAAAGCCCTGTGATGGAAAGAGAGGATAATCTAATCTCTCCCAAACAACTCTTCACCTTAACCCCAAAACTTACCTTCTACTTTAAGCTATTTTACTCCAGTTCAGTGGTTTTTCTCAAGAGACTGTGTAGACATGCAAAAACAGCAGCAGTAACACCTTGGATGGACAGAAACACCTGAAGAAACTTGATGCTTGACTTCCACTGACACTGTCCTAAAGTCATTTGGACGAGTTTTAAAAGTGTGTTTAATTTCTACCACCAAGTGAAGAAATTTAATCAGCCAAGAGCTTTCTTTGGTCTCCTTCTTCAGTAACTCTGTAATTCTTTTTGAACACCTGCAATGTTCCCAGCCTTGAGCACCCATCAGAAAACTCAAGACACACCCGTCAGACTCCCTGAAGTCAGGAGGATCAAAATTACAGCACACAGCCACCAGCCCTACCATTAAGTTATGCAAAGTGCTAGTAACTACATCTCTTCCGTATGAGAGTCTGCCTTTAGACAAACCCACACAGCAAATGCTTCATCGTAGAGCACAAACATATTTACATATTTTAAAGCACATTGGGAGGTCGTTTCCTGAAAAAACAAAGACATTTTAAGGCATATTTACTGTCTGTGTTTCCGCACATTACGAAAAAATGTGATTACAAGCGGTGATTAATTGATCACATACAGCGCACGTGCTTTGGAATTGCTGTGAATGAAATTGCACTGAAAACATCCTTACAAGAACATCTCCAAATATTTGAAAACCGACAGAGCTGCAAAATGAATGCTGAATGTCATTCAAAGCTGATAATAACCATCATTCAATGCCAGTAAACAAATAAACAAAACCTTTTGGGTTAACAATTATTGAAAGACTTTAAAATTGCTGATTACTATTGTAATATCTGTGATGGAGAACAGCTGAATTTCTGCATGCTCTGAAGAGCTTGCTCAAGTAGCAGGGATCATTTTGTTTACGGGTAGCTGTCCCTCCTTTGTGGTGCACTGGTACATATATTTAAGAAAGAAATCAAAACTGTGTGTCCACACCTAATGGGAAATATAAAAGCAAAGGACTATCAATGTTTTGAACTTTTTCCTTTTTCCAGTAGACAAAGAATAAACCTATGTTTCTCTATAAAACATTGATATTCTAGTTCACACTAACTCAACAGAAAATTCCCAGAGATAAGTGTAAACTAAGTTTCTCTGAGACAAACAAAAAACCAAACTACACCAAAACAAAGCAACCCACAGAGGTAACATGGAAACAATGAGGTATGCTGCTGGGCAGCTGGCAGCAATAGCAACCAGTTTGAACATCAATAACTCTCTCCCAAGAGCTGGAAGAAGGTTAATGCTCACATCAGAGGGGAGAACTTGGTTCTCAGACCACCTTTGCCATGGACACAGTTTCCTACCCCTGGGGAGAGCAGTCATGGGACATGAGACCTCATAGAGTTTTGTTTGGGGCAGATAAGATGGCAGTAAAACCCCTGAGATGGTGGGAATAGCACTTGGATATTGGCCTCCCTGGGCAGCTTAGGCCACCAAGATCCCAAATTCCTACCTCTGATGAAAGGGAAGAGAAAGGCCATAGAAATGGTCTACTAGATGTGAAAAGAAGCAACAAGGCGCAGGAAACAGTAGCTCCACAGTCCCTTACTCCTGAGTGGCAGCATTGCACTGTCCCAGGGTGCCATTTGAGAGCTCAGTCCCCATCAGGACAATACATATGGTAAGGATCAGGGTCAGGGCTGCAGGCAAAGAGATCATTTATTGCCAGAAACTGGGAGCGGTCATCTCCCTTGATGCCAATGCCCAGCTATTCAGGGAGGAGGACTTAGACCTGCCCTACAACAGCTACCAAGTTTCATTTCATCTACAGTGCCATCCAGCATGACATTTAGATATCTGTATCTCATAGTTTCTGGCAAAAAGTGACAGAAATTAAAGGATTAAATAAAGCCTTACTTGAAGCTCTTCTGTCCAGAAGGATTTCCTCAGAGCCAGCAAAATAATATCACACTGTGTTTTCCAGTCTGCTTTACTCTCACCTCTGCTTTGCATCAGTTCTTGAGATCACCCATAACTCAGGACCCCATACAAATAATTCCTGAAGCAAACAGATAAACTCACAGCCTGAAGCCACAATAGAAAAAGCTCACAGAAAACTTAAATAAATTAGGTATTTCCAGCTCAGCTGGCCTTGATAAATATCACCTGATGGTCATTAAGGAACTAGCTGTGGCCATCTCTCAAAGGCTCTTCTGAGGCCTCAAGAGGGCAAGTGAAAGTCATTTGAGGGTTTGTTTCTGGGTCCTTTTTATTTTTAAATTTTATTTTGTTTTATTTTTTTAAAGAGATGAGGTACTCTGAACCAGCAATTTCACCTGCTAGGAAGAAGAATCTGGGACACGTAAATAATCTGAAAACAGCCTAGAAGATAAAAAGGAAATGTGGATTGGCCAGCCTGGACTTCTTGAAAGAACAAATATTATCGGACTGAGTTTCCTTCTGTGATAGCATAACAGCTTGTACAGAAAGAGTAACTTCAGTAAACTGTTTCTTATGACATTCTCATAAGCAAATCAAGAAAATATTATCATGATAGAACTATTTTGGGTTAAGTATAAAACTGTTTTTTAAAGCAATTTCCAGAAAGGGGTTCTCTACAATTCCTGTTGTAGTCACCGTAGCAAAAGCATTCTTTGGGATCAGTCTCAGCTCTGACCTTTATTTCCAGTAGTGCTCCAACTAATGGGATAGAATATATTAGATTTTCAAAGGGGACCAGGCTGAGAGGGACCTTATGGACAGGATTAGAACTAAAAACCAAAGAAGCAGCTTGAAGATGATACAATGAAATTCAGTGAGAACAAATCATGGAATCAGAGAATATTCTGAGTTAGAAGGGATCCACAGGGACCATCAAGTCCAACTCTTAAGCCAATATGAGACAATTAAAGGCTCTGCATTATGGTAGGATGACCAACTGCACTAAGGACATGATAGTAAGACCCCAGGATCCTTCTCTTCCAGGGAAATCCTCTGATTTTAAGCTTGTTGTTTCACAAAAAATCACTTAGTTTAGGGCATTTTGAAGAAGGGACTCACCCTCCCACAGCAATAATTTAAGGGCTACCCAGTAAGTAGAAACAAACCAAAAAGGCCCTACTCTTCAATGATGTGGAGCAAGACACTTGCATTAAAAAAAAAAAAAAAGCTCCTACTCTCTTCACAGTATTTTCAACCATCTGGAGTCTGCTGATTCCCACTCAGCTGGCTGGCCTCATGAACCTGCCATGGTCTCCCTGTCTCACCAGGGCTCCAAAACACTCCTGACAGCAGTATTTAGTGGGCTTGTCCTTGCTCCCTCTCCAATGAGGGCTGGAGGAGCTTTGCTGTTCACCAGCACTGACATCTTATCTCTACACCACCCTGGGATTTAAGCATGTTTATTATGCATGTAGGCTCTGCTCGGTGCTTCCTGGTAGATGGAGACATATCCCAGTCCCTTTGGGTAGGTTTCCTTTGTAGAGCAGGCAAGAGGTAGGCTTGTGGCAAATAACATTACCCGTAAGTAATTTTCCCTTACTTTATATAAGCAAATGCCTTTGATATACAACAATCCCCGACATGTTCAGGTTACATGCTTATTTTAAGATCTTTTGTTTACTTTATGATCTTCATAGGTCATTGACATCCCATTTAGCTCTGGTGACCCTGTTTATACAATCGCAATATACATTAAAAAGCGTTCCTTTGGCTAACACTAACATTCTTGATCTTAATCCATCACATGGGCTAACAATAGCTCCAGCTCAGATGTGTACGTAGCTGTTAAAAGCTTTAATGTAAAATCCAATACACATATCGAGTGGGAGAGGCCTGATCAAACAGATTGGCTTTCTTTTTTCCATTCTAAGTGGTAGAGGATCCAGAACTATGTAAACTCTCATGAAATGCACTGCAGGACCCCTCCAGCCACCACTCAATGCAATTAGATTCACTGGAAAATGTGGCTTTTTATTCCCCTGCTCCCAGTCTCTAGCACATGACACTGTTGCTGGAGCAGTCAACCACAACCACCTCCAGGAGCTTTGGTTCCTGCTGTTCTCCCAACTTGCCAAAAACACAAGTCAGTGCCGACCTGGCATTTAACAAACTCTCCTGGCAGAGGAGCAAAATTTGCCTGCTATCACCCTGAGGGCTGCAATTTCCCTCACATGATAAGCCAGGAGTGCCTCCTATCAAAGTCATCGGGAAGTTATGCTGCCTGCTATGTATTTATTGGCTCATCTGACATTTCTCCATTATACTTGCCATATAGCCCACCTGTTGTGGGAACACCTGGAAGGCCATTGTAGGATCTGAGACACAAGCAAGTTCTGGGCTTCCCCTAATCTTGCCATATCCAAAAGAAAAAAAAAAAAAAGGTGCAGAAAATGTACCCCATATCTCCTGCAAAACTCTGGCCAACTCCCAGGAATAGAGCTCAGGGATGAGAGGGCACTGGCACATGGCAGGTGCTATAGAAAAATCAGCCAGAATGGCTTAAAACCACCCAGAATGCAAACACAGTCTTCTTGAATGCTGAAGAAGTGGTGAACCTTGGGTGGTATCATGGCAGCAGTGTCCAGCTGTGAAACTGAGAAAGACCATGACAAAGGAGAGTTAGATATTTTACTGAAGTTGGTGATGATAATACAAGAGATTAATACAGTGTGAAGACATACAAAATTCTACTTTTTTTTCCCCAGTGTTTGCATCTGAACAAATTTAAAGAAATAGGGTCCAAACAGTATCATGCAAACCAGCCTTCAGTCCTTTCAGTTTTTTGGGTCTAGTCCAGGAACGGCTACTTCTGTATAGGTAAAGAACTGGGACCTGCTGACCTCACGAGGTCTCCTCCAGCATCACTTGCCATGACTTCTGCAATGCTGCTTCTTCAGCAGCTCCTATAACCTGAGAAATATCCACCCTATAAACATGATGCAAGCCCCAAAATGTGTCTGTACCTAGAACATGATGACCCTTCTTTTTGCCTTTCTTGTTTTCTCTTCCTCCATAGGTTCCAAAAAATGACACTTTGGCAGGCACGTGAATGTCTTTTGGGTTCAGCCCGTATTTCCCAGGAGACTGGGTTCAGTTGGAGGGTAAAAGAAAAAAAATACTAATAAAACATCTGACACAGTTGCCACAACACACCAAAGGCAGGATGAATACACTGAAGAGGACATGTCACATGAGGAGAAAGGAGAGCAGGAGGCCACGAGAGCAGCTGAGAGAGCCAGGTGACGCGCCCTTGGGTCAGATGGTCACCACAACAGCTCTGACACCTTTGAGCTGTGCCAGCTGTCCTACTGCCAGACCCCCTGTCATGTCACAGATTCCTGAGGAACAGGAGGAAGATTTGGGGAATTCAGTGTGAGGAGGCTGATTGCAGGAGCTGGGTTGCAGAGGGAGACAGCCAGCCCCACTAGCATCTCTGCAACTCCCACCTAGCAGTGAGCAGCATTCCTAAAACAAGACCCTGGGACTGGAAAGCAAAAGGGTAGAGGATATCACACAAAGGTCCTTATAAGTGACCAGCTGTTTTCTTTCTACTTTATTTGTTGGTTTTATATACCTGTAGTTCTTCTAAGTACAAACTAAAGCTTTGTTCAAGCTGTACAATATTAAGATTTTGTTAAAATAAGACTTTTAATTAAAAAAAAAAGTAAAAAAGAAAAAAATTCTGAGCAAACAGTGAATAAAGCAAATTCTTCCAACCCTGAATTTAAAAAGTAAACTTGCATCTATTCAAAACTGTAGGCTTCAAGCCATAAGCGAGCAAATGACTGCAAAAGGGTAAATTTATAAAATCAGGCAGGATCCAGCTTTGCTCAGTGTCGCAGTGCCAAGGCACGGGGACATAGCTGTGGATGCCTGTGTACATCATGTCCAAGGGTCAGCTCTTCATGAAGGTATGTGCTACGAGTGCAGGGAGTGCAGCTGATCCCTGAGATGGTGCTGGTGCCCAGGAAGCACTTCAGCAATGTCACCTTTCCCAGCTGCCAGTACCCCTCCAACTTACCAAGCCATTTGGGACCAGAGTGTTTTATTCACTTGCTCCTTCCTTCAGATGGACACTTTATCGGATGTGTGTCATCTGTCCCAGAACGAACTGAGACCCACATCTTGCAAAGAGCAAACATCCCCGAGTTCAGGCACAGTGGGCTTTTTTGCACTTGATGGTGCATCAAGAAGCAACAGAGCAAACCCACTACTTTCTCACTGAAAGGACCAGGTTACCAAGAGGGTGAAGCATGGCATGGACATCTCTTTCAAGCAAATGTGCAGCACAGGCTTCAGCAAACATTCCAGGAGCTTCACTGATCTTCCTGTGGAAGTTTGGAATGGGGGCAAAGTGAGAGGACAGCAGTCAACTTCCCCAGTCCCACTTATTTCTAATTAGAAGGTTTGTCTGATGTCCACAGAGAGGCTCAGGTTTGGGGCAAATCCAGAGCTCAAAGGCAACTTCTGTGGGATGGGAAATGAACCTGCCAGTTTGGCTTTGCCAAAACCACATTTTAAAATGCTTATAAACTGATTTCACACAGCTCTCTTCAACACCTTTGAGCTGCCTGAACCACCACATTATTTAAGCTCTTACTCTCCCTGTCCTCTGTGGGCAAGTGTCACCAAACAAAATAAACAATCCAACACTGAAAGATTTTCCCTGCTTCACATGAGCAAGAAAAAGCAGCAAATCCCTTCAGTGTCTGCCTCCTTCTCTCTGGTAAGCTCTGGGGCAGTTTTACTCATGGCATTTCTCCTATGGAAGGTGTGAACTGTGGTGGAAGAGCTCTTTATAAATCTGGAGAGACAATCCTTTTCAGCAAGCCAAGCTCTCCAAAATACCAGGTTCTATTTCCAGCTGCATAGCTCAGCAGCTATGGATAAACTCAGCTGCACCTTGAGGAAGGAGGACAGTCCTGAAACAAGCAAATGTTCTCCAAGATGTTATCGGCTGGTGAAACTAAGCTACAGGAAAAGCCAGAGAGCGGCACAGCAGTTTTTGGCTATCATTTCAGATATTTATACTGGAATACGATCATTATCGCTTCCATCCTAGCTTCTCCTTCTGCTCACTCCTACAGGGAACAGCATTAGGATGGCACTGCACTCTACTGCCATAATAATGAAGATGTCACTAATTCACCATTTAGACTTCACTGCCTATAAAACAGGAGGAGGAAATGGGCTGTGAGCATGATAAGGAGCTAACTCTGGTTCGAACACAAATATACTTATGAGCTGGGGGTAGAAAGTGCAAATTAAAGATGATCAGCTAAAAGCATTTTTCCAGCCATCAGGCCTTGTGGTGAATGTGCAGGATGGTCCCAGGACCACCGACTGCAGGAGCAGACCCTGATCCCCCAGAAGTCAGCCAGGGTGGACATATCTCTGATAATTCAGGCCTTCTGATATTTCTGGGATCCCAGTTAAGTAAATTATCGTAAATTCAGTATTTAGAGAATGACAAAACATCCTGAGCTAGAAGCGACCCACAAGGATCCTTGAAGTCCAGCTCCTGGCCCTGCAACAGACAAACCCAAGAATTACACCATGAGCCTGAGAGCATTGTCCAAACGCTCCTTGAACTCTGTCAGTCTTGGTGTTGGGGAGCCTGTTCCAGTGCCCAGCCACCCTCTGGGTGAAGAACCTTTTTCTAATATCCAACCTAAACCTCCCCTGACACAACTCCAGGCCATTCCTTTGGATCCTATCACTGGTGACCAGAGATAAGAGATCAGAGCCTGCCCCTCCTCTTCCCCTCGCGAGGAAGTTGTAACTGCAATGAGGTCTCTCCTCAGTCTCCTTTTCTCCAGGCTGAACAAGGCAAGTGACCTCAGCCACTCCTTGTATGGTTCCCCCTCTAGAACCTTCGTCATCTTCATGGCCCATCTTCGGGTGCTCTTTAATAGCTTTATATCTTTCCTATATTGTGCTCAAAACTGCACAGAGTATAAGAAATATATTTTAATCTTAACCTGTGCTTAAGGCCCTGGTTGAGCAAAGACATTTTCATAAAGTTCCCTATAACTTCCTAGACTTTTTCAGAGAATGTCAGTACTCCTCTTTGGGGAAGAAATAGATGCATAAGAATGAAGATTTACACCAAAACCAGTTCAACCCTATCTCTGATGAGAGAGGGAGGGAGAGAAAACTCAACTGTCAGGTCTTGCTCTGGTCAAGCCTCAAGCTCAAATCTAGAAGACATCAAAGAATTGTTTTGGGTCTCTCTTGCAACTGATATTAAGCTGCCCCAATGGGGAGAAACAATTGCATCAGAAAAGACTGAGAGCCACATCTCTATATATTCAGCAACCTCCAATTTAGGATATTCACCTGTAAAGTAGGAGACACGGGTTAAAACTGTTGCTCTCAGTTAAACAGAGATCTGAGTAGATCTATGGCCATAGGACTGCTGAAGCCAAGCCCGAGACCCCACCATCCACCTGCCTTGGATTCCACAGCCAGACAGGGCTGTTGAGAACTGGCCAGCACTCCAGGGTCCATGGAGTGGGAGGCCCTACTCTCTACCTCACCTTGGAGGTGTGATCTGAGAATAAAACACCTCTGCAAAACCCTCCAGTATTTCCTGAAGCTCCCTAGAACTTGCCAAGTTTCCTCAAGATTTTCCGGGGATCCCAGATTCACCCAGGCTGTTCAAGCCTAGGAGTGTGAAATCTTATTTTCCAGTTCTTTGCTCAAATTTAATGAACCATCCCCTGTGTAACCTCCCTTGGAGAACATTTTGAAGGCCCATGTACTTCCCTCCCCCTCCACGGCCAGCACAGCCAGCATCTGGCAGGAACCCCAGCGTTTATCTTTCCAAACTGGGTTGCAAGTACTCGGTTACACTCCTCGCTCACGAGTTACACTGTACCCTTCTACTGGAGGAAAAGCCACCAAGAGAAGAGAGAGGTATAGCAAGGGCATCTATCCTGCTGCTTCTTCAGCATGAAATTGCCGGAGAGCAATTTGAGCCCAATCTCAGCCACCAGCCGGGCTGAAGAGCCTCTGGGAGCCTCAACGAATCTGCCCTAAAATAATGCTCCCTTTCCCCCCTAAGTATTACTGGCTGATTAAATGAACTTCAGCACATAACAGGTCTTCACTGCTGTTGTTATTTTCTGTGTTACTGTTTTTTTGGATAAGATATACTTAGGGAAAACACCAGAGATCTCAATTAAGCAGCTGGGTGACTTATAAATATATATTTATGTTTGAAGCCTAAGTGGCCATTGGCTTCCCTACTGTTTTACTTAGCTAACAAAACAACTCTATCAAAGTAAGTATTATTCCAAAACCCAACTTCCTGCACAGAATGCTCCCATGTGCTCCATCAGTCTGCTTCTCTGATGAACTACATCGTTTCTTATAAACTGTCCATGGCCCATAAATTTCCAAGCATAAAGGCTATTACTGTGCTGTGCAAATCTGCTGAGAATTTTATCCTTATAACTTCATTTCGTTCGGGTGCAAATGAGTTTGGTAAGAAAGTTGATCCGCAAACTTCCCCCCTCCCCCGTCTTCTGCTTTTGGGCTTATTTTGATAAGTGACACTTAGTGGATTTAGCCTTGAGGTGGGCTTTGTTTTGACTCATTTCAGTTGGACTGTCTCTGCCTCAAATTGGCTTTCTTTAATAAATAAAAAATAAATCAACTGCTCAAATGTTCCTTTCCCCAAAAGCTTAAAAACAAAATTCACAATAAACAGTGGATGAAAACAGAACAAATGGGTGTTTGGGCCACCTAGTAGATAAAGATTGCAAAACTATTCTCTTTTGTGATCCAAAGAGAAGACTCCTGCACATATTCAAATATTGGGAGCAATAACTATAAGAATATCATTTCCTTTTCTGGACCAAGGCACAGGGTTGTGCAAAACTGAGGATTTTTTTTTTTGAGTGCATGTGGATGAAAACCTCTTATGAATGTTTTGCTCATTTTTAGCTCTCACAATTGCCTGTTTACATTAGGACTCCTGTTGTCACATGGAGTGGACAGATCTTCAAACAAATTGTAGTCTCTCTGTCCACCAAGCAGAAAAATGACTGGATTTTGCCATCGGGTGCAGCATGAGGCTTGTGCTTTCCCTGGCTTAATTCCAATTTCCATAACAATACAAATTAGACTTGCTCAAGGCCATCAAAGAAGTGGGGGGGTGTGGGGGGAGAAGATGAAATAAGCCATAACTCTCGTGACTTTCTTCCTCCAAGCCCCCAAAGCAGTCAATCACAAGCAATATGAAAAAAAAAATGTGCAGAGGGACGTTTGATATCTTGATTCTGGAGACTTCTTGACTACCTTGTACTAATTTCATTATGCTCAATTTAAGGGCCTTTTTATTGATAGATACCTCAGGAAATATGACTTGGAAACAGCGTGCTACCTTGGGATATCACCAACCATTTGACATTGGGGAACTAAAACAAAAACAGATGTTTTAGGAAATAAGCAGCCTGAATATATCACACATAAACCAATTAAAACTTTCTGTAGCAAGTTGACATTTCCCATGAAGCAAGCAATGGGAGCAAACGCAAATCAGTTGGCTGTGAGCTACGGAGCAATTCCCAGCCACAGATTTTTTTTTTTTTTTACTGCTTTGAAAATGAAGCCTGGGTTTAAAAAAAGAAAGGTGTGATAAAGAAGCAGTCTCACCTTGTCACTCTCAAACCCAGAATCTGTCTTTTCACCTTCACACTTCCCAGTCATTGCTCATTAAGCAAACAGCGAGATATTCCCACTATTGTTTGTGTCTTTGGCAGAGAATCATCATGAGCTCAGGTCCAAGTGCACTCCAAAACAAGGCATGAATATTGTTTCTGTTTGTTTCAGGTATTTAGTTAAAAATAGTTTGGGTGTTCTTGAGAGTACAGGGGAAAATGAACAGTTTGGGGAGTTGCTTTCTTATTTTAAGCTTCTAAAAATTTTGTCCTGTATTGCTTTTTTTTTCCCCCCTGGGATACTTTGTTTTAAAATTTTATTTTGCGAAGCCAAGCAAAAACATCTAAGCACATGCTTAACTTTAAGCATTAAAAAGTCAATGGGATTTAAGCATGTGTTTAAAGGCAAACATATGCTTTAGAGCTCTGCTGAATAGGAATGGTTTATTGAATCAAGGCTATAGACAGGTTAATAAAATGGGTTAATATATGCAATCTGGAAACAAAAATTAAACAACATGTTTCTGGAATATTAGTGTTATAAGCATTGCTTCGTTCTAGCTCAATTCCCTAAATTACTATTGGATTTGTAATGTCCTTGACACTGTCTCTCTCTCATTTCTTGAAGAAATGCAGATTATTGTACTAGATTATAATCAGCTGGCTAACGTACAGCTCGAAGCTTATGATTTTATCCAGAGCAATTCTGAACAAAACAATCTTACTTCAAAAGGAGTTTATTCACCAAAATTCATTTTCAAAGAAAATCTGCCAAATCTTTTCCACTGACACATACCCGTAATTCCCCCTGTATAAATATTCATGTGCTGTAGAATAAGATGTAGAAAACATTGTTATTTTTCAATATTTACTCTAGAACTAGTTCCACAAAGGTGCTTATTGTATGACAAAAGATAAGAGTTTACACTCCCATCAAAGGTTGCTTTTAAATAGATCATAAAATCCACTGCGAATATTTAAGCCAAGAGTAATAACACGGTGTCATATCGTCACACGGTATAATGTAGCAACACTCTGCATTTTGACATCTGCCCAGGCAGATGTTTAGAACCAAAAGTTCCTCAGATTCTTTCTTCCTTTTTAATTTTCTTTTTTTTTATTTTTTTTTTATTTTTAAGTTGCATGGAAAAAAATCTGGGAATCATCTTTTATATCGAAGCTACTTAGTACAATTTAACTGTCAACAGATTAATTCATTTAAATGTAGACTTTCTGCTGAAGCCAAAACCTCACATAAGCCTTCCACACAAAAAAAACGGGACAAAAAATGTAGTCAGCAACATCCTGACCTCAGAAAAGCTATACATTTATGCATGGGCAGGATGTAGGATTCCCATTTACACAATCTGTAAGATGCTCAGAGAGTAAATGTCTAAAGTCCCACAATTTACCCTTCTGCTGCTATCCCACCACCTTTAGCACAGACAACCCCAGCACCAACAGTCAACAGACATTTTCCCGCTCTATTCCTTCAGAAGGGCTACATTAATAAGCAGTTACTAATTATTTTGCCCGTAGCAAAACTGCTGATAAATATCAAGGCATATATTTACTTAGAGTAGTTGCAGAGGGATCTTTCTTTTTAACTCCACATCCTGTGATTTCTGGGGTTTAGATCCATGTTGAAATGTGCACATGACCACATGCTGACTGCCAAATTCATTGTAATGTAGAGCGTGTTTCAGGGATAGTCCTTTAAGCATAGTTAGCCGGCTTTTTTAAAGGCTTGCTGGTTGGCTTATTTATTATGAAGATTTGTCAGGCAGCACAGTTAAGTTAATCAGTAACCAATAAGAGAGTTAAGTTCAGAGATATAAATGGGTTGATTTATTGCTCACAAAGGTTTTTGGCTTCTCGATGGGAACTCATGAAAACATGTTGCTATGGTTACTTTGGAAACCAATACCTTTTTATACCCTACTAATATATAGGAATTTGAGAGAGGAACCTATGTCTCCCAAGGACCTACACACAATTTTATTTTTTATTATTATTTTTTACTTTTTTAATTTTTTTTTGCTATGCAAATATGTAAATAAAATATACTGAAAGTTTCTTTGTTTCAAAATCTCTGTGCCAACTCCAAGTTTTGCTAACACCAGGACAGTCAGATCACTTTGCATGTGCCCCCCAATGGTTTATCATTTTTGCAGTCTTCACCAAAAATCAATCTGACTGCATCATTTTAAAAGCAAAGGTGCCACAGCCAAAGGGTACCCATATCAGATGTGTTGTTCCATTGCAATCTTCTTCAGCATGTAAATCCAAAAGAAGAAAGTCACAATGTCAAGTACAGTTAAAATCAAATATAAACTGTCCTGATGGATTTGGCGGGGAGGGGGGAAAGGTTTGTTGTTTGTGTTTTGGTTTTTCTTTGTCATACTGAACATGTTACCCAACCTCACTTTGTGGCCATTCTGGTAAACACTGTGCAAGTTTTCTTTCTCTAACTGTGATCATGATCACCTCTGTGCTGAGCATGCATTTTAACTCTGGCGTGGGCTGGCTGGAATATGCATTGCATATGATTTTCCAAAGGGACGATGTGATTGTGGTCCCAGGGTCCAACAAAGCCACAGCCAAGATTTCAAAAGACGCTGTGCGCTCCATAGCCTTACTGCTGTGTTTTTTTGGGTAATTTTTGGGCACCTGAATTTATGCTTAGGTGTGAAGACCTTGCTTGGGGTTTGGGGCCGGGACCAAAACTGGACCATGAGCACCCCTGTCCATCCTGTGTGGTATCACTCAGGCCATCAACATTTCATTATCACAAAAATCACTCTGCTTTCCCTCCAAAAAAACAACTCCTGAGCCAATTAAACATTTGGCCCAAATTTAATCAAACTCACACTCGGGTTTCTAACAAAAGTACAGGCTCTGCCTTCCAGCCCCCGCCAAGGCTTCAGTGGAGGTGGGGCTGGACCAGTCACACTGCTCTGGATTCAGCCTACAAAACCATTAACAGTGTCACCCAGCATACAGATTATCAAATAAATGATGGTCAAGTGTGACTTGTGAGGCTAAAGGTGCTCTCTATCAAGGTGTTCTGATGACATCATCATAAACCCAGAGGGCAAAGCTCAGCCGGTTTATGATGTCACCAGAAGACTTCTCCAGGTTGCTGCCATAGTTCATGGTCATGATTTTCTGTAAAAGGAGGAGCTTATGCACCTACATCCCAATAAGGCTCTGATCCACATTAGCCTTCTGTTCATGTATATATTTAGGTAAATACGTATTTTCATGTACATATTTAAGTATAAATAGATTTTTTACTTTGTGTGTATATATATATATTGCATATTTATAAAGTGTACATACTTTTCACACATATATAAATAAAATTTGCATATATTGTTCTTATATAATTTGGGGGTGTAGGGAGGTATATATAAATTATATATATGATAATTCTTTTTTTATATAGATACATAGGTATATATATGTGTGTATATATATGTGTGTATCTATGTATATATATTTTTTTTTACATATATATATATGTATATATATATAACCTATTCTCAGCCAGTGTTTACTGACAAGACATAAGTACCCCAAGCTGGAAGAAGGCCTGTAGGAGGGCAATGGATCTGGCCACTTCCCTGGGGAGCTGGGGCCCATACAGGATGGATGCTTGTTCTCTTTTTCATATTATTTTATTATTATTAAATAGTTTGCAGAAGAGGCACAGCTAGAAAGGGTTTTCTAACCACTACAATCACTGAAGCTGGCAGCAGCCACAAGCCATTGATCTCTGAGGGATGCTGCATTTCCTCTACAAAGCGGACTTGCAACGACTGGTGCCTACCTGACACGGGGCAAACAACCCTGGGGTAGAAAATACAGACAGGGAGTAAAACAGGCAGTAAAAGAGCTGAAAATTAAACCTCTGCCCTTGCCTCCTCTGTGGATTTAATGATGGGGATCCCCCACCCTGGACCGTGCATGCAGCCCCTTCCTGGGGAATGAGGCTCACATTTATTTTAGAGACAGGCAGGCAGGAAAGCTACATCATCTGGTGGCCTTGGCACAACCAAAGCAGTACACCACAGCTGGAGAGCTGATCTGTGTCTTTCGCCTCACTGAGAGGCCCTACCACATGCTATGAAATGCTTTAATGTCCCCTTAACATGCTGTATAAATAATTTCCGTATCCATTCAGTGGTGCTCACATGTGGTCCTTTGAAAGAGTTAAGTAAAAATTACAGTACCAATATATCTTTGAGATGAAACAATGACATTTATAGGTCATTGTAATCCATTCATTAATTAATTTTATTCCCAGAATTCCATATGATGCCTTCTAAGTGCTAAATTTGGCCGACAAAACTATGATTCAATAAATAGATAAGTTTTGAAACTGCACTGGAAAGAAGTTTCTTAATATTTGAGCTACCTCAAGAAGGGCAGGTAAACAAACTTGCATGCCCTTAGCAGTCTACAGAGTTCTTTTTCAGGGGCAAACAAAGAGTGAAAGGGTACAACCCCTCAATGTCCAGCTTTTACCACAAAGCCCAGCCATGCACCGTAAGGGATGAGAGATGTTCTCCCCAGTTCTGCAGCTGGGGTGTGATGCGCTTGTACCTCCTTGCCTTTGGGGAGGCTGGGAATGGGGCTGCAACACGCTGTGCACCAAGGCATGGGATGGGGAGGGGCAGAGCAGAGTCATGTGTGACACTTCCCTACACTCCCTGGGAGACAAAGGCCAGAGGAAAGGCAGTCACTGCACTGGTGGGATGAAGAGCCAGTGCATCCTTTCTCACGAGAGAAATTCTGTGACAAAGGCAAAGGATGGATTCCACCAGGACTTACTTTTTCCCACGTTCTTCCCTCCAGTGTGTTGATAACATACACCTCCAGACACATCCCCCATCCCCAGCCACATGCCTCACCCCACCTCAGTGTCAGCATCTGTGCCTGTATTCAGTGATGAGCCCTGGATTTGATATTTTACAGAGCTCCTCAATGCAAGCAAAAAGAGAAGGAGGCTTTTCAACTGGCAGCAGTTACCCATTTGATGATTGAGAGAACTGTTCTATTAGTGACACAAGAGCCCTGATGTGATACTCTCCAACTAACAGCAAGGCATGCACAAATCTCACCATGCAGCAATGACAATAAATTAATGTGTTGGTTTTTTCCCTTCATAAAAGTAGCTTACTAGTCCTACTACAGAAGGTGTAAGTACTAAGGAGACATTTGATCGGCCCAGCTCTATCACCTCAAAAGACCTTTACAACTTCTTTACATGCCTAAAGCACAGTTTCACAATTCAAAGATCATTACTCCTATAAAACTGATAGAAAAGCTGCAACTCAAGCAGGCCAAACACCCTGAAATAAGAGGTTTCAAGGCAGCACTTCCTTTTCAAAGGGCACAGTTCCTTGTTTCTGCATCCTGTAGCAAATCCATTTGTTTATCAGCCTGGATTACAGGCTGGAGCATAGTCTGTGGGTAAACCAACGTAAGGATATTTCTTTGCCCTAATGTGAAAGTCACTCTTGGATAATCTGTTAATAATAATCCTCATTAGATTCCTTTAATGCTTGTGTAGAGAAACAAGAAGAAAGGCAGGTAGGGCTCCCTGAAGCAACACATCAGGAAATGAGATAAACAGGCCTGGATCACTCAAGAGTAGAATGACGGAGAATTGTTGTTAAGTAGTCTAAATCCACCAAAACCCAATCATGATATATAAACTTCAGAGGTTTCTGTTGAACCATCAGTAGTGTTGGTGGGTTTTCTGAGCACCTTAGTGGGACTTTCTACTTTCAATCAATGGGAAACAACAGCAGGGTGTTCGCTGCCATCAAAGTAAATGCTCCATTAATAGTAGAACAGCTCAGTTGGAAAGCCAGTCCCAATATTTTCCATATATTTAAAGATTTTCCTTGCAATTTTTTTTACAGTATCCCTTCAACTCAACACATTTCATGATCAGTTCAGTCTCTGTGTGTGCGTGCATAGAGGTGTACAGGGAAAAAAATTATCAACTCTCCCTCCTCTGTAGACACACACATGCACAAACTGATGTTACAAACAAAAGAATGAAATGTTGGCTGATTAGGAGCATATTCACCTCGCCAAATTAAAATTGAAAAGGGCCATATCCTCGGTTAATACAATCTGTCTCTGAAGCCAATGAAACTGCCCTGGTTAAGACCACTTGAAATATTCAACCCAGAAATTTGGAAGATTGTGGCATGTGATGAGATTGCTTGGTAAGATTGCTGAGCACTGATGGGACATCTGGATACCTCAATTTCATCAGAAAACAGGTTGGAAAGTGGGTATCCAGGCAGCCACCATAAGGAGGAAGAAATCTGTCTTCTGTTCCTCAACTTGAATGCCCATCATGCCATGGATGTCTCACCTCACTGGGAGAGAAGAAAAGCGGTGCTGTCACTTAAAGGAGGGGGGAGAGGGGGAAGAAATAATACTATTTGAACCATAATTTCAAAAGCAGAAATTTGACAAAACCATGGTCTGAAGTGGCTATTCCTGGGAGAAGCACTGTCATATTAGGTAAGAAGATAACAAGTATTGGCAAAATACAGAGTTAGTCTGTGCTCCTTCTCAGTTTCAGAATTATTGCTTATATTTCCACTTTCTTAACAAATTATTCCATTGACACTACAAAGCAAAGGGCTGAGAGTGAAGGATAATACACAAGAGAGCCTCTAGGCTGCTACTTTGGATTATAAGTATCTAATTTCAGTCATTTAAAGTAAATTCAGTTTTGTCAAAGACTCCAGTCCAACCTATAAAACTCAGGTCTGGTGAGCATGACAGCATGCCTTGGAGGAACAAGGCTACAAGAGGGAAAACAAACAGCTCCATTCAACTCCTTCAAAGGCCTTATTTCATCTAACCATCGAGTTATTACCAACCTTCTTTGATTATATGTACTGTAAAAGCATGAGTAGTTTCAGTTACAAGTTGTTTCTTACACATCCCATCATTTTGTGTGGGTTTTTACACCCCCAGTAGAGAAACTTCCATAACTGAGCCCAACAGAGCAGCCAAGGATGAGAAAGAGAGGGAAGTATTAAGAAAGCAATTTTCGGAAAGCATGTCTTATGTATTATTGGAACTATGTGCCATTTGTACTTGCACATAACTAGCATGCAGCCACTATGTGCCACTGGAACAAAACAAGTCCAGGTCTCCTCTGCACTGGGGTAATTGGAGGTTACCCCTTTATTTCAGGGGGCCACTTTAAATTTCCTGCTGAATTTGTCCCCTAACAGCAATAAACGTCCATCCATAGACCCTGGATGGCAATCAACATACAGATTCCCTGATTTTTAGCTGCAGAAAGTGCAGTCTTGATTGAGTCCCCTTTTATTTAAGGATCGTAGGCCTTGGAGAGCTTTAATAAATCAGAAATTTCTGTACCCTGAATTGCACGGTTCATCCTCCCGTACACTTGTAAGGTCAACCTGTTTTAGAAAGGAAATCTTTCACCAAGTTCCTCTTTGCCCTGGTCAAAGAAGAATTCCCCAAGCCACAATTTGAAGTGCACATTGAAAAACTTAAGGCTGCACATTCATTGCTTCTCAAACTGGGACTTGAGCTAAGTCAAGGGCTTCTCCACCTAGAGAATATGGAGAGCAAGGTCAGAGTAAGCTCAGCTCAGCTGATCTGTATTTCAACATTCTGGGTTTTGCAGGGGAGAAAAATATTGCTTAATGACACCGAATAACATTTCTTTAATGCAGGCATGAAACTTATAAAGATAGTTTCAAGAAGTAAAAAGCAAGGCAATGTATTATTATTACAGTTATTGTTGCTGTTGCCATTGTTGTTGAAGGGCTTTTCTAATTATAACAACTAAATAGTATTTAATGCTACAGGTTGGCAAAGAATGACAAACTCCTCAAGCAACAACTCCTAAGAATCTGTGTGCTAAAAGCTTGAACTTCCCTTGCTCAGATGATAACAGTGCTTAGCAACATGGACTTGAAGAACTTTGGAGGCCTTCAAAAGGGAGCAGACATTTAGATGTATAATGAGAATTTCCACAGTCAGGTAGACTAAAATACATAAATATATCTATATATACATATAGATAGATATAAAATTTACGCTGTGCATCAGCCAAGTGTTTGAAACTTTATAAAGCAGAAGCCATGGTGGTTTTAATTAAGAAATGCACTAAAAATCATTGATTATCAGGCTCACTATTTGCCTAGGGGCTAGTATGGTTGAGAGTAAGCAGGCAGGTGGAGGAGGCTGCAGTGATGTAAGGCCATAAAAAGTGCATTTGAGGCAGACTGGGGTCACGTCCATTACAGGACTGCAGCCTGCACCACCGAGGAGGTGCTTTTATGACACATCCCCCCGTCTCACCTGTCTGGCCAGAGCTTTTCTGAGGGAAAAGTTTGTTAGGTCTGATGGGGCTGTGCCTGGTCCTCTTTGGTCAGAGGTGAGCAGATGTATCACTTGGCCAGTGACGAGGGCCAAGGACCTTTTTCTACTCCAATACAGAAGGTCTGTATGACTACAGGTTTCCCTGCTTGGATGCAAAGATAGACCTGCTAAAAAAATAGAATAAATGAATAAACAAGCAGTTATTTCTCACTCTGTCACGATTTCTTCCTTGCAAGTGTTTCTCAGCCCTCATGCCCGGAAAAACAAGGGTGGCTCTCCCAAGGGAAGGCAAGAGCACCCAGCTGCAGGATGCTGCCCAGCTGTCCCAGCACACAGAGCCATACTTCCCAGTTATAGCCCAGTGCCCAAGCGTTGCAATTCTCCGCTTTATTCTGTGCCAATTTTCTCCTCCCCACCACCCCAAAAGGAGACCAGCCTGGGCTGTGACTGCTCTATCTCTGGCAGAAGCGGTGAGCCCACAGCGTGAGAGCCTTTTGCCGAAGAAGGAGCCACCCCTCCTGCACTCCTGTTATATAAACAAGATAAGATGCCTTTCAGCCCAGCCCCTGGGGCTTGTGGCTGGGGCAGGGGGAAGGAAGCTGGGAGGGGAGCCACAGCATGGCAGTTCCCTGCCAGGCTTGGGAACAGGGAGGTTAAAAGGGCTCCTTCTTCCTCCCCAGGACGAAGATCTCCACCTAAGCTCTTCCCACCACATCCAGCAGCCTGTTCAGACAATGTCTCTACGAAGACCATGTCACAGGACCTCAAGCTCCCACATCCATAGGTCTGGAGGGACTTCCCTCTGCTCCAAAATGTGTCGTGGCTATCTGCTGTTTCCTGGTGTAAACAGCATGCTGCTTGCTGAAGACTCTCCCATCTCAGCAGGCTCAGTGCTTGGTGGCTCTTCTAGCAATGATGCCTACACCAGCCACATGGCTCTGCTTGGCAGAGAAGGTTGGTAAAGCACTGTAGCTCTGTCCCTGGGCAGTATAGCTAGCAGGAGATATATGGCAATGGTAAAAAAAGGCCATTCCCCTATCATAAGGCTGAACTGCACATTTTGGTCACTCCCTGTCCACAATCCCATAGCTGAGCTGAAGACCACCACCAGCAGCTGCCTGAGCTGTCCAGATGAGGAGAGGAGATCTAGGATGGCACCCTCCACTCAATGAGCATGATGGCAGCAAAGGAGAGGTCAATCTGCTCTCAAGCCAGGTTCAACAGAGATGCCAGGACAGATGCTAAATGAAGCAGACCTCTTACCTCTCAATTTGGACTCATATCTCATTCTAATACAGTGTGGACATGAATTCAGGGGGACAGCTGGTCAGATTTTGGCAAAAATCCCACAACAGCCTATTGAAATGCAAGTTCTGGCTCAGATTCAGTGGTCAGACAACTCCTCAAACTCAGCAGAAAGCTAAATCTGGGTCCAAATATGCGCTCGGCCCCCTCAGTATCTCTCTAATTACTGCCGAGTAATTACTGTGGAAGTAACAATCCGCTAACAAGTTCCAATAAAGAAAACATTTTGTAAGAGGAGGAGGTAGGAGGAGGACTAATTTGCCAGGTAGGAGGTTTTAATGCCATCAGGGTAGATGTTGCTGATCCCTTCGTTAACAAGGCCTGCTGTTAATTTTGCTCTGGGCAAAGGGATTTTAAGAAAGTGGAAGGAAAAAAAAAAAAAAGAAGCAATCCAGCCAGAAAAGAGAATTTAGATGATGTTTTCAGTTTCTGCTGCAGTCGGGGTTGGGTAGGGCTTACTCCCATGCTAGGACCCAAGGCTGTGTGGGAGCTCTGCCAGGACAGCCTCATTGCCATGCATCACCAAAAAAACCACTGTGGGATTCAGCTGGGAAGAGAGGTGGAAGTCCCACTCTAAAGGACTGTGAGAGCAACATTTTAGGGAAAAAACAGGCCAGCTGTTTCATCGCCATCTTGATGCTCCCAGCAGCCAGTGTTGTCAACTCAAACCATAGGTGGCAACTCACTTCAACAAGTCAAAAAAGGAAACTACAAAGCACCTTCCATCGATGGGGAAACTGAGGCACCCATCAGGCAGTAGCACCCACCCCTGGCTCTGCATGACCCCGAGGCGTCCGTGGAAGCTGAAATCCCATTGGTTTTCTGTTCAACTTGTGGTTGGACACATTAGGTACCCTACAAGAATAAGGTGGCTACATCGGGCTGAGTGATGATTAGCACATCAAAAGACATTGTAAAGGGAAGTATTCTGTTAATTTACTCTGGTAAAAGACAGTGACAAACGGTGGGTGTTTTGTCCTTTATCTCCATCCAGGACACCAGTGGAGGGGGGGAAGGGATTTTGTTTTTTTTATTTGAACACAGGAGGCTTTGCAAGGGATTTCCCAGGCTTGGGAAAAAGCCTTTGGCTGAAGTTTATTTCTGGTGTTGCATAAGTTATCAGGACCCAAGCAGGAGCTGTCTTAATCCACCATTGTTAGATGCTGGTCAATGCCAGGGATCATTGCACCTGCCTGCACACGCTGCCCTTGTACTGTCACCAGAAAATAGCTGAGCATTCCAGTAGCAAACTGACTTTATAGCTCTAAAAGGCACTACGGCTTCTATGAGTACTTGACTCACATTGGGCCTTACAACCGCTTTCATCCTGAAAAAGTAAGCTCCTGAGGTTGCAACCCCCATCTGAGCCTTGTTCTCCTCCACACCCTTCCCATATGCACTTTTGCCCAAGTACTACTCACTTTGATCTCTGCACAACATGGATGTGGTTCAGGAAAAGTTATCAGGTGAGTCACTGGGCTAGGATCCTCTGGCAGCTCATCCTCCTTCAGGTAGGCTGAGAAGCAAGAGACATAAAAGCTGCTCATGGGGTTAAAGTAGATTATCCCTTGAGGGGCAAACCCCTTTATTGCTGCAGAATCTTCAGCATCTTCAGCTGGGTTTGCCAGAAATGCCAAGCTGAGATTCAGCTGCTTGGCCTCTGCATTAAAGAGCAAGTCTGGGAATTAATTTGAAGGGTTAAGCTATATATAAACCTCTGCAGTATGGTAGATATCAAAGAGCAGTACTGTTGCCTAAAAATTTGCTTTTCCAAGCTAGACACAATAATTGGGGAGTGGGAGTGACAACCTAAACCTTGTCTTGAACTGCCAGCTGGTGAATTCCCTGCAGGAGGTATCTATCCTTTCCTTCTGGAGAAGGAAACATCCCCCACATACCTGAACAGTCAGAACAGCAGCAGAACCAGACCTGAATCCAGACTGAAAGGAGATTAATTTCTGCTTCTCAAGTGGAGGCTGGAGTTAACAACGCAGTTTAAACTTCAGTTCGTGCTAACTTTTATTCTTCTTTCTGTGCAAATACGTCTATTTTCTCCAGCCACCACTTCTGCAAACCACTGCTCGGGTGACTAGTCCGTTAATACATGAGGTTTAACAACTCTGCCTTCACACCTTAGGAATTACCGTTATCAAAAAGGCACAGTCACTGACAGAAGTTACAGTTCACACAGCATCTCAACATCTATTAGTGTTGCTAAAGCTAGATCCATGCCTACCTTTGCAAATGTTAAAGGCACTGGATTTACTTTTGTGAACTAGATCTGAGACAGTAGGAAAAATATATTTAAATTTATAGTCACTCGCATTGAATGTCACGTCCAGATATGCAGGACCTACGTCTTCACATCACACAGTCTGGTTCTACCCTGGCAAACATGGGAAAAAAATTGGCTCCAGTGATTATGCATTACCTAGAAATTAAAATAGATTGAGTAGACCATAATAAATAAATGCCAGGAAAAATATAAAGAATGTGTGGGAATGCCTATACTTTATCTTAACATTTCTTAGTAAAATAACTTCCTGATGGTGTAATCAAAAATGGAAAGCCAGCACCTAACTAAATTAAGTGCCACAAACGTTAATAATGGTTAAAGTTACCATTCAATTTATTTTTATATTGGATAATCTTCAAAGTTGTAGATTGAGAATTGCTGAAACCTTTTAGGGATTTGTTTCTCAAATCAGAATACTTTAGAGATGCAAACATTAACTTGAATTTTAACATCTAAAAATCCTTAGTGAAAGGAAAGAGATGTATTTTTTTAAAAGAAGGAAAAAAAAAAAAAGAAAAACTTTAAAAGTTCCCCTGATAGTTACAGATGGTTTAATCTTTGGAACCTATTATGTGTTCATTTTCCCTTCAGCATTAATTATACATAATTACCACCACTTTACCCATACCCTTTCAAAAACGAAATCTGTTTACTTTTTTCGCATATGTTATATAAATGCAAGATTTTTTAATGCAGGTTTTGGTTGGGGTTTTGTTGTTTTGGTTTTTTTTTTTTTTTTTCCCAGAAACGGGGCTTCTATTTGCCCTCTTGAAGGGCAAGGGGAGCCAGTGCGCGGCAAACCGGGTTTTATTTAAAGTTCCTTTAATACAGCTTAATTACTTTTAAACTCTGGAAGCGATTAGGTTATCACCCTTTGAAGTGCGACAGGCGAGTCTCCGTGCTGGGAGGAGAAGGCGCGGCCGCTTGCGCGGCTGCTTGCGCGGCGCGCAGGGGCCGGCGCAGCGCGGGGAGATGCGCTCGGCCGCGGCTGGCGGAGGCGGGAGCTGCCCGTCCTGCGGGGACAGCGAAGGCTGGAGGCTGGGGATATGTCAACTCACGTTCCTCTGGAAAAAGGGAGGTTCTGGTTAAGGCTGAGAAGCAGCGCTGATGTTGTAAAAGATTGAGGAGGATTGTTCGCACTTTTCAACCTTATAATTTCACCCTGCGCACAAACCACGAAATTGCACGGCTCTATTCTCCCTCCTTTTTTTTTTTTTTTTTTTTTTTTTTTTTCCTTCTTTCTCGCTCTTTTTCCCCTCTCCCGCCCGTCGCAGAATCGCTGTCAGGTGGCTTTTTTCCCGGCCGTGCAGGGATCAAAGCGCCCAGGAGTAGAAGCGTCCATTGTGAGGCTGACACACGATCGCCCTGGGCAGGGGAGCGGGGGCGGCAGCGGGTGCGGGGCACTGGGGCCGCTCCCCCGGGCGCTTCCCCTCGCAAGTGGCGTTTCCCCACGGGCTGGAGGGGGACATTATTTTCCTTTTTTTTTTTTTTTTTAAT
>VZRE01011397.1:631723-680729 GCA_013396775.1 Cephalopterus ornatus
AGATATTTGTGTCCTTTTCCTAGCCCCGGGAAACTCTATTTTTTCCTTCTATTGCTGCGATTTGATTTAAAGCAAACGAGAAGATCTTGCAGCCGCAGCCTGTCCAGGCTGGCTGGGACTGTTTTACTCGCTGGCTGCGGTGCAGAAAAAGTACAAATGTGCGAGGAAATTGGTTAATGAGGAGAGGAGAGCAGGGCCTGTACTGGCCTTGTTTGCAGGGGTCCAGCAGCATCTCATCCCCTTACAGATATACATTGCCCGGGCAATGTTTTCCAAGTTTTATTTTCCTCCTTCTTTAGTATGCTCAATTCTAGAAAAAAACTCAATAATTTAAATTGTGTATTAGAACTAGAATTTGGGGGGGGGGGGTTATACTATTTACAAATTTCTGTCCAATAATGCCCTACGATATTACATTTATTAACAGGCAGCTGTTCCCATCCTGACAATTTACAGTGCAAGTTCCAAGAAAGTTTCTTTACTCAGCATAGCACTATTTTTACATTAAATATGAAGCTGATATTTAAATAAAAAATGATAGGTAACATCTCCAGAGCCAGCTGAATTTTGTAGCTGCTCAGTTCCCAATTTGGGATAGAATGGCTACAAATACTGCATGGGGACAGGAAACAAATTTTGCAAGCAGTGGAGTCACCATGACAAAAAATAATTTGTTTTTATTTTAGATTCAGATTTCATTACTGCACTCAAACTACTACAACTGGGCTTTGAGTTATTATACAATCCAAACTGTTTCAATCAGAAACTCTAAGACTCAGTGTGCAATGATTATTATTAATAATAATTAGCTCCTTGGTTTCTTGATAGAAAAAGGCTATCAACAAGCATTTGTTTAACCACAACAAAAGTATAATTAGCTTATCCCACTTAGTAAATCTGTATGCATGCCAACTCATACCAAACTGCTACTTTTACAAAAAATTGCAATAATACAGATCATTTTTCCAGTCCTTTTTGCACAAAATTTATTTACAATGTATACATAAATGCTCCATGATGGGACTATGGAAAAAAAAATGCACACATGACCGATGTCTTGCCCAGAAAGAAAGTCAACATATTAAAAATAAATCTTCAGTCCATGTTTCGAGCTGCATAAAACAGGAAGTGATGTACAAGGTGGTGGTTGCTGCATGGGGACAAGGATGCTCTGATGTGACAATTAGGCTTCAAATACACTGCCTTTCCGTTTCCATGCTTCCTCCTACCAGTCTCCTTAAGACACTGCCTGCAACAGCTGATTAATCATTGTTGATGACTGCAGTTTTTCCCATCCTTCCCGATTTACATCTGTTCAGGCCAATTCAAATATGGTGAGTAAATGAATTAGACATGCAAATTCACGCCCCAGGCTAGAAAGAGAGAGAGGGAGAGAGATGGGGAGAAAGGGAGAGAAAGGGAAGAAAGACAGACAGAGAGAGAGGAGGAGAGAGGGGGGAGAGAGAGAGTGTGCATGGCTGAAATCCTAGGATAGAAGAAAGATTCTTCTGCCTGACATAGTTATTTTAATGCTCTAAAAATCCTGCAAATAAGCCCTTTCTGTCATTTGCAGGATAAGTGTAAGGCTTCTTTTTCAATGTAAGGAGGCTTCTGGAGGAAGTGAAGAGCTATGGAAACAACACACATAGTGTGGAAAAATTTCACATTTTTTTTAAAAAATCTATAAGAAACAACGTAATATGGATAACAGTATAATAGCATTTTACAATATTTCACTCTTTGTTCTCTTAATGTCTTATATAGGTATTCAGCATGTCCCCAGAAGTTGACTTCGGTTGGTGTTTTCCTGCTTTTCAGGGTCCCTGTGAAGAACTGGAACGTCCCTTGGTCCAAAGTTGACGCCAAGAACTCCATAGTCATTGCAGAAAGACAATGTTTGAAATCTACCATCGCTGCAGACAACGTGTGTTTCCCTTAAGCTACTGAGCATGAATGTCCATCACTTGTCCGCTCACTGCTGGCTCGCCAGTATGAAGCATTGTGGGGCTTGATGCTGACATGGGCATTCCAGGGTGGGGTGGTCCTCCATGCATCATCATCGCTGGGTGGTGAGGGTGTCCAGGAATGTAGGTATGCATGGGGGGGCCATGACGCAGCTGAGCAGGATGGGGGGGCATCTGGGGCGGGGTATAGCTTGGCTGTCCCATGTTCATACCCATTGGACTACCCCGAGACACATAATCCCCTGGCATACTTTGCAGCCCTGCGGAGAGAAAGAGGTGGTGGTGAGTGGTGGGGACTGGCTGCCGACATCGGGCTGTGGAGCTCATCCGCTCGGGCACAGAAGGCCGGGATTGAGCCCAGGGAGGGACGCGGAGCCACGGATACGCGAGCGCAAGTTGCCTTTGTGGAATCAGAGTCTACGTATGGATTCACAATGACGGCAACAGGAACGATTCCCAGGTCAAAAAGAAATCCCCCAAGAACCACCTCTGCCCTCCAAACACAGAGTTTTTGGAGATAAAACCGCTTTCTCCTTTTATGGTTAGGAACATATGCGATGGAGATGTTTCTGATCCGGAAGCACGCGAGGGGCAGAGCCAGCCTGCAGATGACGGAAGTCACAAGGAGCGGTGGCACCAAGCCCTGTGAGGGCTCGCAGGTGGGTTCCACTCCCCACGACCTTACTCCAGACACCTGCCTTCGTCTCCCCACTTGTAAAAGCATGCCGGGAATACAGGGCAGGGAATCCGTAGTAGTTAATGAGGGGCTCGGGAGGAGAGATGGGTTAAATAGGTGTCAAGGTTTATCAACAGCCATTTATTTAGCTCTTGAGCCTGATCACTTGGAATCTATCCCAAGTATTTGTGCCATTTAAATAGATGCTACACAACAAGGACACTGCTGAACAAAGGCCTCATATGAAGCCGAAATTGATAGGATTACTATGAACGATTGTTAAATCAAACCCATATTTTTAAACACATTAAAAATATATACATAATCAATAACAGTTATCAATTAATTCTTTTGCCCCTGCTCACCTCTGGCCACACAAAAAAAAAAAAAAAAAAAAAAATCAGACGCGCAACTCAGTCAAACCTTTCAGTGGGTTTGGGAGAACAATAAGAAAAAAAATTGGACCTAAAACAATAAAACCTCCTGCTTTCTGTGGGCCTCTGCCTTCTGCTTGGATTGCTGTAGCTGATGGGAACTGACAGGTGTATTGTTTCGGAGAGCTATAAGCTCCATAATCATCAAGGGTGAAAGGCATACGCTATTGCTAAGTAGGTTCAATTGGCTTTAGTTCTAAGTAAGAGCGCGCTGTGAATGCGCCGAACACCTTGGAATCAGGTCTCAAGGCTCTAGCAATGAATAGCTGCTTAATCTAGCCTAAAGGAACAGTTTTGAACTAATGAAAATTGCTTATAAAATATACTGTACTCACAGCTCTTTAATCAAAAAAGATGATAATATTTTTTGTAATAACCTATTAATTTAATTGGTCACGAAGCATAAAATACATCATTTAAATTTAATTGACCCAGAAACTAAGAAACAATATTTAAATTAACTAAGCTAGAAATTTTCATGATGAGGTAATAAGGCTGTTGCATTCCCAAGCTCAGAGGAATGTTTTCACAGCTAATTGTTAAAACTTAGTTTTGACTTGGGCCCAGAGAAGACTACTGCGAAATACACTTGCCCTGGGTAACTTCAAACCCTATGTTAATATAGGCTGGGGGCATGACAAAGATGCTGAAATAACTCTTTCAACTCCAGAAAAGAGCAAGAGGAACAGAATCACACACCATTTAAACATGGTACTGGTGTGTTGGTGTTTCAAACCACTTTACTCTCAAAAAAAAAAAGAAAATACAAAAATTTGTATAATGTATTTTCCTCTATAAAAGACAACAGGGGAAAAAAAAAAAACTGGGACAGTTTTTCTAGGCTTTCTTTGCGAGGCCTGCCACTGAAGATTGCATTAATGATCTCTATTTTTGTATACTGAATAAGTCAAATCCATTTGTCACACTGCAAGTGATGGCATACTTAATTTGGATATAGTCAATTAGCCTGGGCTAAGCTCCATAGCCTGCTGCGCACACCTCTATTTTGTATTCTCTCTTTTTCCTTTGCCACACGTAATCCCATTACGACGGACAGACAAAGAGAAATAAACTTGAAAAAAAAAATTAAAAAAAAACAAATAAGAAATCAAAGTTTTGTCCATTGCCTTCCAAAACGCAACTAAGTGACGCTGCCGTTTTTTTGTTTGGTGTGTTTCTTTTTTTCCTACCCTACGAGAAGTCTCTGCTTGGCTTTTTTGGTGTCTTGCAGGTTAGCGGGAGAAATGTAACTCATGCATCAACTGCGGTTAGACAGATTTATGACACTTTGGGGACATGCTCTTTCCTCTCCCTGCGCTGCTGCAGACCGCTTACATTTTGCAAATCAGTCTGTTGCCAAGACGACGGGTTCCCCCACCTCCCCGGCTGCTCCTTGTTTTGTCATGTGCTCGGGGATGGATAATAGCATCAATGTATGGCGGCGTCGATGTACGGCAGTGTCAATGTACGGCGTGCGCGCGCACGGGGGGTTTTGGGAGCTTGGAAAGCTTGAGCTGAACCAGAGGGAGAGAAAACCCGAAGGAGCCCAGGCGTAGGATGGATGGATGGAAAGGAAGGAACAAGCATGAGGCTATGGGCAGGGAGAACATAGGGAAATGCAAGAAGACAAATATCCCTCGGACAAAGTGAGAACAAAGACCTCGTTTGTACTTACTTCCCCCTGGCTTTGCCATTGGTTACCTAGGTGAAGGTTACATGTAGTGCCACTGCCCCTCCATGCCCATATTCATGCCCATTCCACTCATAGGTCCTAGAGGGAGATAAAAATCCAAGAAGATGCCAGGAAATGAGCAAAGTCAACAGATAGTGCCAAAAGCCCCTTTCCAAAACACAGCACCGGCAGAGGGTCCAGGTCCGCTCGAGCAAGGAGGTGCCTGGTTTCCCTCGGTGGTGTGGAAGGCAGGCAGAAGACAGGTGAGGCAAGGCAGGCAGCTGGGACGGCAGCGGAGGGCGGAGGTGTGTGTTTACCTGCGGTGGCGCGACCGAGGCCACCCGCAGGTGGGTGATACTGTCCCGGGGCTTACCTGGCGCTCGGATGCCCATGTGCTGCTGGCCGTCCATCACGAAACCTCCCATCGGCTGCCCGTCGGGGTTATAGGGTGTTCCTTGACTTACTGGAAAAGTGCAGAACATTGCTTTTTAGCAGCCGCCAAGAGGGTCACCTCTTCTCACGGCATCGAGGCACAACCCCCCCCTACCCACGGGCTATCAGTGTTGGCTCTAAAAAGAGGGAAAAATATCTACTGTGTGAACTTAGCGCTGGACTAACAAGCACGCTTAAGTTTTGGCTTAATCTCCTTCTGCAAGTTTGGAAACGAAGTTTGCAAACTGAAATCTTGAGACATGAGGAGCCCCGGCTCCAGCTGCTGCCGCTGCTGACGTCAATGCAAAAACCTGTATAGGAGCCGGATTTTATGGCTGGAATAGTCACACTGAAATCACAGTGTGTTAAATTACGCCCCTGTGCCTTCTAAGAGCAGAACCTAAACATGTCCATGCCAGATATTTACCTCTAATGACAAATAATCAAATGTACTTGAAGAGGAAGTGTGGCCCAAAGGCATCTTGGACAACGATGTATTTGGAGAGTCTGACAGCAAGACTTGGAAAACAAAATCAACTGGGACTAACGGGCTCTGGTAATCCTTGATGGTAAATACCCGCACAGAGCTGCGAGCCAAGACCCCAGACAGAACCAGCATGTGAAAACTTAAGGTCGTTTAAAAAAATAGAAATAAATCCCCCCAAAGTAAACAGCAAATGCTCAGCAATCCCAAAAGACAGCTACTAAAAAGAAGAGCCAAGGGACAAAAGAACCCTGTACAAGCACCACTACCTGAACTGGAGGTTTTGACTGTACATTAAAAGCCAGCTTCAGAAGTAAGCTGCCTTGGGTTATTAAAGCACATAAAGCTCTACCTCATTGAATGTCTTTGAACTTTACTGAGTCCCACAAGCGATTCTGACCCCTTTGCCCTTTTGACAGGTAATAAAGTTTACAGCAATTCCACACCAAGCCATGCACCAGGGAGTGGTCACAGGAGCAGAAAGAGCTGGGAAGGAAAACTCCAAACAACTGCTAAAAAAAATAAGAATAATTGGGATCGTGTACAGAAAGTCCGGTCATGGAGCGGATCATTTCAGTTTTTCTTTTCGAATTTTCAGTGTCTTTTTTTCCCCCCGAATGTTTTTAATCACGTTAAAATGATTAGAGTCGTAATGAAAGAAAGCTGGTTGTATTTTAATTGTCAATCACTCCCAGCATTCATTTCTCATTTATTTACCAGGTAATGGACCTCCCGGTGAATGGCTTGAGGATGGTTTTCGCCTGCGTGACTTGAATACAGTTACTATTGGGGACTTGCCTGCTCGATTGGACTGGTCTATCATGGGCTGAACTATTCTTCTTCTAGCATTAATAAACCTGCAAGAAAAAAAAAAGGAAAGCAAATGGTTAGGGAAGGGATGTCTTCCACCCATCCCCAAGCCCTCTTGCCCTTGCTGTGGCGCTCTCCATCGGGCTGCGTGGGGATGCAAACACTGCTAAACCTCTAACCCTGATGACCTCTGAGAGCACGAGCTTGGGGTTTCCAAGCTGATTTATGTTTCCCTGCTTTTTACCACAGTTGGACACTTCCATTTCATCTTTTCATGGGGGAATTAGCCGAGTTTTCAGGAAACAATACCAGCAACGCTCTTCTCAATACAGAATGGGGCACCAAAAAAACAAAAACGTGTGAAGAGAGATGTTCGTGAGGGCATCTGCTACCTCCCCCCTCATTAGTGTCATTTCTGCCTTATGTCCTCTGACTTCTTTTTCCAATTTTTTTCTTTATCAAAACCTGCCCCTACCTCTTGCAAACCTAATTCCCTTTTAATGCCCACTATTAAGATAATGAACTGTGATGGCAGAACCCCATCAAATGAGGGAACGTCTGGACTTTTATCACCACTAAGTCACACTGCTGGGGACTTCAGAGCCATGCATTCCTCCTAGCCATTTCTTGGTGGGCTTTTTCCCCCCTCCCTCTCTTTATGCAAAGTCTGAGGGGGTCAAGGCGAGGTCATAGCTTTACAGTAATTGAATTTATAATCCTGTTTTCTCCAGCTAGGCCTGACCATTTACAGCAAACATCTTGTTAAACTGTAATTACTGGACTACTGAAAATTCCCCCCCGAACAATGAAAAGCAGATCTTTGGAAATAATAAAAAAAGAAGGTACAGTCATTTTTAAAAATAGCCATCTGCAACCCTACTCCTTGTGTTTCTGTAGCTCTTCGCCTCACTTAGTCTTGCAATGCTTATTTGGAAATATTCAAAATAATTTGAAGCAAAACAGAAGAAGGAGAGAGAGATCCCAAGTGCCCCAGTCTCGTCGTGGCTCTGAAATCAGGAGGCTGGAAACCATTGCTGGGAACCTGTCTGAATGAAGAGCATTTGAAGAAACCTCTCTTGAGATTCCACTCATCAGAAAGTTTAGTTAAAATCCATTGGAAAAAAAATCTCCACAGAGATTTGATCACAGCAAAGTTGCATAACCAGACTTTGCATTCTTTATGAGAGACAAAAAGAATAATAAAATTGTGCACGCCACAATATTTACTTGTAAAGGAAGATGCGTGAGCATTGGCTAACCCACACCACACTTGTAAACTGGGATGGGAAAGTTCACAAAGGAATACTTGATACTTGTTTTCATTGTCTTTGCTTGAGGTGGCTTAGCAGGAGCTCTCCTACCACAGAGATAAAGCCACCGGGATCTTTCCGCGGGAATCAGCTCTGCCCACCCATTCCCCTACACCAGAGGGAAGAAGAATAGCAAACCACTGCCCCATGCTGTTCCTTTTGCCCTCATCAAAGACCAGCACAGCGACTTCGGACTCCTCCTATCTCCCATTCCCCACTGACACCCATTACCCAAAGTCCTGCAAAAATTAATCAAGATGTTGAGTCCTTATCAAACTCCTTGTCTTGAGGAAACGAGCTCAAAGGCACCAAATCTGGGTGCCAATCTGGGAGCCTTACACCTGAACTAGGTCCTGTTTTGTCAGCAACAGTATTGGATCAATTTTTCTACACATTTCCAATAAATACCCCCCTCGATGCCAGCAAACAGTGTTGCAAATCAGTTTATCATTATCTTGTACAAACCATGAAAATTAGAATCATGTGAGCAGAAGGTTAGACTAATTCTCCTTTCTCATTATAAACACAGGTGTAGCACAAACACCATGTGAAATAAGCAATTAAAAGAAATCTGCCTTTTTTCCCCCATTAGCTGCCTTAGCTCCATGACCAATTAGAAAATTGTTTAATATCTGTAATCTGCATTTGCAGAAAGCAATTTTCACAGTAACTCTTCGAAGTAAAACAACAACACAGAACCCTAGTGCCTCAGCCACTTCTTTTTGCAAGTCTGGCAAGGCTCTTGCTGTGTTTACTCCATCCTTCTCCTGCCACATTCCCAGGACCGGGTACTGTGGAAGGGGGAGGGGGGAGGATTTTTGGTAGCCATGAGAGTGACTAGTCACCAAAACCTTAATTTTTCAATAGCTTTTACCCCAAAGAAATGCTGAGCAACATCGATCATGCACACCCCAACTTCAGGACCTTCTCCCCCTTCTCCAAACTACAAGCACTTTTAAGAAGAAGGGGGGGATCTCAAGACAATAAGCTATACTATACATAGTTTACATACTAATACGCCAGAATAAAGTACAAATTCTAGAGTTTACCAATAATTATCCACAAGATGTGTCTATGGTAAAACATATTCTCACCCGTTTGCCCCATGCTATCACTTGGGATATCTGCTTTAAGAACATTTTACACACAGGTACTTAACAGTTATCTTCTTCCTACGCATTCATGTAAGTATTTTCTATAAGTAGCAATTCTGCCAAACAGCCCAGTGTTTGGATGTCTTCAGGGGGAATTCAGACGCAAGAACATTTTCCTTCTGGGCAAAGTAATAAAATGACATTCTCGCTCCTCCCACTAGAAGTCAAACGGAGGTCAGCTCCCCATCCTTGTATCTGTTTAAATAAACTGGTCCAGCTGTTTGTTTCCAGGATGCCCTTTAACCTTCTGTCCCATCCTCCCTGCCTTTGTAACACAACGCTTTACTTTGCATTATAGTAGACTCCAAACCACTATGCATTAAAAAAAAAAAAAGGAAAAAAAAAGAAAAAAAAGGAAGAAAGTATTCACTTTCAAGTTTCTTCCTGCATCCTAAACCTGAAATTCCTAAGAACCCATCAGATTAAAACTATTAATGTGGCTTGCCCTGAGAGAGCACAATGCAGTGCTGCTATGTTTATAAATCACATTTGAGAACTCTTTGCAAGCAAAACTGTGAATTAGCTGTTGCTGCAGAAATATATGGACACGGGGTTAATTTCTTCATACTCTGTTTTTTTTTTTATTATTGTTTTGAGAAAAGGGCCAGGATCTTTTGATCGCTCTTTGAATTTCCAAGGTGCCAGGCTGATGTTATCATCAGCAAAAATAGAATAGATAAGCTAACAGGAAAAATCGCCCTGTCCATTTTCCCAAATGTTCGTATTCTTAAGAGAATCTTAAGAGAAAAAACCCTAAGTCACTCTAATTTTTAAAAGTTCAGAGGAATCAGGACCTAAAAAAGATAGATGCTACAAAATGCTACTAAAATGGAGTATTATCAAAATACAACTCAGAATAAAACTTAAGACAGATGTTATAACCTTATTCATGTGCGTAAAGATCCAGTCAGGCTCAAAGACTTGCATAAAGTATTTTTCCCCATACCAGTGGCTCTATGCATTGGTACCTTTGCTCTGACGAAGAAGGGGTTTTTTTTTGTTTTGGGTTTTCTGCCTTAAAAGAGTAGGATCAATAGTGGCACAGACAACACAAGATCCCTCAGTGTACAAGTCGTACCCACCTCCCAGCCCAAGGAGAGCTGAGGACCTTTCAAAGTGATTTGGGCTGCTTTCTTCGAGCTTTTTTTTTTTTTCTTTTTCTTTTTTCTTTTGCAAGGGGAAGGATCTGGCATGGAGAAAACATTTGAACAGTTGGGCAAACACAGAAGTTTAAGGTATTTACTATTTTTTTTCAAATTAAGTTTTCCTTGTCCTATTTGGACACATGGGATTGCGCTTTCTGCCAGGTCCCAAAAAGCAAGAAAAAAACAGCAACTCCACCTGCATAAGCCTAAAGAGCAGGAGGAGGAAACCTTCTTTTCTCCCATTTGCATTTTAGTAGGATGTTTTCTCTTAGGCTTCTCGCCTGGGGTCTGTCTCCAGAGGTCACTGGCAGACTCCCCTGTTGGTGCAGTGCCGGTCCCACGGGTGAGCTCCAGCCCCAGCCCCGGGGATGCAGCAATCTGCCTCTGCACTCTGACCTTCAGCTTAGCCGCCCTCGCCGCCACGCACAAGTTTTGTTTCTTCTCAGCAAGAGGCTGCATGGCTGGTGATGACAAAAGACTTATTTTAGTTGGAAATTGGCTACAATAATAGCAGCCAGGGAGCAAGGATTTTCAGAGGGTCACCAAGCCCTCCGAAAGGCACAGCTCGCTAAGTCTCAGGTTACAGCCCAAGTGACATTTTCCGCACAGATCTGTTCTTTCTCTCTTCCCCTTGTATTTCACGTCTGTTGAGTGAATAAAACAAGACCTTCCTCTGCTGTCACAAATTTCCAAAGTCACCTTTGCTCAAGAATCGACAGAGTGATTGTGGGGACTTCCAATTTGCAGTCTTTCAATGAAATTTTCCAGGACCAGCTGTCTGAAAGATGATGCTGAGACTTCGCGGTCTATTGAATTTTTCTCTGCCCCCAGCCCTCCCAAATGAGGAGAGTTTCACACCATTACTGACTTTTGCTACTTGAAGTCACAGGTTGCTCCCTCTCAATACTGTCCCAAAGCACTGCATGACAGAAGTCTGTGTCTCACTAGCAGTGCCAAGAAGTTCCCAAAAAATCTCTCTGCCTCATTTTCTCCTTGAGCTCCTTCTAGAAAACCAGGAGTAAGGAGAATGAGAAAGCCCAAAGTATCTACAAACCCCAGTGCTAAAACCTCTCTTGCCCCTCTGAAAAAAACCCAGTATCCCTCTTGACAACAAGCAAATCATCATTTTTGTAACAGATGCCAAAGTAACCAGAGCCCTTCAAACTGGCAAATAATTCACTTGTAAAACCAAGTCGCACTCTTTTCTGCATACTGGGATCCTTCATTTATACAGCAGCGAAACAACCTTCTCTATTCAGCACTTAATTCCTCAACGCTTAACAGGTTTATCTCTAATAAAACCAATTTAAATGGAAAGTGTGCTATAAACCGAGATTATTACACTCCAGTAACTGCTTTATTCCTTATTTTAACATATTTTCATTTTTTCCCTGTGTGTTTGTTTTCCAGGGCTTTTTAAAGGAGTCAGTTAAACAAAAGAAAAAAAAATAAAACACCATAGAAATTATTTCACTGAATACTTTCAAATGTTTTAAAATCAGCCTTGAAAATAACAAGCTGCCTCTGTAATTATGAACAGAAAAAAAATAACAGCAGACTTTCAAATGGTAATCACATCTCCCCATCCCTAAAATGAGAAATAAATGTTAAAAGAGTGCTTACTGCTGTTATTAGAAAGTTCTGATCTCGAAGTCAGTTAGTGAGCTTAATGACCCGTAACTACCAGTCATTAGCAATCCATGCTCTCTGTACTCCCTTTATTTGTAAAGAAGAAAAAATTCCAAGACACTCAAGAAACTTCGTTCAATTTAAAGTCAAACCTTATGAAGTCATGTTTGGCAACTTTTCTTGGTTTCTCCTCCTCCTCCGAACCGAAGACAGTTCAGGACTGCAATACATCATTTACAACACTAAATGGAGGTAGGGAGGGAAGAGAGTACACGGGCTGCAAACCGCCCACTCCAGACACGTAATATTGGAATATGCTCCAAACACAGAGAGTCTATCCATCAGCAGGATCAGAAAGGTCTCCTGCAAGCTCTCCTCTTCCTCCCTCCTCTGCTGGCAGCACCAGTGCAGGGGACTGTATACAGGGCTGAGGGGGTTTGTCGCAAGACAATATTGAAGAGCGAATAAATAAAATACTATGCAAAAACTAGTGATGAAAAACCACTAATTAGCTGACAAATTTGATGTAAAGCACTAATGAAAGCCATGTGTGGTTCTGCAATTTAGTTTTAAAAATAGCTTCTGACTTCAAGCATTACTATGTGACCCCACCAACGGAGGATTCATGTTGTGCATTCAGAAAAGTTGCTTTAGAGCAGGAGCGTCCTATCGAATCCCTCCCAAGCCAAGTCTGCTAATGCAGTGAGCATATCAAGGGCAAAAATAGAAAGCAGAGAGACGAGATCAGGTATGTGCTCCTTGTAAGAGAGCCGGCTATGCCCTACATTTTGGCCGGCCCAGCACGCACCAGCTCTACCTTTGGCCACCTCCTCTTCTCCCAAGCCTTTAAGCTTGGAAGCCTTCCCATCTTGCTCCATACCAGGCTTTCTTCTCAAATGACTTCTAGACACATCTTGCCTCCAAATAAAAAGACTGTATTTGGGGGAGCACCCATCCCACCACCATAGGATTATAAAAGCCCAGAATGGTTTGAGTTGGAAGGGACCACAGAGATTACCTAGTTCCAACCCTCCCCCTTGCCATGGGCAGGGACACCTTTCACTAGATCATGTTGCTTCAAGCCCCATCCAACATGGCCTTGATCATTTCCTGGGATGGTGCATCCCAAACTTCTCTGGGCAACCTGTTCCTGTGCCTCACCACCTTCACAGTGAAGAATTTCTTCCTAATATCTAACCTACACCCACCCTCTTAAAGCCATTCCCCCTTGTCCTGTCACTACCAGCCCTAAAGGAAAACACGCAGACATGGTGACCGCCTTGGGGTAGTAGCAAGCCTGGTGGTGGCTTGTGCTCTGGACGCAGAAGGGACAGCTGGTGGCTTTCCATCAAGCTGGGACCCACAAGCTCCTGGTCCTGCTTCTCCCTTGGCCAAAATGCTCCCCCTAGTCCCAAGTCTCCGCAGGGCTCATGGCTGTGGCTGCTCAATGAGTCTTTCTAGGAGAAAGCTGGGCAGGGAAACAATCCTGTCTTGCAAAATTTTCCCTATTCTACAGCAGGATGGGGCTAAAACCTATTTGTATTTCTTTGGCTAGTTATGAATGAAAATTACGGAAGGGACTTGCTGCAGAGGAGTGAACAGCCAATGTGCCTGGGGAAGGGCTCACTGGAGATACATCTCCCTGCTCTGCCCATCTCCTGTGCCCTTCTACATCACAGGTGAGCTGCTGTTGGCCTTTCTGGCATGCTCTCCTTCTTCTCCTCCTCCCCTCTCATTCACATATTCCACCCAGAAAAGCTTTGCCAACACGGAATGCTTCCGGTGAAAATCCAGGTCCAGCATTCAGATGTCTCCCCGCTGATGCCAGGGAGTCAGAGCACCAGCCGTGTTGCAGGTCTCGGCTGCACTGGGGAGAACTCTCAGCAACCTCATTCCCTGACACCGCAATTCCCTCGGGGTGCAAGGCAGATGTAAACTCGCCCTCGGCAGCCAGATGATGTAAGGGGAAATCTTTACATGGCAAAGCGCCAGTGGAGCTGACCTCCCGTCTCTTCCCTGCTCCTAAATCCCAGCGCAGCTGTACTCTGCTGATCTCCATGTGCCACAATTAGCCTTTAAGGAATATGGCAAGGATTCATCTAGTAGAGCAGCACTAAGGCTGCTCTAAATCCCACCCAGGACAGCACTGTGGTTGGGTACACAACATGCCACCAGACAAAACCTTGCCTCCCACAAAAACACTTGTAACAGAGGGTGGGCATGTTCTCTACAAGCTTTGAGAGCAGCCCAGGCTGAGATGCACATCTCCCAGCTCAGTGTTTTCTCACAGCTCTGAGAAGGGTCTGAAGGACAGCTTTCCAACCTGGTCCTTTAGGAAAGCTTGTCTGGACTCTGTAATTCGGGTCCTGATCTGGTGCACGCCAACAGCAGCTTTTCTTCAGCAGATCACTTCAAACCAACAACCTGAGCCCCACTCAGTGGCAGGGATTTATGCTGGGAACAGGTGAAAACTGATAGCAAAATACTGGCTATTTCTTTGAAAACACTCCTCTCTATTCCAGTAATTCCATGTCCATTAAGGGAATGTAGTGCTTGTGAGAGGTGCCTGCGTGATATCTGAGCTTTCTCATGTCACAGAAGTGTTATAAACACAGGGGGTCCTCCTTGGGGTCCAAGGTTTTTTCCAGACATCAGTTTGGGAGCCTTGTCCAAGCAGCTTTTTCCCTGTTCATTCCTACTCATCATTCATACAGCATGGGAGTTGGAAGCAGTGCCTGCTCCTCTGGCCCAAGGGAAAGAAGAAAGTCTGCTCCCACACCTAGCTGCTGGTTTAAATGTGTTCCTGCTCACTGAAGGGTGTGAGAAATGATCTCTCTGCACTCCTGGATGGATCTCCTCATCTCCAGAAGGCCACTGAAGGAGTAGGAAGTAACTCCATACCCTGACACCCTACAGCAGCTCCTCCAGCCTGTAGCACAAGGAGAAGCAAGCCCAGGGTGGCCAAACCAAAAGCCTTGGCAAGTGTCTTTGGGGGAAAACACCCCCGGGGCCCCCAAAGAGAAAATATAATACGCCCCTATATTGGACCAGTGTTTGCACATGAAACAGGCTCTGGGCTATACCCCAAGACACCGGTTTGGGATGTTGAGGGAAGCTTTGATTCCTGTGGTTGTGCCCTCCCCACCACAACCAAGACAACAAATACAAGAACGCTGATGCATTTTGTGTGATGTGGGCACCTGAAAAACTGGTTTGAATTCTTTATTATTTTTTTTTTCCCCAGAAGCCACAAAACATACAACTCTGAGCCACAGCCAACCTGAAAAACAACCCCACACTTCTGAACAAACTCCCTGCCCCAAGACATCCTACTTCAAAACATTGTTTTCTAACCACTACTAATAGCCTACTTTGTAATCTACTTTATCTAAACATAATTTCCCATTAAGTGAAGTAATTCATTTTGCTTATAATCCTACTCCTGACAGCGTTTTATTCAGGGCAGAAGAAAAGACACCGTCAGAAAATAACACCAGCAAAACACACACAGGGAGGTCAGCGGAATGTCAAAGATTAAAAGAATTTGTGAGACCACGGGACACAGAAAGCTTAGAGATCAGTCCCCAGATGGTACAAACCACCTTTAAAAACCAGGTGAGAAGCTGGATGTCTCTGGGATAAATCTGAATTCAAAAGCAGCTATTGGTATCACACTTTATCCTTAGCCAAAAAAGCCACAAGGACTACAGTGCCCGGGCAGAGAAAAAGAAAAATAACCCGTGAAACTGTTACATGACCTAGATTTCATTGAAGAACTGCGGAAGGAATATTTTTTCAGCATCTGCTGCCGTTTCTTTTCTTTTTGAAAAGTCAAATTAAAGGCAGAAGCCTGGTTGGCGCTAAGGCTGGTGTAGCCAGCCATGCATCATTTACACCAAAATCGTTCCAGGGCAGGCAGGGCAAAACACACGCCCTCGAAAGCACGTCCTCGCCCTGCCCCTCTGGCTGTGTTTCGTTTTTGAGAAGAGAAAATTGGTTTAACTAAGAAGAAGGAAACATTTGCCCCATTTTTACTGTTTCAGGCTGAGTTTTGAACCAGGTAGTTTGTTTTATGCAGGTGCAGCCCAGGGTAAGAGTCTGATTTAAGTGTGAGAGAGGGTCTCTGAGGGCACCTCTCTCCACATGTTGGTGTTTCAGTTCGTGATGGTTAACCACTCTACACCAATCTCAGCAACTGTTGACACAAAATAGGTGGAGATCAGGTCTGTGCAAGCCCAAAATACCAGAAAGGCAAACTATATGTAAACACACTTCAGATAGCTACGACAAGAATAGGCCAAAGCCTGACTTGCAAATCAATGACAAACCATTACTCTTCCCTTCTGTCATTTTTTTTTCATATATTGAGGTCATATAGTTTCAATTTTATTTTTTTATACAAATATCTCGTGTATCTCTCACACTAAAAAGAAACCAAGCCCTGAGAACTCTATTTACAGAGACAGTGCAAAGCCCTCTCCTTGCTTGCAACGCAGCATTTCCACGTTGCAATCGTGTCCTGGCTGGGCATTTTTTAAAGTCAAACCCTTCTTTTGAGAGGGTGCACAGGTGAATCTCAGTATTTGTAAATAAAAAGTAGCAAACAAAGCACTCTGACCCCTCCCCTGATCCTGCATGGCAAAGCTAGAGCAGGAAGGGAGAAAAGAGCAAGTGCCAAATGTTTGCACAGTGCTGTTTCATCTTATTTCCCTGACACATGACATCGCATTTGTTACAGAACAATAATGCACCAACTTAAAAAAAAGATTTTCGCGTACAAAACCACACCAGAAGAGGGAAAAGAGGAGGTTTTTTGGCTGTCTATTAAATTCTCAAGCACCAAGCACCTTTTGTTAGTCAATATAAATCCTGTTTACACTGCAGTGGGAACCAAACTTTCTCCTTCTCAAAAAAGCATCTCTGTGAATAAAATAATACCAGTTTCATTTTTTTCTCTCAGCGCTCAGGGTGCCAATAATTAGTCTGTTAGCTCATGCAAAATGATTCAACATTTGCTTTTGAAATAAATGGTGTTTGCTGGTTTCCCCAACCTGAATCCAGGGGCTGTCAGAAACATCTTTCCCTGGTGCTCCTGAATGAGGTGACCCCTGTTTTGGGGCAGTTTGGGGGGTGTATGGAGACTGACAAGGCTGGAGCAAGAAATCCAGGGTCTATTAGCTCTCCATCCTCTACTCCACCTGAAGACCTGGAGGCCAAGGGGAGCGTTTTTTCAAGAAAACTCTTTACTCACCTTCTCTGAGCACCTGACCCCTTTGGAAAAGCACCCATGTCATTGCCAAAACTGTACCACTTACTCCTTATATCCACGTGCCAAACCCAAACCCAGTATGTGTAAACTGCCGTGCTGTATTTTTAAAAGCCTTTACTGAACTGAAAAAAAAACAAACCAGCCTAAAATCCGGTGATCCAACAGTACCTGATGGCTCTACATTCACAACTCTTCTCCCTGTAAGCTATTTGCTCAGCTTCTCTAATAATACCTTGACTGCCTGGCAGCTCTCCAGGGCTGTCTAAGGCAATATGCAAGCTAAACATTTTTTCATCTGATTTCAATATTTTCTTATGAGTAACTATACAGGATTTTACCTAGTGAATATTCCTGATTGCTGTAATTTAAGAACAGAGAAATAGACTGCAGATGTAATATTATTATTACAATTGGCATTCAAGGTGAAAGGCATAACAATTAGCTAAGACTTAGTGAAAACATAAATGTAAAAATCTGCTTGAAAAATCCAGCACATGGTACATTTAGAGCAGCTAATTTACCGCACACATTCTGAACTGCTCAAACACCCAGCTCAACAATTCACCCAGCAAGATACTTTTTAAAATAGTTCTCTTGGTGTTTTGTGTGGGGTTTTTTGGAGGGAGATGATTCTCAAGTTGAAAACACCTACTGTCCTACTTTACTCTGGAACATCAAACAATATGTATTTGTTAAACCTGAAATACATTCTTTCCTATTCCTATTTTTTTCCCGCTTTCACATGTATTCCCATTAACAAAACAGCGTTTAAATAACATCTGTATACATATTCTTGAATCACAGAGAAGAAAAGTAAATTGTCTCCGCAATCTGATGGTTAAGTTCGTATTTCTGAAGTTGAGAGGATAATTTGTGAATGTTTTAACATTTACAAGTAAATAAGTACTTGTATTTACTATATCTGATTACTCAGAAAAGTATTTGTTATGTTCTTACACAGATTCAAATTGCATCTTGACCTTTTCTCATTTAATCTGTTTACTGCAACAAAAGCAGTAATAGATACATCTGAAAACAAGGAGGTATTTTACTTGGCAAGGACCAAAGATCCCTGTGTGCGACGTGCTCTGCAAAGTGGCAGACTGAGTATTTCCCTATTTATTGTAGTCTGCAATTTGGTAGGCAGCAGGGGTGAAAATCCAACCCTGCATATAGGACCAGCACCTGCCTTTGCTATGCTCCCTCCCTGCTGGCCTCCTCCCCCACTTACACCCTAAAAATAGTGCTTAAGTGGGACTAAAGTGGTGCACTGGTCATGTGCTGGCCTTTTGCTCGGGGTGAATATCACCCTCAGCAAAGGAATTGAGCAAAGATGATGTTTATGCTACATGCCCAGCCCTATGAAGGAGCCTTTCCATCCTCTCCAAGGGGCTGACACAGGGCTTAACACAAGGGAAACACCAGACAACATTATCATTTGGATTTGGGGTTGTTTGGGGTGTGCTTTAGATGCACCAAACCCCTGGCATGCTATGATATAAAAAACTACAGCGGGAAAAGAGGGTCTTGGGACTGTTTCCCAAAAGGTGGACAGTCATGCAGCTGTTTCTCCTTCCCCTGCACCTCTGTGGAGGAGTGGGCAGGGGCTTTCTGCATCTGCCCCATCTGCACCTGGTCCCATCTGCATCTCTCCATCTGCATCTCCCATCTGCCCCATCAGCATCTTCCCCCATGCCTTCCATCTGCATCTCCCAGTCTGCATCCCCCCATCTGCTCCATCCGTAACCCCACCATCTGCAAGCCAGGATGAGCAGATGGACAGGACACTCTTCCCAGTGGTGCTCCCCATCCATTTGCTGGGTTCTGGGGAGCACTTCCTGGGAGAAGTGCAAAATCCTCCTGTCCCCACCACGCCACCCTGCCCGCCCGTGCCGTGGCGGAGCACTTCCCCTCCTGCCCCATGAAACTACTGCAGTAAAGCTCTACCACTGCCCTCACCACAAGCGAAGAAATGGAGGCAGAAGGAAATTTCCTGCTGGAGGAGAGTTGTGAGGAGGCTAAAAGAGTAATAAAGTATTTCTGTGTGTCTATGCCCTGAGCTGACTGTGCTATATACAGTAAGGTGGTCAGGTCTTTCTATCCCAAGCCCATCTCTGATTTTTCAAACTCATCTTTAGGCTGGTCTTGGAGCCCTTTTAAAATTTCTTCCTTACAAAAGCTCAGTAAAATTGACTTCATCTATCCCCAAGAATGACATTAGGGAAATTTACATTATTTGATAATTTTTTTCTAGTGTGTTTGTCTGTGGTTTGTTTTGGGTTTTTTCACAAGCCTAGGAAATTATACATAAAATTGACATTTAAAGAAGCCACGGACATGAAATTAAGAACTCAAGAGTTAGAAAGCCGTATTATTAAAGCTGTTTGCACCCTAGTCTTTAATGTATTTCTATGCAAACAGTTCAGTTACCAGCTCATGCTACCAGTTTTGATCAGGCTCAATGCCTCAACCACCCCAATGATGATCATGTCTGTTATAAGAACAGATCAGGGCATTATAACGTGAAAAATTTGATTCTACAGGAAATAAACTTTGACAAAGTTGAATGAATAAGGCAGCAAAAGAAGCAAAGCAGTCCTGGTTAATGCAGCCAAATGTTGCACTGGGGAAGCAGCTCTGCTGCTTCTTTGGACTGCGCAAGAGGTACTGAGAAAATCATTGAACCCAAAAGTTTCGCCAGCAGTTACTGACTTCTCACATCTCTCCTCCATACCCAACACTGCAGGTTGGCAGTATAAGATGCTAAAGCACTCAAAACTAGGGAGTTTCCATGAAACATGAAGTTTCAGTGATCATTGGACCTTAAATGTGAATAACTTGCTGCCATTTTGAGTCACCTCACAGTCCCAGACCCACCCAAAACCTGTGACTGTGCTGGACCTGGACCTCCTCGAGCCTCATTTCTGCCCCTGTGAACTGGCACAATGCCATTATTTCTCTTTGCAGAAGAACTGTAAAAATACCATGCAGACCCACCACCTTGTATGCATATGTAAGCACGTGGAGGTCAGGGAAGGACTTGGGTATTACAGCAGTAAGTGCCATAGGAAAGCCCAGCAGTAATTATTAATTCCATCTTCAAGCTCGGTTTGAATACAGCTCAACAAACGAAGCACGGAAGAATGAGGGCAAGATAAAATATTGACTAGCTGCTCCATCATTGTCTGGGCTGTGCCCTAGATAACACAAGGGTATTTTGAAAAAAGCAGAATGGAAACACCTAATAAAGGCTGGAGCTTTAAGGATTTGAATTTTCAAACTTAATTTTTTTTTTTTAGATCATTTCAATGCAGTTGTACATAACTCTAAATAGAGAGACAGTCACATACAGGCATGCACATATGGAGAGGTTATATAGGCACAAATATACAAACATTTATCCGTGTGTACCAAGTCTTTTCTAAAACATAAACAAGCACGTGACACCTAGTGCAGCCCCTGATGAGAATTGCTCTCTCTTCTTTGTAGACTACTACCAGTAATTATTTACCATTAGTTCTTAATGGGAAGGGATTCAGGGGGGTTGTAGTAAACAAGAAAACCGTATAGATTGTTCAATATAGCCTGGCTGGCTCTCAGCTGAGGCAAGAAGTGACTGGCTCACACCTCCTGGATATTTCAATCACAGTTTTTATCACCCGGGAAAAGCACCTTATTAACCTGTACTTGGTCAGGTCTCTACCATGTCCATATAGGCTGTCAAGATCATACAAGTGCCCCTTCTAGTTCATGTTACCAGGCTTCGAACCCTAAGCTGCTGTGGGGTTAAACAACCAACACAACAGAGACCTGAATGGCATAGATTTATTTTTATTTTGCAACAGGGTAAAGGCTCCCTCTTCCCATAATAGAAACATCCAACCGAGGCAAAAAGATTGTCCTAAAAGGCAATGCTGGTGATTCACAAGTGAAGCTGTCATGTGGGGGGCGGGGGGGAAAAAAGTCCTCCACGAGGATTATTTCATTACTTAAAAAAAAAAAATAAAACAACCCAAGGAAAAGGGTCATGGTAAAGGGACTGTGGTATTTTTAGACATGTGCCCTACTGCGGATACATTTTCTGGCACGTCTCACATCATCACCCCATTCCTGTGACTCCTCCACCACCAACAGGAGTTATGTGCATCAGGCTGGGGAGCCCCAACACCGGGCAGCCCATGTGTGAAAAGCACCGTGGGTTTTTTTTCGTTACGGCACAGAACTGAAGTATGCAACCAGCACGTACTGTAAAGGCATTCAAGATATGACCAAAAAAAAAAGAAAAATTGTTCAAATGCTTTCAATCTGCAGAAAACAAATGCTCTCTTCACTGACTGCTCTGTGGCAAACTTCTAATTCCAGCCAGAAAATCCAGCATTCCCAGTCTGGGCTAACGACCATGCTACCAGACATGAGTTTATGTTTTTCATGCACATTTCATGTATTCCCACACGCTGTGTTGCTGCCAATAATTTATGACTGATCTGCACCCAGCCTGCCCTTCAGCATTTTATTTAATCTCTGCAACAGTGATTTACAATGACTCATCATTAATACAAAAATGTACATGTGTGTTAACAAGTTTGGAAGAATCTAAGAAGGAAGGCAAAAATTTTTTTGTGAGTTGTGGCTGAATGACTTATGAGTCTGCTGAAGAAAGGCAAAACTAACCAGAAATGATATGTTAGTTTTTCCCTGAAGCAAATTATTTAGGCAAGAAGAGTTTCTTCTGCACATTGCCTTGGAAGAAAAGGCACTCAACAAAGGCCTGGAGAGGGATGCCCCACAACCTCCAGGATTTGGGAGGGGGTGAGTACCTCATTGGTCACCTCATGGATGGGTATTTCTAATGTAACCTGTGCTTTCAGCAACACCTTCACAGCCTCCTTGTTCCTTAGCATTCATTACAAAAAGTAGGAGCTGAATTGCCATATTTTGGCATCTCTGCCCCACCACCTGTGATTCAAGAACCCCCGACTGCCTCCATCATGCTGAATAGTTCTGCTGGGGAGAGAAGGGGAATTGTCTCAATAATTTATGCAATTGTAACACTACAGCAGAATTACTGAACTAGCTCAAGCAGACGAAGCCTGCCCTACATCCACAAGAATTCAGTTATAATGTATTTGACCTCCCTTTTTTTTTTTTTTTTTAACTAGCACATAAGGAACTTATAAGAACACACCTGACACAAAGCCAAAGTAAAAACTCCTCATATTTGAGGTGAGATGAATTCTAAAAAACACTTTGGAAAGTCACTTGGGAGAAATTCAAACAGCTTTAGTTCAAGCCATCCCACGTTCATCATCTTGAAAAATTTCTTTGATGGACCATCCTAAACTGACACACTTGCCCACACTGAATCCTACGCTCCCGGACCGCGCAGAAGCAGCACACCCTTAACTCCACCCCATCGTTAAATAAAACCCTGACGAATATACACAGCTTCTCAGTGGGCCAAAGTGCCCATCGTTAAACTGAAGGACAACCATATAAATTAGGGTAATGCCTGGACGAAGGTTGGAGGATGTAAAGCCGAAGCAAACACTAGTTTTTTTCTGGCCGAGCCAAAATACTGTAGGTTACGCTACCTTATAACACATAAATTTTATGTTTAGTGCCTTTTATTCCTCCTTTTTAAAGTATCTGGGAAGCATACTTCATATCCACTAAGTATTTGGTATTTTTCCTTTATTCAGCGTCTTAAAGGGCTTCAAAAAATTGATCTCCCAGGGCTGCTGTGGGGTCACAGAAATTGATAACCCTTACAAGCTATGCTTATGTGAGCCCGCCTGCGTCTCCCAGATAGTGCACTTTGTAAATTAATCCTCCAAAGGCAAATATATTGTAAGTAGCTTGTTATCTCTAAAGTACTAAATTGAAGAATACATGGGATTATATTGACAGAAATTACATTTTCTGTAATGGGGTTTAATATATCTGAAATCTCTCCCATAGGCTCCTACTCTCTCTAAGAGAGGAGGGTTTGTTAATGTAGGTGCAATGGACATCAAGACCAAATTTATTCACTAAAATGGATTAGGCCATGTAATCAGAGCTTCAGTAATATTAATCTCTGACACTTATTGAATGGGAAAAAAAAAGCAACTTTTGTCTGCAAACTGGCATTCCTCCCTCCCTTTTCCCCAGCAGGCTTGCTGTTTGCCTTGGCCATTTTCTGGGTATTACTTCAAAGAGGATAAGGTTTCCCATCATAAACACTAATCTAAAAATATTAGGACAATTAATTAGATACACTTAGTTTTACAAGGTATTAGATTGCAATACACTTCAAATATGACACTTGATCTGGGACAGTGGGAGGAACCAACATTTTGATGCAGTATCAAAGGGTGATAAATCAAACTTTTTTTAAAAAAAGGTTTGCTGCTGTATGACACTTAAATCACAAGTAATTTTCACTGGTTGCCTTCACCACACCCTGGACAGTCAGCAATGCAAAATCCTCTGCAGAAACAGCACAAATCCTGATTTCCTTCAAACAAATTGCTACTGTAACAGACCAGGGCCTCCACCAACCCTTTGCTGGAACAAATAAACAAAATTGCTCCACACTGTACTTCAGCAGCAAAGAGCCAGACTGTCCTCAAAGTTTACTCAAGCTTTCAAAAACCAGATTTTTAAAACAAACCCATAAAGAGACACAAGGATGTCAGTCAAAAAGAAAACCTTCACCAACAAGAATAAGAAAGCATGCCAGCACCCCCAAATAACAATACACTTGGCAGAAATGGGACCAACTGCCCCTTTTCTTTCACTCAACATCTGAACCTCTTCCAAGACCAGTGTTCTGCAAATGGATGTGCCTTCCTTTAGGAGAACACACATCCCCAGCCAGAAGGAGGACTGGCACCCAAATGGCAGTCTGAAATCTGAATCACTGAAAATTTGAAATCTGAAACACTGAAATCTGCCCAAGTGAGGGGAAAATAAAATACAGTAGCAAACCTCCTAGTTCCTATACCTGAAACCACTCACTTGGCTATATCCCTTTTGCATCAATTAACTGTAGGGGAGGGGAACAACAAGGGCAAGGTGTGTTTCCCAAAACCACAAAGCCAGAGGGTGCCAGGGGCCATACAGAAACACTAAGGAAAATTACTTACCAATTGTTCACTTGAAGTATAGTGAGCCCTGTGTCTTGTGCCAACTGCTTTTTCTGTTCTTCTGAAGGGTAAGGGTGCTATAAGACACCAAAATAAATATATACATTTAAAACAATGCGCTTTTTTGGCCTACTTTTTATTTTAAATGAAAAAAAAATATGCAAAAACCAAAACCAAAACAAAACAGAAGCGTGACATCTATTACTGAAAGGTGAAAATGCTGAGGTGTGTCACTCTTTTATAATTATTAATGGGCTACTACATCACTTAATTAATGGCAGTAAAAGACAAGCCAATTATAAAGATTAGTGAAGTGGAGAAATAACTGCTTAGGATACTGACAGTACCTTGGTACTTGAGAAGGATATTTGTTGCATTAGCTGCAAGTTTTTTGTACTTGACTCAAATGACTGATTAGAGTCAAATCATCTTTTTTTGTTGTTTTTTTCCCTCTATTTCACAGAACAATAAAGAATGCGATAAAGCACTTCTCTTTAAAACTAAAATATACTGATGTTTTCTGAGATAGTGAAGGCAAAACTTGCCAGTGTCCCCAAATAATTTGCAAATAAGATCAGCATCCTGAACATAAACAAACGCCCGGCTTTTGAACACAGGCCAACACAAGGTCAACAATCAGCACATTTTTGCCTGACATTAACATAGCTGTGCTGCACTAATCCTAAGAGACAGAAAATAAATACTGCTTTAATTGAAGATAATGTTAAAATTCAATCATAAGTTAAGTTTCTTGTGAGAACTTGATTTGCTTTCTCAGAAAATTTGCTTCTGCATGAATACAGATTGCTTAATAAATCAACAGCAAAAACCACAGCCAAGTTTGAAATGTAGAAATATCATTTCTGTCCTTTCCCTCTATGTAAAAATATCACTGTCCCAAAGCAAAATGGCCAAATATTTCAAACGTAACAATTTCAAGGAAAAGTCCTATTTTGAGCATCTGGTTCAGCTCCTAACCGGGATGCCCACACATTGGATTCAGACCTGGTCTGCTGCAAGGTGCTTAACAGCATTTCTATAAAGATAATTTGATATAACTGCTTAGCCCTATCCCAACGCCATTTAGCAATTGATTGTCACAAAGTATTTGCTGTTACACAATCATCCCCTGCTTTTCCCCCAGAACATTCCCATATTCTGTGGCGGTACTCTTCAGTGTAATATTACATGAGATGTAAACTGAAACCTTGTAAAGCATAAGAATTTAAAACCTCATAAAATTCCACAATCTTATTGGTATCGTAACTATTTAGCAGATTTTATATATTCTTGTAAACAGCACAGCCTGACATCTCATGGTTGTGTTACATGCCTGTATCACCTCATGTTACCAAACAGGTATTTTTGTTTTAACTCCAGCAACTTCCCCTAACTCAATATGCCCATTTCAAAGGCCACCACTGTGGCCATCAGCTCCGTAAGAGAATTTTTGATTTTTTTGTCACTCAAAACCATTGGGGAATATTCAAGTCTTTTTAAAATACTGTTTTCTTGACAGGAAGCCCACAAGTAACCTGCACACCTGTAAATCACCCCCTGTATTTTCCATGGCTACATGAAAAAACTCCAGAACTGCAAAGTGAAAAACAGAGGGAAGGGGATTTTACTTCTTTTTTATGGGTAATTTGAATTTTACACATGCAAAAACATAGCATGCATTTTATTGTCCGCTTCCTATACACATTCACCCACAACAAACAGTCAAACTTGACTTACGCCCGTCTATCTGAATACATTTTGCTTCCCTTCAAAAAGAAAGAAAAAAAAAAACCTAAAGAGATGATTTGTAACATTTTCATCTTCACAGCTTACTTCCCATTTCATTACTTTGCTATCAAGCGAGGACAGAATTATTCTTTTTTTTTTTCTTATTTTGCTTTGCCACCTTACATGTGATCTAATTTTAAGTAATTGAACAAACTGTGTCTAATTTCATGCAGCAAGCAATAATTACTAGACAGCCTCTAGCTATTGGAATTGAGAAGTCTGTCTCCATTAAGCAATTTTCAATTGTTCTGGACTTTTTTCCAAATAGACAAGACTGGATAAAATTAGCCATCAGAATAATACAGTCACTGTAAAAATAATTGCTTTAAAAGTCCCAACCCCCGAAATTCCTCAAATTGTGGTATGTTTAAGGTCATCTGATTTTTTTTTTATTCATATCTCAGTACAGCATAAACTTTTAATTTCATGATAAATCTGTAATTGCCATAATCACATGACAGCCTGGGATTTCACATAACTAATCCCTCTTAGCTGAAGGCTCACAATGCAGCAGGCTTTTTAACTATCATTCGGTGCGGTTTAAAGTAATCTTAAACACTAGGCATCCTTATTACATAAGCTTTCTGTGGATCGTACGAGCTGTTCCTTTGTAGGCTAAAAATAAAATAAATAAAATAATAAAAATGACTTGACAAAGAATCAGCGTGCCACAGGCTAGGTTGCTATAAAAACATTCAAAGCCTTGTTGCATTCCCACCCACAGGGCTCAGAAGGCCTGTGCTACAGGCAAAGGCAGACATCACATTGCAACAGAGAGAAAGGGGGAAGCCCTGAGAACTGCCATTTTATGAAGAAATAGGAAATTCAATCAAAACTGTTGCTGTTGGCCTTTATTCCGCCTGTGCAAGAATGACAAGTGCCTTCCGAAAGCTTTCTAATGGTTGTTTAAAGGGATAAAGACACATGCACATAGATAGGGGTATACATATTTGTGTGTATATGGGCATATTATATTGGCATGAGTATGCATAAAACATACAAATATACATATACAAATATACTAAATATATATATTAGTCAAATGGTTTTGTTTAAGACAGTCCTGTGAGGAGCAGAAAGTTGGATTTGATCCTTATGGGTCCCTTCCAACTCTAGATATTTTATGATTCTATGAAATACATAAATACATATATGGAAGCATGTCTGAAAACACCACACTGACTCCAGTTGACAAGTCCACCTATCGCTCTGGATCACTTTGGGATATCAAAGCAAACTGTTCAATAAACAGTGACTTGAGACCTTTACTTTGTTGTGTACATTAGCTCCTACCATTATCTCTTAAAAGCTTAATTATTTGCAAACAATTGATCAAGATGGGAATTGGAGAAAAGAGATGCCGGACCACCGGGAGAGCTGCAATGCATTAGGAGAGCAAACAGAATTACCTTTAGGTCTTATAATCAGAATTAACGATTGGGACCTTATGCAGGGCAGCACGAGAAGCTGTAACGCTCATGTTGGAGTGTTTTCCATTTGATCTGCATTAACACCTCGAGTGAAAGCCATAAAACAGTGATTACAGATGGGAAGGCTGACCCTCCTTCCCAGAACCAGCCCAGCCTGTGTATACTGGAAGACTGCAGACGGGCTTTCTTGCCAAGGCCAGGGGAAAAGGGCAAATTCAAGGGGAAAAACAAGTAGGAAGCCACCAGGTTAAAAAAGAAAAATTAAAAAAAAAAAAGGGGGGGGGCATAAGGCTGACAACAGATAAGGGCTCTGAATTTGGCACTGATATTTTCTGATGAAGCATGCTGCTGCTACAGCACAACAGAGCAGCATCCACCAAACGATATGAGACCTTGTGCTTTTCCCTTTCCATAAATCTAGCGCTGAAATGTGGATTGTTTGGCACCATTAATGTGTTTTTGAGGCTCTGTGGTATTACTTTTAATAATGACTTAGTACAGAAAGTGATTGCTTAATAACACCATCAAAGTCTGCATGCAAATGAAAATTATCCCTGGGGGATTTGCCCAGGGTAATATGAACAGTTAAGGAACATTTGAAAAGGTAAAAATAACTATGCAAAATATGAGTCAGAGCAGTCATTTTAGCAGTAACAAAGAAATCAAAGTGACAGAGGGAAAAATGTAAGTTTCCATCATATTTTCTCGTCACTGTTTTATGAATGGTATTTAGCAAGCAATAGTCTTAATAAAAGCCCCTTTTTGAATGCAGCTGAGAGCATTTTTAGCAAAAAAAACCCAATAAGACTTTTTTTTTTTTAAAATCACCTTTGACTACAGACGGTGGGTAAAGTCTCCAGCAGATACAGATGGAAAGTGGCCAAGTTTGTCTCTTAATGCTAGACCTTGTCCAAATGTACTCCTTTCCTCAAATTTTCCACCCCAGGCGGCAAATGCCGGATGCCAGGACAGTGACAGACTTTATCTTATCTGTAACCTGGTATCAGAAACACTCCCTCCCTCCCTCTCTGCCACAGCAGTGCATCCAAATCGTGGCAGAAAAATAGGAAAATAATCCTGCCCAGAGTTCACGGCAGAGATAACGGAAGGCAAAACCACCCCTTCTCACTCCCCCCAGGTTACAAATTCCTCACGGCACCAAACCGGCTCAACACCAAGGCTGACAGCCAGCCCTACTCCAGCACCGAGGCAGGAGCAATCCCCAAGCAAAAGGTTTCATGCTACGTTAGAAGGAGGCTGTGGCAACCATCCAGCGTCACCCTTATCGTGGCAGCGCCGTCGCTTGGCTGACCGCACCGGGAGAGCCATTTCGGAAGTTCTTTTATCCCCTTCCTCCAGCCCTCTGCCTCTTCCAGAGCTCAGTGTAATGCACCAAGGTGAGATGACCTTGAGCTAAACTCTGGTAGGAGATGGAGAGAAAATGCCCCCCTGAAATGTATGCCCTTGGGAGCATTTATTACCTGTTTTCTTATGTCAAAATAAAAAATAAAATTAAAAACAAAACAAACAAACAAACAAAAAAAACACCCAACACTGTAATTTCCTAGTTTCTGAAGAGAAATCCAGCCTAACTCAGTATCCAGAATAAAGCCCAAGGTTCAGCCCTCCAGTGACAAACTGCACATTGATTTTATTCTGAACTCTAAATTCTTGCTTTACTCAAACTTGTCGAGGGTCAGCTAAGGTGGCAGCGCAGCCGTTTGGGTCTCTCCCCTTCCCCTACCTTTTCCTGGTTTGCATTTGAACTGTTTACATTAGTGATCAAGTTGATCTACGAGAAATTACAATTTTTTTTTAATATCCATAATGCGTTCCTATTGTCTCTCAGCTTTATGAATTAGTTTTACTGTTGCAGTGAATGCTTTTTTTGTCTCCTGACTGCACATTATCAAAGGGACACTTTGTGCCTGCCATTTGCATTACAAAAGCAGTGCATGGTGTAGTCTAAGAACAGAGCTTGAATTTATAGCAGCCGAGCCCTAGATCCTCACACATTCTGGCCTCCTAAAGAATAATGGGGGTTCCTGCACTTGCAAAGTAGCCAAAAAATGGTTGGATCGCTATCCATAAAGTCATAAGACTGCAACCTCCTTTCTTCATCGGCCACCAGTGTGTTGAGAGGGAGTGATAAAGAGAACGCGTGGAGTCCCCTTGCCTATTTTGCAGGCTGCCTGAATCGGTTTATAGACTGTCCCTGTGACCTGCTTTATATTCAGGCAAGGCTGTAAAAAGTTGCCAAGTTGAGGTGACCTGCTAGGGAGGGGGGAGAAATAAAAAAGTTCAACTCGGAAGCTGCAAACTCGATCCTGTTTATCCCATGGGACTGGCTTGCACATTGGAGGAAATACTAAACACTGAGAAGGAAGTTGTTTTATTAGAAATGCATCTCTGGGGCTGGGGGGGNNNNGGGGGGGGGGGTTGCTGGGTGGAGAAAAAGCCTGTGCAAAGTTTGCACAGTCTTTTCCTTGGCTGAGAGCAGTGAGTCAGCCTGATAATGCTGTTGAAGTGTGAGCTGGCTTTGGCATTTCAAACTCCTCGTTGCTTTTTCAGCGCAGCAAGAAAACACAGTCCATATGACACGGTCATGCTGCAGACAAAGCCAGCCTTTTCCTCTTTCAAAAGAAAATATTTCCCCAACTTATTGTAATAGTTTAATATCCCCACGGTAAGGTTTTTTTCATAACATTACTGTTAATAAATCCTGGTGCTGCCAGAGTTATTGAACTGCAAACTATGAAAGCAAAATCAACAGATGAGCTTGGTCTTTTAAAGTCAAAAATGCATCAAAATATGCAATCTGACTGGATGTGCTGCACTGCTATGACTCGCCCTTATCCCTATGGTGAGGCCACACTCCACCTCTTGACTTCTGCCATCAGCCCCTTCCTACGAGATGGGGCTCTGAGACACTGCCTTACAAAAGGGTTTGCAGGCTGCTTTGGCAACCCTGCCAAAAAGTAAGAGGTGAGGAAAGGAGGCAGAATGTGACTCTTCTAAGGCAAACACAGGGTGTAAAAGACAGAGCCAATACCCCAGAAGTTTTAACATTTGAACGTGTGTTCACAGCGCAACCTGATTAAACAGGGGCTGGGGTGGTTTTGCAGGCAGCGGGGTGGAGGAGAGGTTTTTCTTTGTGGGGGTTTACGAGGAGGGAGGAGAGGTACTGGCAACAGAGACCCTTTTTAATGAAGGAGTTATGCTGGGGGCGGGGGGAGCTTCTCTTTTTTTCCCATTTGCCCTTTTGTAAATAATTTTCTTGCAAGAGTTGTCTGTGAACAAGTTTTGGCACTCACTAACATAAATATCCTTTCCAAGGCTGATGGAGAGACATGGTATGGCTTGGGATGCGCTGCCAATACTTCTCTGGTGGCCCCATCAAATTACTCATAATGTGAGCACTCATTAAGGAAAAAAAGTTCAGATCATCCCTTGCACAGGATATTACAGAAGTCAGAAAATGGAAAAACCTTTTAACTCATCTAATCCATCTCCTGGCTGCTACAATATTATTCCTTCCATACCATATATTATTACCCACTGCCTTTTCCAGTTGAGCTTTAGCTAGTCCAAGCAATGGTGCTTCTGCTATTTCCTTTTGGAGACACTCTGATAGACCTCAGTGTTTGGAGCTTACTCTGGCTCCCACTGGTTTTCAGTTCAAGCTGAGTCCGTGCAGACACTCCCACACCATACCTGGGCAACTGAGTGGAGCTTTTCCCATGTTAAACATTCCTTTTAGTGCCTGTATGTATGTGCACACAGGAACACAGAGCTTGGACATACACATTAATTTATCTTAATACACTTAAGAAGGGATTTTTTGCTCCAGGATCAAGGCTATTTGTGCTAATGTGACATGGGTAGCATGCTTTCCTGTCCTCTGCCCTGGTTGTTATTATTATTATTCCTTATTGTTTTTCTATCACAGCCTAAAACTAACCAAGGACAGGGTAATGAAAAGAAAAATTGCATCCAAAAGATCAGCAAAACTCTCTCCAATGCAGCACACAGATGAAAACTGTGAAATGCTACATACATCCAAGTGACTCCAAAGGCACTGAGGAAATGCATCACCTGACTTCCAAGTGCCTTAGAGCTAAAATTCACATGCTTGAAACCCAGCTTTTCAGTTAAGCCAACATCTTTATCAGGCAGCTGTGGAAAGGCAGGAAGGCAAACCCCAGCCTTCCCTAGGTGAGCAGCTTTTGGGAAGGAAGAAAAAATATCACCGGCACGCCAAAGGAAATCCCGACTACCTGATAACTCCGTAAAAGCACTGCTGTTGTTTTTAGAGCCAGCCTAAGACAGATTAGCTCAGGTAAATATCTTCTAACCAGAAGCCTTTTCTCAGCAATAAGTCACTGTCCTTATCTACCTCAAATGACTTTCTAAACAGGTGGGCTCGGAAATAACTCTACAATCTCTGGGAAAAGCCAGCGCCAGCAGTTGTAATCCCATAGAGTTAAGCCTAAAGCCTTTATTTGTGCTTTTTGCTCTCTTTCCCAGGCTGCCTTTGGTACATCAGGAGCTCTGTCTGTAAGTGGGGGATAAAATGCTCCCCTATGCCTCCATCCCCTACCTTACACACCTGTGTGATCAGGTTGATGGAGCGTTGCTGTATTCAGCCAGATCCCTAATATCAACCACAGCCTTTTGAATGGAGCAGGAGCTTTAGGCAGATTTCCCAAGGTGGTAGCACCCTTAGGAGCAGCCACCAAGCAATTTGGGAAGCCTTCTGCCAGCAGCTCGGCCTCCTTTCTTCATGGAGGACCAAGCAGTCATGCGAAGAGAGTTCAAGGCAACCAACACATCGAGGTGCCCATCTTCAACACCAAGATGAGGAGGGTTGCATTCTATTTTATGTTTTCTATTTGGAAAAAAAAAAAAAAAGGAAAAAAAGAAAACTACCACCGAGGAAGGAAATGAAAAGATAAAGCTGCTATTTTGCAATGCTGCTTTGTTGGCATGGAAAGTCCTTGAACAGATGCCCCATCCACCATTAAATATTCACAACATATCCTTGTAAAAGAATAAAGCCCACTCAACTTATAAGCAAAACCACGTGTTCCTCATAAAAAAAAAAAAGAAACGAAGAAAAGAAAAAGATGCATTTAAAGATCTGGGAAGGAAAAAAAAAGGAAATGAGGAGGGAAAGGGGAAAAAAAAAAAAAAAGAAAAAAGAAGCCAGGAAAACACCGCTGTTCTCCAAAGAAGCAGAGACTCTTGGAAGTAGCGCACATTCTCCGGCGTTAATTTTCCCACTTAAATTACAGTGATGCTGTAGCCTCATCTCATTAGAGATCATTGTCCCCAGTAGACAGTTGTGTTTATGGGGGATTCTTGCTGTTCCACACCTGCTGCTCAGGTTGCTACGTGATAAAGCCTGCATACAAACAGCAGTCTTGAGGTTGCTGGACTGCAACTGATGAGCCCAGGCTAATTCAGGGGTGATTATGTAGTTTACTGGACCACTAAACCTCTTTAAGCTTGTAATTACTGCCTATTTGAGTAAAGAACATTCAAAAGCAATTCACTGCATCATGCCTGCCACAGCTGGAAGCAGGCTGCCAGCAGTCTGCGGGGACATTAAAATCTACAGGGACTGGGATTCGAGCACAGCTCGTAGGCACTGGCGGCGGCGCAGCCAAGTGCGTTCACATTCCAGCTCACCTTTTCTGACCAGGCATGCTATTAAAGGTGCAGTGAAAACTATAGAAAAGCCATAAAGATGACAAATAACGGGACGTAATTGAAAGAACTGCATTTTAATGACTCTCCCCCTCTTCCCTCTCCCCTTACATGGGCTAAAAAAAATTAAGCCTTTTTGTCGTGACGAGGGAAGGGAAAGAAAAGGCCTTTTGCAAAAGGGGAAATGCACTGCATACATGTGTTTCTGTTTTGACATTGGGGGTTTTCCTCATGTTTCAAAGCTTTAGAAAGACTAAGTCCTTTTACCTATTCGGCAAAAATGATAATGCAGAGGCATCTTAATCCCTGAATCTTCATTAACTCCACCTCACTGAGACTTCATGAAACCCTCTGAAAGTATCTCCAGCCCTGGAGCACATACAAACCCACTCTTGCCACTGCATCACTTGCAAGCACTGGGAAATGCCCCAAAGCACCACTCTGCATAAGAACTGCACCCTGCCCAGCATCACAAGAGTCAGACACAGGTCCTTACTATCAAGACGAGGTTTGGGTTTTTTTTAAAAAATAAATAAATATATCTGATTCTATTTGCCTTTAGAGTTCTGACCCACTCTGGTCCTCCTTTTCAAGTCTGCCTCTGCAGTTCTCCATGGGCAGGAAGCTATTAAAAAAGGCGCTTTGTTTTTTCGCAGAATTAGAGGTTTTGGGAACGGAGTCTGGGGGAAGAGGAGCAGATCAAATGGGACCTATGACACAGGCAGAAAGGTTGGTAATAGGGATTTTTACAAGCGAGTAAACAAAGGTCCAGAGAGGATTGCTCCAGCAGAGCCAGAGAACAGCACTGGTGAAACGAAGGGATGTTGCCAATATCAGCACTGAGTCCTAACACAGTGCTGGCATCACTGGGAGCTCCAGCAAGGTGTCAGCGCCTGCCCATGGGGCTCCAGCTGAAGAGCCAGGTCCTGAGAGCCCTCTCATCCCCCAGCCACTCCACAACACCATCTCCTTGCTATTAGACTGTGTGAGGTCCACAGCAATGGCCTAACGAGCCGCCTGATTAACTAACTGCATGAAATGGTCTTTAAAGCCTCGCAGGACATTTGGAGATGCAGAATTCATCGGTGTCATTTCCCTGCCCCGCTAATAACTGCCACAGCTGCCTGGGAGAATGGGGTGTGGGAAAACGCAAAAATAAACAAGGAAAATAAAATAAACCATTGCTATCAATACTATTAACCCTGGACTGAAGTAAATTTAAGAGATGGGGCCTCTTTCTCTCCTCATCTAATAAATTGCCTTGTTTTAAAAAACACAGACATGCCATCTGTAGTATTATTCTCAGTATAAATCTAGAAAGGGAAAGGGAAAAAAAAAATCCATGCATGCATGAGCATGCCACTGTGAACAAACATCAGCTTTTAAAGGAGAATGTAAAAGCATTCAGGAAGTTTATTCTTAAAAAGCATGTAAATTCCCAGTCACAACAATCCTCCAACTAACCCCATCCAAGCTCCAAGGAGCCACAGGCTTGTGTGTTATCCAGCCATCACTCTTATTAATATTCATTAGGCAGGTCTACTTGCATTTTCATAAGCTGCAAAGGTGGCAAAAGAAACAATCAGAATTCTTTAACACACAGACATTATCAATTCAACATCTGCCAAAGAAGAGTGCATACAGATCTGAGGTTGAAATTCAAATGCAATTTACCTGGGCTAGAGCTGGGCTTCACTTTCCAATACCCAGCCAGCTATTTCAGGCGGTCTCGTTTTATCCATCCCACCTTTTACATCTCCTTAAGTTCACTCTCCATTATTTTTACTTTTAAAATGAGAGTTCCTCATAAATTCCCTCCTTCATTCCTTAGGCCTAATGAGTTCCCTTCTGCTAAAATAACCCAAGTTCAGTGCAATCGCATATATGAATAATACAGCCAAGTTTTAACTCAGTAAACTTGACTAAGCAATTCTGCTTTCTGGCTAGAGAATTCATTTATCTACACCTGTTCAGTGTGTGAAATCCCTTTGACTGGCTTTGGGGTGTGGGCCTATACAGAAATCCACTTTCTGACCAGACTGGGCTTAAAATTCAACTCTTGAGAGATGAACTGAGAAGTCTCCAAAAGAAAACAACTGCTCTAATTAATCATGTACCCTATTTAGCAAAGAAACCCATCTGATAATGCTAAACAATTTCAGAATAAACCAAACATATGTTCCCAGGACGATATTTATGTGTGCAAGGATGTGCAAGTAAAAAGTGTGATTTAGATGTCCTAAGAGCTGGGGAAAAGCACATCACAATTCTCTGCCAAATCTCCAGATTCAATCATAAATTAACATGTATTTGCCCGCAAGTTGACTACGTATTCGTTCCTGTCCTTATAAAAACATCATTAAAAAGCCTTGGACCGGGATGTGACTCTTGCCTCTTGGAAATCTGCTTGGACCGAGAGGACTCCTCCATAAAAAATAACCTTTTCCCCCCAAAGTCAATGCAGCTCTCCACCAATTTCACCTGGCTTTCAAAAGCCTCTAAAGACCTAACTCTGCCTTCTCTCACCCAGGTTTGGTGAAACCAAATTTTGCATTTCAGTGGGAATATTCATGGAGTGAAGCACTTCCTGGGGCCTGGTCTTGGCTGCCACTGGGGGAATGAACCCTGAAATAGCAAACCTGTCCTCACCTGGGTAACTTTAGATATGGAAATCAGCTGCAGCAAACATGGCCAAAGCCTGAGTTGCCTGAAGGATATATTCCAAAAACCCAAACAGAATCAGCTACGAGCAGCCAGTGCCCACCCCGTCCCCAGCCTGAGCATCCCCTTCATCCTCTATTGCCTGGTCTCCTTCCGGGTCTGAATACATCAAGCACCACACACATGCAGATGCCTCCACCATAAAAGAGACAAAACACATATTTGGAAGGAAAAGCATTGAGATGGTGTGTCACTTTCAGCACAATTACGATGTGACTCCCATTAACAATTTGCAAGAATAATAACAAGATAAAATCAATTAATCTTTTCAATACCAAGCTCACAAATCCCCCTCTGCTTTCCCCTCCTTTCTGAACAAAACTCATTTCTTTTAGAAAGACTTAAATGAAAGCATTTAAAGACCAAAAAAATGTCACCACTAACAAGTTACAAAGTAAGAAAGAGCAACCAGACACATTTGATCTTGTTCTATACACAAGCCTTTCTAAGATGACTGCTCCAATTAAAAAAAAAAAAGTTGAATTTATCATTTTGATTATAGGAAATTATGAACTTGACTATTATATGCATATATTTTGTTTAATGGCTTCGTTTATTTTAATAACAAAGAGAAACTAGATCTTTACAGATGAAAGCTTTATTTCATGGCTTCAGTGCAACTGGGATTTTTAAAATCTGTGATGTTAACCAAAATGTGATAATGGATGTTCTCAAGGGCCCTATTTTGTAGCATTTTATGCAGAGCTAAACTGTATGCGAGACATTACAAACATGATGTTTAGCCCTATTTTAAGAAAGTAGAACTGACTCCGGTGTCAGAGGCCCCTGTAATTGTTTTCCATCTGCTTCTCGCGCCTCTGAACACTTACTTGTGCAGAGAAGTCTGGCTGCAGAAATGCTGTGACAAAGGCATTAGCTCGCCGAAGATTTGTTATGAAATTATATTGAAAGGCACCATTTGTGGGATTTTGGCTGGGAGGGAACAGGAGTGATTGCAATGTAACTACTTTATCTACAGCAGGCTGCCTTGAAGGGTCTGTTGACATGCAGAAGAAGAGATACACAAAAAACACGCCAAAAAAAAAAAAAAAAAAAAACCAAATTCTGCTACCGTTTTTATGTCATTTAATTCCTAAGACAGAGATAATCAGAAACACCTCATCAAACTTGATCATGCTCTCAATCCTTCTGAAGAACTTCTCATCTATTCCACTTCCTTTTATTTTCACGTTAGTAGATTGAAAACAGTCTCTCCAGACAACGGCGGCATTCATGCGTGTGCAGCATTAAGGATGCTCCTCTTTAATGCCTTTTATACACACACATAAATCTTGATCCACACAGAGGTGCGCGGACACCTATGGGGGTCGATGTAGTCTTGCAAACCGTGCCCTCCATCCCCAAAAGCAGGGACCCAACCACTGTTTTTTGGGACGGCAGCCCAAGATGGCAGCTCATGATTAATGGCTGTATCATCCCTGGCTCGGTGGCAGCGAGGCCCCGGGTCTAATCTGCCAAACATCCCCTTCGTCTGTGGCCGATCAGCAGATGTAAGCACATAGGCCCTGTCAGCTTGACATATCATTCCTACGACAATGTCAACGAGTATTAATGTTCAATTATCTGTCCTAGAAATAACCCTCGCCTTTACGCATTGTGTAACTGGGCGCGTGGCACTGCGGTAATCCAAACGACAAGGGCAGAGATGCCCGCGCTCACCCGCTCCCTGTGAGTTGGCTTCCCAACATCGGCATGACATTGCCTCGCGGTAGCGCGCGGACGCCTTCCCCCTCCTTCCTCTCTCCCTGGTTGTGGTTTGTTTTTTCGTTTGGGGTTTTTTTTATGGAAGGCATGTAGCAAAGACCCCAAACACCTTTCTCCTTGTCTTCACGCGCTGCATGTTGGCCATCAGCATGCCGAGGTACGTTTGGAAAAGGCATCTTTTCATTTCACGTCCATGCAGAACCACGAGGAGCTTGCTTGTTTGCTTCATGGAGGGCCAGAAGCGGCCCATCATCTGGCAGCCTCTCTTTATGTCCCCTGCTTGGGTATACATATGTATCATTTACCATCAAGCACAAATGTCAACAGTGTCTTCTTTCAGGGCTGCATCAAGATCAATTCAACTGCAGGGCTGGAGCAATTTGGCCAAATAAAGCATTACAGATTCCCTTTGTTAAAGCAGTTTAAAATAAGGCCCCCGTAGGAGAGATGATTTGAAGAAGAAACTCGAGTTTATTCCTGGCATCTATTTTTTTTTTTTTTAACTACTGTTCAAATATTAAAATTATCGATCAGGCTAAATTCAAATAGGACTTCTAGAGCAAAAAACTTGCCAAGAACTTTTTTTCCTTAAATCAGCATTACAGTCAAATTGCCACTCGTTCGAATAGTCTGTGACTGAGTTTGCATAATTTCTTTTTTTGTTGTTGTTACTATGGCACAGCTTCCTTGAACTAACATTCAAAGGTTATCGGCTCTAAGTTATGCTTGCTAAGTCTTCTTATACAACTCACAATCAGAGGGAGGGAGTGGGAGGAAGCAGTGTGATAACCAGTGCCAGCTTTGAGATAAAGTCCTCCACCTAATCTCTGTTTATTTAGACAACCATCTAACCGCAGCACCAGGGGTAAAAACAAACCAGGTGTATGGCTAAGGGAATTTCTCCTTTCTTATCATGATTGCATTATATTTTTGGGCAAAGGGAAGCAGAGCATTTTTATTTTTTTAAGATAACTTTGAAAATTTAAATAAGCCCGAAGTTTGAGGTTTTCATGTTTGGATTCTCTTGGCTGGGTGGGCTTTTTTGCTTTGTTTTGTAGGGAGGAGAGATGACGGCAACAAAGCACATTCCATTCTGCGCTTCTGTATTTCTCGAGGTTTTGGAGAAAAAGGTTTTGCCATATCACATTTACAAAATTAAGATCCTGCTCTGAATTATTTCTCACCAGAGGGGATTTGGGATATTTAGAATAAACACAAATATCGTGGAGTAACCTGAGTAGTGTTTTAAATGTATTTCACTCTAAGGAGCTGACAGAGGGTTGGGTGCCCAGCACACCTCCACAGCACCAGTGCTGAAGCTGCTTTTCCAGGTCTGAAGCTGCTTTTCCAACCCAGGTGCCAAAATAGAAAAGCTCTTGCAGGTCAGGCCATGACAAGCAGCACTGTAAGGTATCTGGCTGAAAGATAACTGAGTCTCCCTCCAGCTTCAGCAACAATATTAAACAGTGGTAGGGACCTTGCATGTCGGCTGATGGTTCTATTTCTCCTGCCATATGAGCCCAAAGTTGCCTCCAACGTACTCAAACTCAGTTTCCCCTCTTTTTCCCCCCTTTGATTAACTCAATCATTTTAGGTAGGGGGAAGTGATGAATATTGCTGAGTGCCAGTTTTTTCGGTGCAAGATGAATAACCCCAAGGAGCAACTTACACCGAGTCCCAGGCTCCTGTCAGCCCTATAATTGATGATGTTTTCACTGTAAGGGGTGGGGACTGGGACACATTAAGGTTCAATAGGGGAAGTAAATGGAGTGAATTGACTCAGCAACTCTGCCTTTTACCACAGCTTCTAATAAGGATAAACTGATTACTGCCAAATGTACTTTAACATCACAGGGAAGGGGGGGTGAAATAAATCGATCTGCTCAAAGGAAATAAATGCCATACCAGAAGTTTTTTTAAAAGTGAACTTTTACATTCAGAAGAGTAGAAGCACGTTTCAGCATTATGCTGCTGCTTTCTTTCCAAGTTCCTATTTGCCACTAAACCAAAAATGAATTTGCAGCCTTAAAACGCACCCTAAAGATGAACACAGCAAAAGAACCTCTATAAAGCCAACTTACCATTTTTGTAATCTCGCTCTCAAATGACTCCGATAACAAAGAGGTGCATGGCAATGCCTACAGTGTATTTCAAATGCTGATTTTATGTCAGCATCTTTTTACAGCGATCCAGAGACCGGATGCTGTGCTCCTGCGCTAGGCGGTGGGGAAGGCAAGCAGGCGGCAGCCCAAGTTGCCAGGGGTGACTATGGAGCTGACAACCCCAGGATCCAGCAAAATCCGCCCTGACTTCTGAGTTCCTGCTGACCTTTGATCCTTTCTGGTTTGGCTGGGAACAAAAGAGCCTGTTCACCAGGGCCCCTCACACGAATATTTAACAAAAGAGGTCCTTGCCTATATGCTGATTAATATGTTTGCCTTACATACGGCAGGAGGAGGACCATGGCCATCCCCTGCCGCTGTGCAGGTAAGCACCAGCTTACCTAGCTTGTATGTCACACAAAATAAATCAAGGAAATTCACCACGAGGCACACAAAGATGAATAAAACAGGTAAAGACAATTTTTGTCACCGCTGCAAGAAGTTGCCGAGGCTGGCAATGGTGCCAGGAGCGACATCCCTGTGGACCCAAAAACCTGTGTAGAGTTTCTGTCATGAGAGATTTGATGCTGCTCTGACACTGAGGGCCATCAGCAGCTCGAACATGCTGTTGCAAAGATGCTGTCGGCTACGGCAACCATGGAGGATGCTGTCCAAACCTCCGCAGCAACTTTCATCACTGCATATTGTCACCATAGCAATGAAGCTGAATGTGGGCAAATGACAAGGGTCTGTCATCACTCAGCCCTGGCCTGACAGCCCTCAGCACCGGTCGCTCTCATCCAGCCTCAATACACAAATAGGTCCTCAACGGGCCCAAAAGTAATAATCTGCCCCTCCACAATGTCATGGTTTCACTGACAGTCCCAGTAGCAGTGTGCAGCCCTTATACCCCGTGGAGATGGCTTTGTTTCATTCCCCAGCGAGTTTTTGTGCTTTAGGGAAAAGGAAAAGTGAGAAAAAGGGGAGCCAGAAGGGAGCCAGTGGTAATCAAACATCGAATATCAGAGATAATCAAGGAACAGGAAAAAAAAAAAAAGGGAAAAAGTCTGTTGCATGAATGGAAGTCAAACATGAAAATTAATGTTTGGAAGGAAAACTGCAACACTTCCCATGTAATGGCTTCAGCAAGGAATAGCAGTGTTACTGTGAAAGTCTAAAGCTCACGTCTAATATTAAACATGGTAGTTGTATATAAAATGCATCCGCTGCTCCCTTCACAGAAACAGGTGTCTGGGGTGAAGTCAGGATAACTGGTAAGGTATGCCGGGCTGTCACCGACAGCAAGCATGGCCAACACGCTGCTCTGCCTTCACGCCAACACCAAAATCAGGGTCCCAGCTATTTTCACGCTCTTCCTGCCAGAGATGCCACAAAGAGACAATTAACTTGGTCTACTTCCCTGCTGCCTGGGTGGAAGTACAGCAAGAAATGACAGAAATCAGAGATGGCAAACACTATCTCATCGAGAGCTCGTCTGCCTGCTTGGATTAATCAGAACACCTCTATTTCAGGAGAATTTCTGCGTGGGGTCAGTTTTTACTCATCCTGCCCGTGCAAAACTCGCCCCCTTCCAATCGTGGCACGTGGGGAAGATGCTGAGAAGGATCTGCCTTGGTGGTTACCTTACTTAGCTCATCTCGACCACGCACTTCGGATTTTACTTTGTGTTTAGTCACACAGAATAACCCAATTTAACAGCGACCCTATGTTATCATGCCAGCCCTCTCACCATTTTGAAAGCTGCCTTTTAATGATATTTAATTTAGGCTCGCTTATATGCTACATTTGCTAGTGAACACATTGGCTGTGTGGCTCTTATTTAACACGATCACCATACAACACGCTCGCCCGTCCACGGCAGCCCTGGAAAGACAATTCGCTGCCTGAACATTTTTTTAAACCTGATTTACCGTTCCAGAGAAACAACTCCGCAACTAATCTTCCAGGACAAATGTAATGCTGAAAAGCAACTAAACTGAAACATATAAATTCCATATATACTTAAAAATATTATTGTCTGTAATTTAATATACCAATATTTCTAGGCCTATAACCTTGCACGCAGAGGCAATTTCCCAAGCATTAATACTTAAATGGGTCATATGCACCACATCTGTCATTCTGTCCTGAAGTCTATGAGGCACAACCAAGACTCTGCAAGCCTATTGATTTTTCTAGCATTTGCTTTAATTTACTTAACCATTGAGAAATCCATCAGTACATAAAGGGCAACTGTCCATTACTGCCTCATTTGCAGACATTCTTTCCCCTCATTTTTTTTTTGTTTTGGTAAATATTTCTCCTTAAATCGCTGCGTGTTTACAGTGTAAAAATGAATCCGGAAAGTGCTCACACCTGTTTCTGTTCAGTAACTGCTGCACTGAGGTATATGTAATGTGCTTAAAGATAGAATAAATATCTAGACATTATTACATCTGTGTGCAAAGGGTGGTAAATTAGATCCTAATTACATTAACAGGGATTCTGCCTCCCAGCTTAAATTTTACATGAGCACTCTGTAAAAATCCAAAAGCTCTGCTGTGGTTTCTTTACGAGCTGGTGATTACAGCTACTTCCTATGCGGTCACTAAATATTCTGTTTACAAATAAATGAAGAAGCTTTGAGCCAACTTGCCAGGGTAATAATCCGTGTTTTTTATTTTTTTTCCCCCAGCAAACCTTTACCACATAAGCATGGCAACAATCAGAAGCCCTGGCTTCATCTAATTACTCTATCACATAATTTCACAAATTGCCTTTTCACTGGGGAGCCAAGTGCAAAACACGCTCACAGTGGGATTTCAGGCAGCAGCTTTCATTTACTACTCATTTCTTGTTAAATTAAACACAAAAACACCAGTTGTGTGAAAGAAGTCAAAAAGAATGCTTGCAAATGAGCCAGACAAGTGTATCTTATATTTATACCATTTGCACAAAATAGCTCATTGGCAAGCTGGATTTTTAATGGCACCATTATCATCTTTAACCCTTTTAAAGCCTGGCATGGGGCTGGTAACTGGATCATCCTGATCAAACTCAAGCCAGTGAAATGGCACCAAGGCAGTGCATCAGCCTTATCCTTTTGTTAATAACTGGGGAGAGAGAAAACATGCCCTGACTTTGCCTCCACGTAACCCCTCTGGCTTACTGGAGATTTAGCAGGGAATGACCCTAGACAGAATTCATTCCATGAATTTCCGGGTATTACACCCACCTCATACAATGGAGGGACAGTCCTTCAAATAAATCAAGTGGGATTTGTAAGCACAATTCCTATTTAACCCAGGACATCCCTTGGAGGTGTGGGGTACCAGCAAGACTCAGGGGCACAGGGACCTGGAGGACCAGACCCCTGCTAATTATCTGAGCGCTAACAAGGCAGGATTGCAAGCTGCCACCGAGGAACACAAATTATTTTGAAAATAATTGCAGCCAGTGTACCATTGCTGGTGGAAGTGAACCAGGGGTTACACCGCTCTAAGATGACATTTTGTACATCAACAAGTACAAAACTAAAACACGACCATTAGTAATTAAAGCTGTTCCTTTTGTAGCACCAGAGCCAGTAGGTCAGGTACCATTTTACATCAGAAACTAGCCTTGATGGCTGCAGATTTGCCAACATTATCTGCACAGGGAGGGAAAAAAAACATTAGCAGCAGCTGTCTGTGTGCCTCGACATCGAAAATCCTATTCATACAGACAGGTGGAGTAATTTAAAAGCCAATGTGGTGCAATTTTGATGCAAGTAATGCCACTGTTTACTAAAACACCACCATTACTGCTGTTTATGAAAACATTACTAAAATTGCATTTTATTCACAAGAATCCTAAGGTTCAGGTTATTACCAGTTTCAGAATTATTCTGACCCCAACTGCAGCTTACAGCCCTCTGGGGTTTACAACTTGCTGCACTGATGGACTCATGCTCAGGTTTCAACAATGGAATCAAGGGTTTATCCTCCTTGCCATTCCCACACAAGCCCAGCGCAGTTCCTGGATCATCACAAAGTCCATGGCAAATAAGCAGAGTTCTGGCAATGAATCTATTAACTACACAGATTATCTAATATGGCATTTACCTTTCCAAAAATATCATTAGGGACCCCCAAAGGCTCTGGCTGACATGAATAAGTATGGTCTAGGAAGAAGAGTTTCAATCAAAGCTGACTTTAGAGCAATCAATAGAGCAAGCCACCCAAGGCGCAGTCCCACCATTCTCCCTCTGAGTTCAAAGTCCTTGGAAAATATATTCATATCACGAGCAGCTCCTTGGAATTACTAGTGTGACTCAAATGACCACTTTAGTGCCACAAACATGACTACCTTGCTTTTTGCATCACTGGGACAGAGCACCATCATGAGAATAAGGGTTTTTTGTGGGGAGGGTTTTTTTTAAAAATACTTCCTTCGGAAGTTTAATGCTGTACAGGTTGGGTTACAAAAGGTCAACCAGTAGCCAAGTAAAGAATATTCATGCTACATCTAAAGTCTGAGAAGTATTTTCTGGGCAGAAGTTTCTGGTTCATAAAGCAAAAGATGAAGTGGTAAGTCTCCTAGACCTTGCCTTATTAAAATGATGGCCCACCACTGAAGTGAAACGAGCAGTCTACTAAATACTCTGGGTCTAAATCAGGCAATGATGCAAAAGGCAAGGTAAATTAGATAACTACATATTAACTTAAACTCTTTTCTGCCTACTTACCTTCTCTCTACACATATATTTAGCACTGCTGTACCTTACAGGCTGAGGAGCTGGAAGTACAAAAATGACTCTTATCAATAAGATAAGATTGGTTGGACTTGATCTTAAAGGGTCTTTTCCCACCTTAATGATTCTATGAATATATCTGTCCCATGAATAATGACTCTGTGAATATTGAAAACTGGATTTTCAGCTCAGCATTTTGGGGGAAAGGATGGTGTTACCTTCCACAAGAAAATTTTTCTGTGGGTAATTCTGATGGGCAGACAGTAAAGATAAGTAGTGAATATTAAAAATTAGGGCCTCTTGCATATATGCTACAAGTAAAAACATGTAAGCTATAACAGTGCAGATTCTGTGTAGCTGAAGGTAAATGTGGGAAAAGGGAAACAAAACTTTTTTAAAATGGGTAAAAAACCAACTTGCTTCTCATGCCTGCCCTGGGGCAGGCTATATTCACCACAATATCACTGATTTGGTTCATACAGACAAGGGTTAAGTCCACGCAAACAGATGTAGGATACTCTATGCCAGAGCAAGGGAATGCATCTTACACAACTTGATGTACTACTTCCAAATGTGACCCTATTTGAAAGGCAGCTTATCTTACACCACAGATTAACACATCTCATCAGATATGCGCCCAACTGGTTTGGTGCCTCATATTTTGGCACTTTACCTGATCTGATTAAGTCATTTGCTAGCACACTGGCATGCTGCGAAACTCCTTCAAGAGTTAGACTCCCAGTAAAAAATTAACACTGGCACTTATATACATAAGCATATCTGAGAATCAACATAAGCTCTTTTGTAGCAACTGTGTTAGAGTACAAGCTAAACAAACATCTAATAATGAAGAACCAAGCCCATTAATTTATCCTCATTTCCTGCTCACCCACTGCTTGCCAAGATACTGTTGTTGCCTTTAGTGTACTTCATATTGCAAATTATTTGCCAAAATATTTCCACGGATACTTCAAGATTTACAAATTGGTGGTCAGACTTTTTCCCTTCCCCTCTCTCCCCCTTCCAAAGGTGATACCTGAATTTTGTACATTTGCTTTGACTGCAGAAAGACAGTGCATCACGTAACACATTGCTGTGCCTCGACTGGAGAAGGCTAATTTCAAAAAGGAAGCTGCACACATAAAATATCACACAGCTGCAAATATAAAAAGAAAGGAGAGGGTGGAGAAGAAAGCAAAGCATCTACTGCTGACTTAAAAATTCTTATTACCGCAAACATTCTTGCTGGTAAACTCATTTCCGAGAATATTTATGCAAACAAAAGGAGTTCTAATACAACCAGAGCAAGTGTAATTTAACATCTGAATTAATGTTTATCATGCTTCAACTTTTCAGTATTCCCTCGCTTCTACTCAGATGTGAAATTCTGCTAGTGTGTAAATACTAATGTGTTTCTGCAGCATCCAAATAATTCAAATTCTTTAATGTGCTGGTGGCTTCCACATGGTAAAACAGTGCCTCCAAACTGGGGGAAATTGGGAAAAAGGCAAGATAGCCCTTTGGGAATAGACACTCTCTCTCTTTTTAAAATCTAGCCCAGGTTGTTGGCTACCTTCTGATTTCAACCAAAATACTTTCCTGGACCACTGCCGTTCCCAGGACGTGTGAGGAGCCCAGGATGAGATGTCACACACCACACAGTTTAAGACACAATGGCTGTCTCCAACAGAGGTGGGAGTGAATCATTGATATGAAAAAAACCCAGATGCTGTAACTACATCACACTTCTGAACGTGAGAAGAGCCTGAGTAAATAACCTCTTTTCCCTTAACTGTCCAAAGCACTCTATATTTTTTCCTTTTTGTTCCAAACGCAAAGGTTTGTAGCACAGCTCAGCGCTGACAACTTAAATCATCTACAAGACAGCCAGAGATCTCAGTGCATGAGGACGTGTGCTTTCCAAGAAATCATGAAACTGGAGCAACAGCAGCACTGCCAAGGGTATCCCCCAAAAAACAACAGGCAAAATTCCCTCATGCTAGAAAATAGACCAATGCTTGGGGGCTGGACAGCAGGTCAAAGCCACAAATTTGAGGAAGATTAAAGAAATTGCTGAAGATTTTGACAGTCACTGTCCTCCATCAAAATCTGTGAGGTCTGAAGGGTTAAGGAGTTAATTCAAACCCAGTTGCCGAAATCCTGTTCGTACTTCTTCTCTGGAGCTCTCAACTCAATAGACAGAGCCTCAGAATAATTACCTTCTCCCACAATAACATTTCCCATTTTCTACAACTGGAGATGACTCTCACAGCACCTCCACCAGCAGAAGGGAGCGGAGGACCCTCCTTGTGGTTACTTGCACCAATCTGTGCTGGATGCTTTTGTTGGATGCTCTGACAAATCTTCCCACTGCCGAGAGCAGGAAGAGCCCTGGCTCCCACCTTCCCAGTCAAGGGGATGGCGGTGCACGAGTGACCCAAGGCAAGCTAAAAAGCCTGGCTTTTCCCAGGAATTTGGGACAGCTGGCACTAAGAAGTCTTGCAGATGTGGAAGAAAGCTTTTTACAGCCTTGCCCACAATAAAATCAAGTGAAAGAGGAGACTTGCGTATTTGGGATAAAGCGGGGGGACACCCCCACCCATTCTGAGTCCAATATATGGAAATATGACCCCCTCTTACGCAGATGAGCTCCAGGAGCCCTCTGGCATTTTGCAGAGCAAGTATCAGTTGGTGCACGATGAAAAAAAAAAAAAGTTGCACTTTTGAGGGGTGGGGGGAGGGGCAAGGGGTGTTATTTTGTTTTAGGCCTCCAAACCTCTCAAGAGGAGGACAAAAAAACCTGGGGTTAGCCAACTATCTTCCTCTCTTTATGTTTTCAGCACCTTAGTTTTGTACACACCTACCCTTTCACTATACTCCTTTCCAAAACCAGACAAGAATCCCACATGGGAGCAGGGGCAGGGAGCCAAATTAGCACCATGTTCCTCCCAAGGCAAAATCTCATAATCATGGAGGGATGAGAAAAGACATGAGATCCGCTTGTTTTAACTTTACAAAGTTGCTAGCCAGTAAAATATTCATACATAAAGAAAAGCTATAGAATTAAGAGGTATAATATAATTTTTTAATCACAATAACATCCTTGAAGTGATGGGGACTATTTTTCTCAGCTAGATTAGGATATAAAGTATCTCCTTCAGATATCTCCTTCCAAAAAATTCTTTTATACAAATAACAGCTTCACTAAATAGATTGCATATTGCTTATTTTCTTGTTTATTAGCATGGTATCAAGCAGTCAGTAAAGGTTAAAAATCCAGTTACATAATAGAAAAAAAATCCTTTCACTTTAAAGTCAACATCTTTCAGCCACGTCTTTTACTTTCTGCTCAGTGTCCCATTTCAGTGAAGTTTAACCTCTTAAGGAAATTGTTTTAAAAGCAGTTAAAAATAATGATTAAATTATGGGATTTACATGAAAGAAATCCTCGGCCCATTCATTTTTTTTTAAATCATGGCAATTTGTTTTTTAAAAGGTGTTTGAAGCCCTTGAATCTACCTCTTGGCACCATTAAAAAAGAGTAGTTTATAATCCCCTAATGTGCTTAAATAAAGCCTTCAATAGTTTAAGTTGTTATTAAACATCTTTTGGGATTATAATTTTATGGCTTTTTTTGCCTGATTAGATGATGAACGTGAAGATCATCAAATACTCATCATATAACAAACCAATTACATCGTATAATCCCCAAAATGAGGTTTGAATACCAACATTTTAAATTAAGCTGGATTTAAAGGATGCAGAGAATTGACAATGAGCAAAAAAAACCACTTGAAACAACACCCCACAAACTCCCTTCTTCTAGTTTTGAACAAAAAGGAATTTATACCAATTCCAAATACCAATTTATACCAAAAAACTGGGACAAAAGCATATAATGGGTTGAAGCAGAAACTAACCCTGTTGCCACAATAAAATTTACATATTTCATTGTAAGCAAGATTATTTTTTAATTCCCCTCCCCTCTCTCCAAGATTTTCCCTTATTTCACAATTCTTGCTGAGGGTGAGGGTCTCCTCACATCACAGTGAGGAGATCTGCTTGAAAAATGGGGGGAAGAAATCATCCCTGAGTATTAAGTGATTCAAGAAATAATTTTTAAAAATTGTTTTAAAAGCCTAAAAGGCCCACAAGACATTGTTGGGCTGCAACACACACTGAAATTATCCTTAGAGTGACTTTCTGAAGCCCAGAGCCAGCACAGAACTGGCTCTCCTCGAGCCCCTGCCATGGCATTTGATATTCATCTGAAGCCACTCCACAAGCTCCTCCTCAATTCTGACTCTCCTTTAACAGTTCAGGGATGTCCTCACCTCTTCAAATTATTAGAAGCTTTTTTTCTTCTTTTTTTTTTTCTTTAATCCACATAGTAACAGGCTGCCATCTCAAATTTATAGCAAAATCCTAAAAATAGATTTCATAAACCTCCAAATTTACCAGCTGCTGTCAAAATCTACCAGCAAAAAATTTCAACAAGCTCCACAACTACATTTTGCCCATCTAAGAGCCAACCTGAGCAGCTCTTCCAACCCACACATTTAATCAAATCTAAGTCAGAATAGCAAAGAGTTTTAAAAAAAAACCCAAAACCCTGCAAAGTCCTAAGTGTGAGTCTGGTCAGCACTTTTGCAATTGTTTTAGCTGATTGTTTTTGTTGTTGTTGTTCCAAGGG
>VZRE01011397.1:680763-713263 GCA_013396775.1 Cephalopterus ornatus
CCCTATATTGCTTCAGAGCAGAGGACAGCGCTTGCCTACCCTTTGGGCATATGTCAACTCAGTTCTGCACATCAGTCAAAATACTGGGGAGGGGCTGGAGCCTGACACTGAGTGGGAACTACTGCCCAAACACTTCAACATCCGGAGATTAAAAAAAAAAAAAAAGGATTTCCTCCCAAGTGAGAAACAAGAAGCAGGGGACAAACCTTTGGAAATAAAGTCAGTACACAGAGGAAGACTGAATGATCTTGGAGATGGAATGACTGCATAGAAGGAACTAAACCAACCTGTACACTTCTGAAAGATTCTATTCGTACAACATTTATTTTAAGTCTTTCCAACCAGTAATCATTAGTATGACAGACACAGCAATTACTGCCTATTTTGTTTAATTTCATGCTGCTGATGTGTATCAATATTACCATTGCGAGGGAAAAAAAAAAAATTTGCTCCTGAAAAGGAGGGCTCCCAACTAACACCCCCATTAGGAAGCACTAGTGGTCAAGGGGGATGCTGGATTTTGCACTTAATTGCTGCTCATTTCTTCCCTGACATTTTTCAGGTGGCAAAGTGAAGGCAGGTAAAGCGCAGGGGCCTGCCCTGACATATCCCCTGCCTGAACAGAACCACCTCCCTGTCTTTCCTCACCTCCCACTTTAGGGAGGACCTTGCGTTCACCCTACGAAAGACGAAATCCACTGATAAATAAATAGAGGGATGGATAAAGAGATAAAAAAATAAATAGATGGCGTGGGATCTCTAGTTTCCTCGGCATGATCTCCCTCCTGCAGCAAGGAAACCAGCTGGGGACACAGCCATACCACCACGTGCAGGGTTTTAAGAGCAGTCATGAAAGCCTAATGCCCTCATAAATGAACTGGAATTCGAATTCCTTTGGTCTCTCCTCCCCCCCACTACTCCTCAGCTCTGCAGGCCTGGGTTTTTTGGGGTTTTTTTTGCAGAGAGGACAGCACCCCAAGCAGCCTTTAAATACACTGTATTTCTCTAGCACTTGGAAGAGCCTACAGTGTTCTCCAGACATGTTTTAATTCAAGGAAACTGCCTAAGATCCCACATAGAGTCTATCTCAAGGTCCTACCCGAAGAAGTTTGGACTGGATAAACCAATTCCGTTTTACTGAGTTGATCAGAGAACCCTGGATCTACCATGCCGTCAGGAGAGGAGAAAGATGCCCTGCAACAAAAACCACCTGCTTCACCTGGCTGGGATGGATCTGCACAGGGGACAGTGGATTTTTAAAGCAAGCTTTAGCTCAGTGCTGCAAGGTAGAAAATGCAGCAGCTTCACTGCATAGGTTCTGGGGGGAATGGTTCATCCTGTATTTGCGTCTTCCAGAAGAAGAGACCATCTTACAAGCAAATGTGCAGATGTTGTCTCCCAGCAGCTGCCAGGAACCCTGTAGCAAGTTTTACAGGCACTCTCCTCTTCTGCACACTATTACCTCACAGGAGAAGAGTAAAAAACCACTAGAACCCAGATGACACAGTGAGGGGGTCCATTCTCTGGTCCTGAAACTGTGCATGAAACTAGCTGCAGGGTCACGGCAAGCCCATGTAGTTAAATGCTCGACACAGGGTGGTTCCTGACACAAGGGATTTTTGGAGACACCCTGTAGTCTTTTGCCTTCCCAGGAATGGGCTTGGAGGGGGGCAGCTGGTCCAGGCTAAAAGCAGACTGAAGACTGCTTGAGCAGTTTACAAGGATAGACCCTGACATTCCTGTGCTTGGGTCTGGGTGATGTTTTATTTACCAGCACAAGCACAGCAACAGGACACTCTCAGGAAAAATATTTATACTACTTAATTTGCAATTCCTCACTGGAAACTACAGGGACTGACATGCAGCTCAGTGTTCTCTGGTGTGCCTTGTCCTGGCTGCAGAGTTTCCAGGGCATCTCCTCAACCCAAAACCTAAACCTGTGCCAGGCTGGCATGAGCATTGTTGCTGGCACAGCACCCCTGGACTGTTTGGAGGTGGATGTCCTTTACCTCACATCTACCTGCAGAGAGACAGACACCAGGTGTCAACTCACCTTGGGTGAGGACCTCGAAATGGGGAGCTGCCAACACCTAAAGGGACCTCAGCCTTTGGAATTAATGGCACTGAACGCATCAGGCAGGGATAAGGAGCTGGCAAAGCTGGGGCGTGACTGACATGGAGTCTGCCAGAGGGAGAGATTAACTTGGAGATATCCAAGGCCCTCTCTGGCCTCGGAGGAGTAGTGCTCCAACATGAAGGTTCATTCATAGCAACCCAGGACCGCACGGGACAGGATTCCCTGCCTGATCCCCGTGCTGACAAGAGTCATGGCAGGTATCCGGTTTCTTGGCTCAGCGGGGGACGGAGGGGTGATGTGCATGAGCGCTTCCTCTGCTTTACAGCTATACCCTTGGCAGAGCTCCCACCAGGGCTGGGCAAGCTGGACAGCTTCTAGTTTCATCCTAACCCTAACTACAGGCAGAGGAGAGAGTCAACCACTGGGATTAGAGGGAAGAGCCATTTTTCACTACCACCAGTAGACCCTCAGTACCTCTCTCCTGACCCTTATCCCCCTGGCACTGAAAGGCTGAGACAGAAAACCACATCCCCACAGTGGATAAAAGCATAGTGACAGATCACAATTTGATGAAAAAGGAGAATGGCATTAGAAACACTTTTCTAAATGCTAACATTAGAAGGTGTGGTACACAATATAAAGCTTTGAAAGCAGCTCCAGCATCCAGCTTAACCCCACACACCTGTCCAGAGCTTTGATTTCTAATCCCAGGAGTAAAAAAACCAAAAACATACAGGTAGCTGTGGTAACAGAAATAGCTGCGCATCCCCTCCCCACTTTCTAACGTTAAATACAGGGGTAACTTACACTCTGGGAATGAGAATGTCTCAAAGAAAAAAATTATACTTTGCTATTAAACCAGATACATTCAGACCTTTCATCATGAAGCTTCTGATGATCTCTGACAAACATCTGAATAAGGTCTTTGTTTGCTTTTGGCTTTGTTTTTTAATCTCCCCAATTGTTTTCCTCAGCTCTCCGGAGCACAGAACCAGGGGCCAAATGCTGCTCTGTGCTCCAGAGCAGCGATTCCCACATCAGCTGAGGGGAGCTGCAAAGCAGGACAGGTCTGCGGGGTTACGTTCATATAAGCTTTAAGTATAAATCACATTTCGCAGTGATGTCCTGTTAACAACTATGTCTCAAACAAACAAACAAAAAATATCTGAAAACAACACACACACACACTCAAAAACCCCAAACCATGAAAACATACACTCTGTGCTCTTCCCCTGGCATCTAGCAAATGAGGCAACAACAGCTCTGCTCAGAACAGTTCCTCAGCTGCCTGTCAGCAACATCATACGTATTTTTGCTTTCTATGACTACTACAACTATGACATTATCCATGTTTTATTTTGCATACGTGATCTAGAGTTCACTTACTGTTAGATGCTGGAACAGCCATGCCCTCATGATATTTGTGGCTACTTTGGGAAAGATGCCACGCTTTTTATGTCGCTTTTTGTCCTTATCTGGATCATCATCATCACCTGTGCTGGGGGAAGCTACACTGTTGTCCAAGCCGTCACCTGTAAATATAGTGAATCAAATTTTGACTTATGCTACCTTTATATACTTCAGCCGAAGCCTGGCTTTGGGTATAAACTGCATGAATATTTAAATGAGGTATAAATTCTTTAACACCGTAATTCACCAGGGGTTGAGGGGATGGGGGAGGGAGGGAGAGACATGGGGAGAGGGAGGGTCTCAGAACTGTGTTGGCCCCATTCTTGTTTATCCTGAAGGACAGTGTGGCCATTTCTGCTGTGGTAACCCAAAACAAAAAGTGCTTTAAAAATTGTAAAAAACTTGCAAGCATCCAGCTTGCAAAGGTGGAAAAGGTGGTTTTTCTTCATGCTAGGTCACTTCCCAAGGATCCATCCCAATCAGCTACTTTGGCTGAGCTGACAGTCAGGAAAGTGGTGTTCTGGGATGAGGATCATGACATGTGTGAAGCCGGATGCCTCATCCCGCTCTGGGATGTGAAAAGCAGGGTGAATGCAGCTCTCTTGTTGCATCATATTCTCTCCACAGATTTGGAAATAACCAGATGATTGAGGCATCACTTACACTAAGTCTTTTACAGATGTTTACAGATGTTTGATGTCCCCTGACTCTTTGATGGGAGGTGGGCACCTAACTGGCCTCCCCTCTTCCCAGCCCCAGCCAAAAGAAACTCATAGTGGGATAAGCAGGCACCAATTTGACATAGCCCATTAGGAATTAACACCCTGCTTTGTGCCAGCGTGCCATATCCGTAATAGGTGCCTGCTCCTGTTAAACAATAACTGATCCAGAAGGAATTTCCTAAATGCAGAGAAGGTTGCAGACAGTTCTCAACACATTATGAACATGTCTAGGGGAGGATGACACTGTATAGCAGCCAACTTGGGTCTGGGCTGATGGGTTAGTGACCAAAGGAAAACAAAAGTTGCAGCGCCTGGGCAGTTTGCATGCAATTTTTGTTTCAAACCCTGGACACAGTTTATAAACAAGTCCACAGAGCAAGTAAGTCTTTGCATTCACTGCATGTGGACTGAACAGTATATCCTGGCTTCCAAGGACACTGTATTTGTAGCCACATGGAGCCGTGATGTTATTAGGCAAGTGTTTTTTACACCCCTGGGCGAGAATGATCAAGAAAGCCATCTGAATTGGGCTGAATACAAACTATCTCCATTAGGGACAAAAATAAAATATATTTTAAAAAAAAGGGATGCAAACTGTCAAAATTATGCTTTGTTAAACATCTTTCAGCACCAAAAAATAAAAGTTGTTATTAGTGTTATATTTTTAGCATGTTACTGACCGTGGCAAATTTATAATTGTCCTTATGACTTGGCCTGTGTCTTTAATGAAATTGTAACCTTGGGTAGTTACAGAAACAAACAAGATTTTTATGAAGAAATAAGATATCTGACAAATTCTTTGAAAGCCCAGTATGTAAAAAAGGGCTTTTATACAGAGAAGCAATTCACCATATAAAATAATAATTCATAAAAGAAACATGAGCAAAGGAAACAACTCAACAGCATTTAAAATTCCACGGGCTAATCCACTTTCTGTCTATGAGAGGCAAACAAGGAAAAGAAAAGTATTACGCATTCATTGATTAAAAATGAAAAGCTTCTAACCTAATGACACTGCCTTTCACCACCTCCCTGCCATCGTCCACCCACCCTCTCCCCCCACCCCATTTTTTTAAAAATACACTCATTTCAAACCCCCTTCAGATTAATTTAGCAGGCATTGCCTCATGCCTGACGGGAGGAGGACTCATTGATAATTTATGGAAATATCTACTATAATCCAAGGGAGATGACTTTTTTTCCAGCTTTGTGCATCAATAGATAATCAAGGCCTTCAAGCAGCCTTAGCTTCCCATTACCTCGGGCAAGAGAATTCCTGAAAGCATGCCTCCAGGGCACCTGAATTATATCCTCCATTAGGGGAGAAAAAGCTTTCTGCATTCCACCTATAACACTCCCCAGAACCTTTCCTGTTTATTTCTGCTGTATGAAAGCAGAAGCATTAGGAACAGGATTTTTTAAGTGAAGACTTATGTAGATACAATGGAGAAACCTTTCAAGCGCGAGCCAGATCACCTCCTTCAATCCCGGGCAGTGACCTATCCCAAATAAAAGGTTTCTGTTACATCATTAGCTCAAGCCAAAAACAGCCTTGGCTTAATGCACAGTTTGTTCTTCCTACTGTTTTTAGGCAAATACTGCTACTTTGCTCCCATCTGGGAGGGAAATTACACTGCTGGGCTGTAATCTAAGACAAGATTTTCATTGGAAGCAAATGCTTTCAATCCAGTGTAAATACTGGTGTATGTTCAGAAAAGCCTAAAACAATAAACCCTGGCCTCGACCGACACAAGTTAGAGAAAGTGAAAAGCAGGGAGAGGATAAGAAAGCGCCCAGCTATCCTTGGAGCAAATGCTTCGGTAGGCTTCTGTAAATTGTTTAACCTCTTCCACTTTTTTTAAATGGAAAATTGATCCCGTAAAGACTGAAACCACAGAGAGAACTCTAAATGGTCAATTGTGGATTTTAGTATTTCCATCTACTTTGCAACTCGATACACTCACCTCTGTGAGGTCTCCAGAGATTCCCTCCCCGCGCCCTTTTTTTTTCCCCCCCCCTCTTTTCCTCCTTTTAAAGATCACTAAACAAACTTGAAGCACCACTGACCAGCCACACGGTAGCAGCTACGAACTGCATTTGTAAAATGTCGGTGGCAACTCTGTTCCTGAAGTTGACTTCTCCTGCCGCCAAATGAAGGCGAACTGAAAAGGTGGAAATAATCATAGAAATGATGCTAGTCCATAAACAAGCTTACAGCCTCATTAGTATAGCGGGAGGCTCCGCTGGGTGATTTATGCTTGTTTTGCTGATGCCATGAGGAAATGCCACAGGGCAACTTTAGTCAGCTGCTAATGGTTTCTGACAGCTTCTTAGCAACTAGTGCAAGCAACGCCGTGGCGTTTGCTAGTGACAGAAACCGAAAATGTCATATTATCTGCCCATGTGTCACGAAGTCCGTGTGGCAATTAACTAGTAGGCCAGTGACTGAGGGGCCACAGGCTCTTCAGAATGGCCCATGGCTATTTGGGGTCAAAGCGGGCGCACTGCTCGCCTTTACGCTGCACATATGCATGTGTGTATGTGCGGTCCCCATCGCGCTCCCTCCGCCCCGCTCGCCAAGGAGTTTGGTCCATGCGGATCCTTTGTCCATGGAGAAACTCCATCTCGCTTTCTCTTTAGGCATGGCGTGACATTATCAGAGGAATTGCAAGTAATCTGTCTTGATATGATGGTTGGAAATGGCACTTTAATTGGCAATACCTGATTCCCTGGTTTTGAGTGCTGGATCCGAAGGTGCTAGCTGTTTTTCTGCTCGCTCGCAAATTAGTCTAAAAGGATTTAAAATCACTGAAGCAGACTCGTTGCCTGTCAAATTGCTGGGAGCGCAGCAACTCTGCACAGCAACTAGACGCTGTTTAAAAAAAAAAAATAAAAAAATCCCGGAGCCTGTAAGGAGCAGAAGGAGAGCCCGGGCTCCGCACGCCCGCTCCCTGGCGAGCAAGACCAGGCGCTATATGTCAAACTGTCAAACCTTTCAGCGTGGCCGTTTGCCCTTTCAAATAATATTTAAGAATTGTTTTTACACAATTTTTTATAGGCCATGGTCTAGTGAAAGAGGCCAACCAACAAAGAAAGGAATTTGTACTACAATTCGTCCGTGCACGATTTCTTGCCAGACCTGGGCCAGTCCCCATGGAGCGAGGCAGGTGACCTGTGGCAGCTCCCTGGCTGTTGGGGAGCTCCGATTTCAAACGCCCTCGACTCCGGCGTCCCAGAGTTGCCTATTTAAGCACACCCAGGCATTTAGGCCTTGCTATCTTGTTCCTTTCAAGAAAGGATAAAGCAGCATTTATCGTATTCAGCCCTGCTGAATGGGTCAGGCCAGCCGTGCCAGCAGGGGCTCTTCTCACTGCGTCCCCCTCTCCGCTGTCATTGCCTCTTACGACTTCCCTTCCCCTCCCACTCCCCCAAAAATCAGAGGCAGAAGCAGCAAAGGGCAACCGAGTTTACAGCAGCCCCTCGAGTGGGTAATACTCTCTTTGTCCTGGGTGATATGTTATGAACCTTTGTTGGCAAAATAGGTGCTTCTGGAGAGCAACTTGGCACAGGCACTCGCCTTCAGCAGCCACGGCTGTGGCAGGAGTTTGCTGGTGATTCAAAGCCTCCTCCCTCGCTCTCACACCATACCCCAATTAAATGTCATCCCCCTGCAACACTGGAAAGACAAGCAGTGTGGAACAGATGGGCAACTTTCAGCCACTCCAGCTCCCAAATCCACCCTCAGACCTCAACCATAGGAAATGCCCAGATATAACATAAATATTCCCAATCCTAAGTCAAGGAGGTTTCAAAAAGGCTGAAAATTCAGACATCCTAAAAATGCCGACACTTTGCTCGACTACAAAATCCATGCCTTCGCATGTAACTCATTTGACTAAGGTCCTTATATAATTTTAAGTGACCAGAAATCTCAGTAGCAAAGTGCCAAATACAGCTTTATTACAAGCACCTTCACCAGACTCAACAGGTTATTTCTCACTGCACGTAACCCTGTCTTGGCATCAAATTTGCATTTGGAGGAAAAGTATTTTTTATATCAAAGAAAACCAGACTATTCTAAAAAGCCTGCTTCCCACACCTCTGCCAGGAGACCTGAGAGAGGGGGTCCACTGTTCAATTTGCTGATAGGGGGTAAGAGGAGGGCGCTGGCTTTGCTGAGGTCTACCAAACAATAAGATGAACACCACCTTCCAGCTTTTGCAGTCTAGTTCTAGATAGGCATCTAAATCCACTACTTTAAGGAGTTCACAGAAGGGAAGGATGTGCACTCAAAGCCCTAGGAAAAGCCCGGAGCAACTTTTAAGCGGACTGACTAAATTAGAGTCCTGTAGAAGCTCCCTATGTTGAACTTATTTGTATGTGTTCAAATCTCTCCTGTTAAAAGCAGCTTCTGCCTCCTAGAAAAACTTCACAGTTTGCATTTACTTTTGCATTTCATGAGCTAATATAAATTAAATATGCACCCTGTTTGGACAAAAACTATTGACTTCTGTCACAATGAGACTTGCAATGCATTTGGTGTTAGGAACTGAAACACTGAACATGTACAATTTCTTTTTAATTCTATCATATTTTTTTTTACAAGCATTTAGATACAAGTTCCTCAAATTCCTGCTTCTGCTAGTACAAGAAATTCTAAATTATCTAAGCCTAATATTTAACTGTTCCCTCTCCAGCCACAGGTCTGTTGTTTCCTTTCTCTTTTAACTACTCTCAGAACCAAAGTCTCTTTAGTAACCTTTCCGGTTAACTGGAAAGGAAGATTCATTAGTAACTTTAAGCAACATAATGTACTAGAGAAATTTTAAGTGGCAAAATAACTTTCCTTAAACTTTCATCAGTGTTGTATACCAATTTAGAGCAATGACTATAATTTCCACAGATTTACCTATGTTATCTGTTGCAGAAGTTTGCTGGATACCCACACAATCCACCATGATGACTTTTTGCAAAGCAAAGCCAGGCTTAAGTGTGAAATCTTCCTATAAGGTACAAAATTATGAATTCTCAAAAAGCAGATTGAGAGATACAGCCAGCTTTTCTGTAAAGCAATTGAGGGGGAATCTGCTACAAACTACAGTTCATAGGAAATAGAACAAGGATCATCATCTCAGACCACCAGCACTGAATGGACTTGGGCAATCGAAGAAGAATGTGGAATTTTTTTTTTTGTATGTATTTTTTTTTTAAATTTGTTTCTGACACAACCACCTCCAGCTTGGCACAGGAATGTGGTGAGCCGAAGTCACACCCAAATGACTCTGATGTGAGTCAGGGCAGCTATTATTCACGTCCACAAGCACAGAAGGACAAGTTCACTACTCAGAAATGATCATTCCTGCTCAGAGCAAGGTGGGGAAGGAGGCAAGCTGAGCAGCACAGGGGTTGAGTGCTCAGGTATTCCAGGACAGAGCTGGAAGGCACCAGCACAGTCTGGGGTGCATGCCCAGCTGCTAAACCAAGCTGCACCTTTTCAGTCAGGAGATACAGAAGTTTAAACATTAAAAGGCCCTTAAGTTCAGAAGATTTCCCCCAAACACATTATTTTAAAATTCAAACATGCATGCACGTATATATTGCATACATAACATTAACCCACTGACTGCTCTCAACCTGCCAATGCCCAAGCAAGGCACACAAGTTGAGAACGGGACTCCCACCAAAAAGGTACTTCAGAAAGCATAGAGTAACTGGGCAATTTCTTTATCAGAAGAAACATTTTCTGTTGTTTTGGATCCATGGTTAGTCATATGTGATGGAAGCACCCACTCCTGGAGTTCCTGAGGTCAATGGCAATCACCTCAGCATACTGAATGGCCCACAGAACAGCCCCAAAAAGGACTTACAACTATGCTGTGAGTCTGCTTGTGAATTTGAAATGTGGTGTTGATGAGGGATCTTTTTTTTTCATATTCCTTAAGGAGAAAGCCTTCTCAAATATACTTAATAAAAAGTTAATGAGGAACAAGAAGGTTGAAAATGAGCATTAGCAAGGAACAAATACCATGTATCTGGGTTTGCACACATCTCTTAAGGAGATGCAGTGCATGTTTCATGTAAGGATTCAGACCATGACACAAACAGTAGGAGGTTGTCAGTCACAGATAGTATCCATATTTACAAGATACTAAAGGACACTGTTGCAAAAATATCCTACAAAAATATTCATAGATAGAGTAACATGGACAAGTCTAAATTACACTCTGGTATTTGACAAATTTTCAAAGTTTTTTCTTGAATCACTGTACTTTGTTCCTCAGAGACAGCAGCACCTTTCTCTAGTAACTCGACCTTCCTTTTTGACTTGAATTCCCTTCAGGCAAGCAAAGAGCAAATTAGCTGTCTATGCAAAAAGGAAAAACAGTTAAACAGGTAAATAGTGGGAGGAAAACCCACAAATTTTATTCATTTTCATTTCTTTGGCAGCTTTTTACAGCTGAAGTGAAGGAAACCTCTTCCCCTGCACAAAGTAGCACTTTTAATGGGTTCAGAAAACTCTGCTAATATGGGTAAGTTGTGAGGCATTTCTGGAGCTGTGCATCTACACACTGAACGAAACACAGAAAAGAAAGCAATTCATTGTATGGGAAGCAAACAACTTTCTGCTGCCAACAACAAAAGTTTACTTTGAGCAGTTGGAAGCAAATACCCTACAGAAAAGTATCTGGTTAAACAGAAAAACATCCTGCTTTAACCAAGAAAGGTAAAAAGCTTAAACAGTTGAGGTTTTTTTTTGACCCTAACCTAAAAGCCACCATGACAAACCCACCACTTCTCATGAAAAGTTCTTTTTCAGTCATCCTCTCATTTTGTTCAAATACAGGTCTCTGTTATGAAACCTATTATCACTCATCAGGAGTGCTGGACCTCCCAGCTAAAGGTCCCACCAGTTGCATTCTCCATGAAAAGGTCCGTGGCATATGACTGAGACTTACTCCCTTGTAAAGCAGGAGCACCAGAAGCAGCAGGAGCACAGGACTGCTCTGCCATGGGGGAAAATATGCCCAACTAATACCCCAAATGGCCACAAGGTCAACTTCTGTAAATCTCTATAGCTCCTTAACAACAGGCTCTATCTTTGTGTTTATCCAGCTTCTAAGACACTTGACTCTTGGACTGATCACAAGCGGTCATAAGAGGCTCAAAGCAAAGATCAGAGGCATATTACGTATAAACTAAGGGATGCATTATCTGTAGAAACAGTTTATTATGTGGAGCATTTAAGAAGGCTTCCTTCCCTAAACACAGCTAAATTGCCCTGGGCTCCACCTACACGCCTGCTCCAGAGGAGAAGATGACGTAGATTTCAAGTTTTACCACTGAAAACATGTACCAGATCCTTGACACTGCTAAACCACTCAAAATTAGGTTTCTTCTATTGAAAAAAGTTTTTAAAAAAATAACTGTTGGGCAAGACAAACCAAAATACTTGGGATAGTTGAACCTAACTAAAGCATTTTTTGGGGGGGCCAATTCAAGAGCAATCAGTGCTCAACCAAGCTCCAGTGTGCACTGCAGGAACTATAGTTCAGATACTGTTTGCCCCAAATCCTCTTTTGCACAGTTGGATCCCCAGTGTCACAGGAGTCATATAACCATAATGAATGGGAGAGACTTAGTCTAGCTGCAGCTCAGGCAAGTCGGGATTCATGACCTACCAAACCCACATGAGATATTTCCAATTGGAACTAGCCATGTGGTTTGTGTCAAGTGAAAAAGTTCTTCTGGCTGTGCAAACCCATTCACCCATTTTAAAGTAGCACCAAACCCAAGAAATCTTTATTTCCCCTGTCCCCAGTCCATCAGTTACATCTGACAATAAAAAACAAGACACAATTGAAAGTAAACTAATATTGAACTTCACTGTGGCTGCATCACATACTCTATCTCCCCACATACAGCTGTCACTTGACAACTGCAAAAGGCAGAACTAAAAGGGATAAGAATAAAATGCCCCCATCTCATCTACCTTTCCTCTTTTGACAGTAACATCTTCACCGCCATTGCTGAAAACCACCCATCATCTTATACATATGAACACAAGCAAGAGCTGGACCCAAAACACTTATGTTCCTCTTTACTAGGCAAATATAAGAAACATTTGCAATCATGAACTGAATGGATGGCGTTTGGACTGCCCCATGAATTTCTTCCCCTCATCCTGCCCCAGTGCTGTCTGGGGTGCTCAGAAGCAGCCTGCTTCCCCCCGTCCAAAGACAAAACTTTATGTTATCATACATGTAATCAGCTCAGGAAAAAAAAACCTGCATTACAACATACGCATCCCCCGTCAGAGTTTTTAAGGGAAGGGCATAGAAAAACAATTAATGTTTTTCTTGTGCTCTCCCAACAGCTCCTTGCTGCCCAGCACCCTAAATCCACTGCTCTTGTTCCTCCAGCAAAAGCCAGCCACTCTGGAGTGTTCGTAACAATAGTGAGAGGCTGCTCCTTAGGAAGGAGAAGCAGAAGCCAGAAGGAGTAGATTTGACAGAGTCAAGCTCACACAAAATTTTCTTCCACTTGACTGTCCCTCTCCCTACACAAAAGGCAAATCTGCGCTGATGAGGTGGCACTTAAGGAAGACCACAATAGGAAAAAACAGTGCAAGCAGGCAAACTGCTGCCACTCACACAGCTCCTGCTGCCCTCTGCTCTGCCCAGAATCCCTGGCTCTACAGGCTGAGCAGGATCAGGCCATGAGCACCGTGGCGATCAGGCCACTAACTCTTCTTCTTCTTAAATTACTTTCCCCCCCAAAAGAAAAGCCAACTTTCTCACTTCTACTAATATCCTTTGGGTACGGGGAGGTGGGGTGGCACTGAGGGGCAGGCCAGGGTACAACCCCTGCACACCCAGGCGTCTAGTGCGAACCCAGTCCCTACAGCAGAGCCTGGAAACTCAAGAGGGATTGAAGAGCCCTTTGGAGAAATAACAGTGATGGGGAGGTGGTCTTGAACCTGCTCTTTGTGGTCAGGCACTGGCCACCAGGCTCAGCATCAAAGCTGAGGTGCCTTGATGGTCCCTGCCTAGGGGCACACAGGCAGTGACAGTCCTTCCAGACACTTCAGTCCTACTCAGTTAGCACATCCCCTTCAGCTCCAGCTTAATGTATTCAAGCCACTGCTATTTTTTGGTTTCCTACAACTTTCTATCACAGCTTCTGGTGTTTTGATGTTTGATTAACAGTTCAGTTACAGTTTAGGGTGTGGGGTTTCTTTCCAAATTAAAACAAACAAACAAATCCAAATGCAAATCATCCAGGAACAAACAGATGTCAGATTCCAAAACAGGCAATGAAGGTGAAAGAAAAGTCAGATCAATGCTGGACACTTAAAACTTCCTCAGAATATCACCCACAAGTGAATGTGTGCCTTATTTTTACCTCTTTAATCTTCCATCGCTACGTATTCCTAGATATCACCTACCTAGAGTTACTGTGAATAGGTAAAATGATGGGAGGAAAGGGACAAACTTCTGGTGCACTCCAAAATTTGATTATTATTTATCTCACTACATCTAGTGGCACCAAAGTTCCAACTTCAAGAGGGATGAAGGATGGGAGGAGCTAACTCAGCCATTTCCAGCTCATCTCTCTTTGGCTCCATTCCTTCACAATAAGAGTGTTTAACCAAAACCCCACAGAAATCTCAAAGCAAAGTTGGGTCACAGCAAAACGCCATCCAGTGTCTTAAGAAAAAAAAAAATAAAAAAATGCATACATCTTTCAAAAATCAAGCCAAAATTATTTCTGGTGTCTCTTTTTCAATTTGCAGCATTTGCCATTACCTCTAAGAGCAATAGCAGTAGAAGAGTGCAGAAAGCAAAAACTGACTGCTTTCAGTAATTTGATGTACTTTAAATGACACGAATGAGTAACCAAGGAAGCTAAAGAAAACCTCAGGTTCTGGCAGGCTGAAACCACAGAGATCAGCTTCCCCGTGGCAGGTATAGACTACGTGGAAGAATAACCCTGCTTTTCTGAGGAAACAACCCTGTTGAATGGGCTGAGGACCTTGCCTCACCCTTTCCACCCACTGCTGGTGGAAGAGGACTCTCCCCTGCCCCACTCACCACTCAGTCTGCCTCCTCCTGAGGCAGCCTCCAAGTGCCTACAAAATCACCAGCTGCACCTTCAAAACCGCCAAATATCCTGTTGTTCAGATGGTACCCTTTCATTTGAGGTTAACAAGGAATATATTTGTGCTTTGTACCCCACCTTTTTCACCTCAGCTTTCAAGACGTGCTTCTCAACTGATGTGCAAGGACACACCACACACACACAGACAGTGCTGCAGCAGGTCAAACACCAGCAATGTCCCCGTGTCCTTCCTGTGCCTGCAGATATCAGGGAAGGTTGTATAGGCATTGGTTGCCACATAAAGGAAAAGACAGACTTTCCTAAGCATCCTGAAATGCCGGGGAAAGAGAAGAATGGAAAGGAAATGAAAGAGCAACCTGGAAAGGAGAATGGAAAAGCAAGAGACCTTGGCTCAAGGGAGAGAGTTGACCACAGTCTTAGCCCTGCCTTCATCTATAGAAGATGTTTGCTCTTATTAATCTTGGAAAAAATGTGGTGCATGAGCTAAGTCAGCCGCTGGGCAGATTTAACTTGGGTGACCTGAACTTACTCTGCAGATCACCATAGGTCTCTCTGACCTTGGCAGTGACACAAGGATCATATTTTCTCATGGATGAATTACTCTGGAATAATTCTGCCAATGTATTAGGCATAAATAGCCTTTTATTTCGGACTGGGCAAATACATTCTCTGTTTTTGCCTCTCACCTTCCCAAACAAAATCTATTTATTGGGATAAGGAAAACCCCACCCTTCATTAAGGTCTGGGTACACATCTTAAGGGCCAGACAGAAGCTTGGCTGCTTCATGCTCATGGCAATGTGTTTTCAGACATTGCCTTCAGCAAGATGCATTTTGGAGTTAACTGGTCAGATTTGTTGCTTTCGATTGAAGTGGTCAGCCTGCACATCTGCAGACCAACATACAAATTCCTTCAGACACAAAGGAGGAGGTATATATAGGTCAGTAGCAGGAATGTTCAGCTTCAATCACCAAAACAGAAAGCACAAACCTCAACATATATCTACAAGCAAGTGAAGAGCAGCTCCACAAAAATCAGCCAAGCTGCACTGAGATAAGCAAAAAAATCCCCCAAACCTCACATCTCGGCCTTGCAGAAAATTGACCAATTTGGAAGGAACAGGTAAACAGTGTGTTCTTGGACAAGAGTCAGCACAGTTTGGATGATGTAGACCTTTCCGTTCAAGAGTTGCACTGGTTTTTGCGTCTGGTCACTTGAGGTCACACCGCAGAGTTCCGAGGCTCTGCAGAAGCTCTGCAGGCTTCCTCCCCATGACGGAGGTGGCTAAAGTGGCTCTTAAAATCAGTTGTTATTCTGATGCCACCTGAGTCTTAATTGCTGAAGAAATGGGGACTAAAACCACAGAAAGGGCTTTCTGGCACTGGCTAAGGAAGTATCAATTTTTGAGGTCACAAAAACATCCCTTAAAAATGTGAATCAGAGTGGTTCTTTCATGCTGCAACTTGATAAAGTCAAGCAAAGCATTAGCAGACTATTTTGATGAAGGTCAGGACAGTTTTGTAATACGTATATTAGAGATACACTCAGATGTACATAAAAAAAGAAAGAAAATACTTGCAAACCTGTATTCAAATTATCCAGAGACAATCAAATAAATCCTAGTAAATACTAGTTCCCTTTTCCACTCTGAATGAGTCTCTTCTAATAAACTCATTTCATGTTGAACAAACACAATTTTCCAACTGTTTGTGAACTCCTTGCTTCCTCCATATACAACTTTTGCTGTAGAGTTGATCTCTTAGAATCTGCAGGCAAGTGTCTCCTTATTAAGAGGCAGAAAAGCAAGTCCCTAGTCACAGACCTGCACTCTTTCCCATCACGATTCTGAAGCAATACTCACTGATGCCAAAACAGGTGATTCTCTTGAGACTGGAAAAGGCTTTCACAAATACCTGCCAATTATCTGAACAGTCACCAACAATGCCAGCCTCTGAACCACTGCTAATCGTGCTGCTGGTTTCTATGCAAAGCAACTCTTGAGTTTTGTCATTTTAACTGCCTGACCAGCTGCACCTGCAATTTGTGGCTGAGGCAGATGAGAAGGGAAGACAGAGATTTTCATCTATAATCACGGAGTGAAACTCACAGTTCAGCTAAAAAGCATTCTTATCTATACTTAACAGTTTTTATGGAAAAGACTTTGACATAAGCACCATATTTGCAATGAATATGATCTCAGCAGTGACCTGAACAAGTAAATACTGACCTGGAGAGGGCAACTGCCTGTAGGACCATGTGTAAGCTTTCCCTTATGCTAACCCTTCACCAGTGCAGAAGACTTACTGCACATTTAAGGTTGCACATGAACCTCATGCAAGAGCATGGAAGGAGAGGCTCAAGACAGCAGATGCTGTACACGTTCCACTCAAACATGACACGAGCTGTAAATAAGGAGGTCAAAGTCTCAAAGCACTCAACAAACATGCCAGAAAGCCCAACTTTCTGAGGCACTGAAGGGATCTGTGCTGGTTAGGACTCCTGCAGAGCAAGCAGAACAGCTCATGAGAAGGCCTCTGCCGGGACATCCCTGGAAACACCTCACTCAGCTCTCTTCCCTGGGTTTACCCTGGAGAGCCATCCCTCAAGATCCCAGATAAGGCAGGCTGACAAGGTGCTGAATGAAAGCCCACACTGCTGCTGCCAGTAACTCGCCCTCCCTCCATGCCTGCAAACCTCCAGCACCATCCCTAGGCTTTGTACTCACAGCCTCCCAAGGAAACAAGCCCTGAATTTCAAGTTTCTGGGGCGCCACAGCACACAATCCAGAGATATTTTTCAGGATAGCATCCAAAGTGGACTTCAGAGTGGAAATAAGAGTTCAATATTCTGCATAAAAATTATTAGCCCCTCACTCCTCTACCTCATCTGCTAGTGAGGATTGCTACAAACACGATGACAAAAATGAAGTGGACAAATGAGCCTTTTTGAATGCATATTAGTGCACTTGAATGGGCCAATGTACATCTTGCTAGTTTGGAGCAGAAGTAGTTTTAACTCTGGTTTTACATTTAGAAGAAGTTAAGGACGGTGCATGGAGAGAAGTCCCAACAGCTGCCGTGCCAGCTGCCAAAAGACCTCATGCCCAAACAGCACCACAAAGCTAAGCACAGCCATTCCTACCACCTCAACTCAGCAACAGGTTTTGTTTCAAGGCTCCCCTCATGGAGCTTTTCACCTCACTCAAGACCTCAACGCTGTTTAGCTGGAAGTTGAGCAAAGCGTTGCTACAAAGTTTCACAAGCCCCATCCATCAGATTTTATATTTAAGTCCTCAGCTCCCAGAATCATGTGAAAACCTTCCACCAAAACCTCGTAAGCACTAATGAAGCAAGCAACATCCTGATGGCAGGGAAAGCTGGAAACCTGGCTTCTTGGCAGCTATGCACGGGAATACAGACAATGCCTGCCTTGAATAATATTTTTTAAAATATCATATACATATGTCTTTTTCTATAAATGCCAATATTTTTGAACCCTTATTGCCCACACGGGTCCGCAAATACAACAAGTGTCATGAGATGCTCAGGCCAGTGTGCTCAGGAGCTGCTGAGGACACGGTCTCACCTACACATACAAATGTCCAAGCCCACTCCTGCAATCTTCACCAGTACAAACCACTTTATTCTGCTTCTCAATGCAGAGCAAACATTTCCTTTCTGAAGGAATGACAAGTCTTAGAACAGATTCATCCCTCCTTACTCTAAGCATTTAAGTCAGACTGCCCAGCCAAGTGTCTGAGCGAGGCCATTAGTCCTCCCTGACTCCCTTCACAGTCAGTGGAGAGAAAGAGAAACTCTCTGGAGGGAAATTCGGGATTGAGAAGACTACAAGAATATGAGCACTATTAGCTTTGAATACTGCACAGAATAGTAAAAACATACAAGCAGTGAGGCTACTGCAAGGAAACTATGGCTAATGAATGCTGAATATGCCCGTCCCTGTTTCTAAACAAGATCTGGACTTCAGGGCTCTTTCTAAAATTACTCAGGATGGAAAGGCTGAATTTAGCTCCCATCCATCACCTTATCATGAGGATACAACCTCATGCTTCCTGCCACTGAGAATCTGGGAAAATGCAAAATTCTACTTCTTATCACCAAATCATAATTAATTTCTTCTTCCTATTTTGACTTACTTGAGGAAAAGAAAAAAAAAAAAAAAAGGAAAAAAAGAAAAGCCCTCCTCGATAGATAGCTAAATTTATGTCTTACCAAACTGAATGTAAATGCAAGAAACAGGAAGCTTTTACTTGGAAACTGGAATTTCAAGCACTCAGTGGCAAACAATGAAGCAGAGAGATAAAGATGCAATGGCAATGGTGGGGGACAGACCTGCCAAGCTTCCTGCCCACGCTGACTCAAGAGCATGTGTCCTACCATGATATGGACCGGCCACACCGCTTGCTTTTATTTTGGTAATTGGTATTTGTTCCTGTGAAAACCCCTATAAAAACAAGTCAGAAGACCAGACAATAGTAGACCCACCATCTCTTATAGCCCGATCTTTTACTTAACGCTTTAGCAAAAGATGTAATCAGCAGATCTTTGTCCATTTATACAATTCTCTCTGCTGCAACGAGGATTGTATTACACTCTCCAGCACCCACCAGATCAGAGCATCCAGTCTTCCTCATCACTTCAAGAGATTGATCTGATACTTGAAAGCACATTTGCTATTATCTACTTCAGCCCTTTGGAAATGACATTACACAGATACGGGGGGCAGGCAAATATTGCTGCTCTTTTATTATTCCTGACGTTCCCTCGCTTGTAATATCTGAGAAGTTCTCAGGTCAATGGGATTACTTTATCTTCCTCTCCCGGTCCTTTATCTCCTCCCTCACCCCACAGGTATCCATGTCCAAATGGGACACTTCAGTGGGGGGTTTGCCTTACCCAGGTCACTCGGAGGTCAAGCTTTTCACCACTTGCTAATGCAGAGCTTCCCCCCAGCCCTACTAACCCCGGGGGTCCAGGGCACCCGCTCCCCATGCACCCCTCTCCTGGCCATGAGGCCAGATGGAGAAGGCAAATGCTCCTCAGTGAAGTTACAGAATCAAAATCCTCCCCATATGGAAAGTGGAGTATGTTTTGAGTTTTTAAATAAACAAAGCAAAAGGAGAAGCTCCTGAAAAAATCAGCTCAGCAGAGACTTTATTCCCGTACTAAACTTGAAGGATGGGAGGCTTAACTAGTTAGGAGCAACTCAGACTATATTTTTGCCTACCAGAACAAAGATCGATTTTTATTTAGATTGATTTTAAGATTTACATGCGAGAAATGGATAAAATTGGATCAAATATATACTAAAACAAATTGTTGACTCCCATGAAAGCCAATAAAACCAAAACAAATTTCACAGATTTCATCTACCAGCATTTGAGATTTGCTTTATTTCATTATTTCGTATATATTTACGGAGCAGAAATTTGCTTAACTCTTTTCCACTTTTCTTTCAGTGAAACAATAAGACTCTCTGCAGAATATTTTCGACTTGAATATTATCACCAGGATAGCATATGGCAAACTAGCAGCAGGCAGTTTATCTTCATCCTCTTTGTAAGCTAAAATTAGCACAATGCTTTTGCAACAGCATATGATGTATTCAGACCAGTACGGTATACCTAATACAACTTCAGATCCATCCCTGGCTAACCTCCAATATTCAAGTAAATTGACTGCTAATTTTAACATGGTATTAATGTGTTTAGTATCAAGTTGGCATTTATCAACTTGAGAGGCATTTTTAAGTTTAATACTGTCATTTCACCTACACTGTGACTTGTGATTTCAACTGCAACTGTAAATAAAATTTGTATACCGGTAACACATGGAATTTCAATTCCTCTGTATAAAGCAATTTTAGCTTATATTAAAACATTAGGTATGGAAAGCCATGGTGCAACATTGCGTAATATGCATACTCTTGCTTTTCAGACAAACATGTTCTTCCTGCAGACTGTTAGCTGGTTACTTTATTGGAATTAAATTCAATCAAGTCACCAACATTATTTGGATTAAATTAAAGCAAGTCACCAACTCTACGTTTCCTGATGAGGTGGTTCTGCCAGCCCTCTCTGCTTGCCAGTCTGCTGTTCAACTTGGTAAATTACGGCCACCTCAGGGGTGTTTTAGCTGGATTAAATATGTGGTGAGATGCTAATGTTAGCACCGCTTCCTAATTTGTTTCTTGTAGCTGTAACGCCAAGGAACTTAGCACAATGCTCCTCGTAAAGAAAATCTGAAAGGTTCTAAAAAAGCCCTGTACTTAACATGAGTGGTTGTTTTACCACCTTTCTTGCCAGGTTCACAGAATAAAAATGTGTAATAGTGGGAAGTAGTCACATCCAAGCACATATAGGAACAAATACACACACAAACTATAAATATTTATACACTGACATTCAAAGATTTTGTGGCTCAGCCTGTTCACCAACTGACAGAACAGCCCTCTGCTTTCCTACAGCCCGTCACAGAACTACAACACAAAACTACACCAAGTCTGTCCAATAGTTATATTGAATTAACAATGCCACTATTTTTGTTTTTACACAGCTGACCTCATGCAGAATTTTCATGGGTTAGTCCAGACAGATACCAGAAAAAGAAAACAGGCAGAATCCTGCGCAAAAGCCTCTCCTGGGGCATCCTCACTGCCACAGGCAGGATGAGGGGACAGGAGAGGATAAATAGATGCTTTACTATGTGGGAAAGGGAGGAGGAGTACAGCATGAACATGTTTCAATTCCACTTTGTTGTCTCTTTTCCCCCCTGCTGCAATTTGCCTGCATCTTATCCCCTGCTCTTTAGAAAGAGGCTGCTACACTGTGATGTTACAGTGCCCTGAAACTTTAACTCCATTTTAAATGATGACATTTTATTTTGAGCCATTCAGTTAATGCTGACCCCATTCCCGCTTTGCACTGCTTTAGGAAGGCAGTTGATGCACAAGCACATGTGCTATAATCCAGGGCCCTAAGCAGGAGCTCCACGGCAGGGTTTCTCCCTCAGTGCTGTGCCAGGGAGGGGGAAAGGGAGAAGATCCTCTTGGCACAGCAATGAGACCAACAAAAGATTCTCCATCCTACAAGCCTTGCTTCCATGACCTTCATTCGCCGATCAGAGAGAGCTAAGATATGCCTTCTTTGGGGTCCATTGGGACGCTACAGACTCCAGAATATATTTAGCATGCATCCATGTGACACTGCTATTCAGAGCACTGGGGGAAGATTTTAAGAATCAGTTAGGTCATTTCCACCACCATTAGCTCTTTTCCAAGGACGTAAGTGGCGTATCCTAGCAGGTCTTCTCCTGCCCTTCTGCAAAAGATGAACTCACAACCTTGAGACAACACACAGCATCCAGGTTGCAAGGGCTGTCTCCCTCCTGAGGAACAGAATCAATCACAGGAAAACAAGGGCCAAGGGATAAGTATTTGAAAAGTCTGTTCCGCCTGCATTATTTACTTATATGCTCTTTCTTCTTTCCCACACTTCCACATTACACTTCTGCAAAGGGCAACCGCAGAAAAATGACTGCAAACTCTGTGCTTTATTTTAAACACTCCAGAGGAAGAAAATAAAATATATTAACGAATACTTACAATGGAGTAATATTTATAATACATAAATAAATTATATGTGTAATCCATGGCCATTAGATGCCAGAGGTACCACCTGGCAACGAGGAAGTTCCCAAGCTGCTGATGGAGACAGGGTGGCAGAGGGCCGTGGGGTGTTAATGCCTGCCCTGACGTGGCACTGCTCCCACTGCACATCACGGGCCTGGCCATGCTCTCCCACATCTTTTCCCACCTTCCAGGCCCAACCAGCAAAAGTTCAAGCCTGTCAAACCAAAGGCTACATGGAGGAGGTAACGTGGCGAAAGAGCCAAGCCAAAGCAGTGGAATGTTTTACCAAGAGCACTCTCATTCAAAGACCTGCCAGAGCAACGTCAGACATTTGCTTAGTCACAGCCCTACAATCCCACACCAGCTCAGGTAGAAGGGATATCAGGCCTCTTCCTCTGGTATTTCACATGGCACCAACTAGTGGGTCACCAGGCCAGTGAGAAGCAGTTCCCGACGAATTATTTGGTGATAGGTGGTTCTGACACTGCCACTGCTGCAGAGGCTGCCCTGATTGCTCAGAGAAAGTCCCCACCTCATTCATGAACGTAAAATCAAATAAAGAAAAATAAAAAAAAGGGAAGAAGAAGAATAAAAAAGCCCGGGTGCATCAATGTGCTTAGAAAAAAATTATGTCAGCATCTTACAGCATTGATCCTATTAATTAATCCCTTGAAGAATGGCCCCTCGCCCACAAACATATAATGTAATGCCGGCTTAATCTTACCTAAAAAAAATACAATGCAATAAGATTACTAGTCTGACTCTGCTAACTGTTACAGCACTGCTTAATCCTGCATTTTGGTGCTGTAACAAGCTCCTACAATACTGTACAGAGTTTATCAGAGCAGTTGCCAAGAGAGGAAGGACTTATATTTTAAAGAATATAATTCCACTGTCTTTTGTGCTTTTTATGTATTATGTTTATACAATGACTTTCATCCTGGAAGATCTCAAAGCCTATTGCCTGCTCCTGCTTCCACTGAAGTCTTCCTTTCAGGTTTCATATTGGAGCAGGATTAGAAATAAATATATATATGGGGGGGTTATAGCAAGAAGATTTGCCAGTGCAGGTGCTCATTTCTTCCATTCCCCAAATGCAGCTGGGAGGGGTGACACTGTATTGGCCCCCTCCTCCCAAAAACCTGCAAAGGAACCCATGTGGGACCTTGCTTTAAAAAGTGGGTGCAAACATGGCCTATGAAAGTATCATTCCCCTATTCCTGCAATCACTTTGCCTTCATCATCAGGCTCTACTCCCACCGGCACAGCCCCACTCCGGCAATGTACACCCGCAGCCACACATTTCCCAGTCTTCTCTGGTTATAGACATATTAAGCTTACGATGGAATAGGAGAAGAAAGCTCTGCTCCCTCCCTGTAATTATCAAATCAGCCCGAAAATGAGGAAGAATTGAGATTCCTCATTATAGCACATCATAAAACACGGCGAGGTCTCGTGCTCGCTGTATGTTATTGGCACAGTCTGCCAACAAAACTTTACAAAGAGCACAGGAATTCACGTTTGCAGAGATATTAAAGTCATAAAAGGGGAAATTTGTATTTTATTTTCCCACAGCCTAAATGAAGGTGAACCAAGCAAATTTGGCAAAGAGTGCTAGTCAGATGCCATTTCCCACAGCAGTGTGGTATTTTCCTCTGGGAATAAAACATTTTCCTTCAACTACTGTTTATAACTCTTATCAGTTCAACAGCAATAGAGCCATCAAGTCCAATATCTTGTGGAAAAAAGTCAAGGTCAACAAGTACTTGCATTTTCGTTTATCTTTAGCTGCAATTGCTACTGACATTCAATTGGGTAATAAACATGAGGACTGTCAAATGCTCTCAGCAAACAGGTGATCCAAAAGCTATCAGAGAGAAAGAGGCTACCGCCAGGTAATCAAACAATTCTGTTGCAACAATTATGATTTGAGTGCATTCATTTACAGAAGCAATCACCTGTCAAATTTGAATGAATAGCGTCAAACCATTCCCACCACTGGGGTAATAAGGGCAAGAAAATACAAGCTTATGTCTACTTTCTTCCCAACGAAAGCATGCTGGCATTAGCAATAGCCATCAAAAAAAGATAAATAAAAAAAATTCCAGTATCTTTAGTTCTGAATTAAATTATAAAAAAGTTATTTTAACATAGAGGAGATGTGTCCAAGTAACTGGATCTTGTGTCGGTGTCTCCCATGAACAATAATGGGTGTTTAGGAAAACCCTATAGAAAGGGGAGGGTACACAGATGCAGCTGTGTCACAGCTCTGACAATCAGCACTTGGGCAGCTTCCTGAGCCAGTGGTTGCATCTGGACCAGGGTTTTTAATAGCCACAGAAGGACCTACTTTTCCACGAATTGGTCTAATCTCTTTTTGTCCCCTCCTGATCTCCTCAGCACACTGTAGCAGTAAGTTTAACCCAACACATAAAACGTTATTGTTTGTTTTAAACCTACTAACACTCCAAAAAGCTTATGTGCCATCAACACCCACCCTTACTTCTTGCGTTATGGGACAAGCGCCCACTTCCATACTGATTTTAAAGACTTCCAACCTTAGTCATCTTTTTGTTTTCCCCTCGCAGCATTTCATGAGAGAGATATGAAAATGGTTTGTGCCAAGCAGCCCAATGGCACATCCTATTGCATCACTAATCCAGAAACACAGCATGTTTAGGGGTTTATACTCCCTGTGATAAAATGTTTCTCAAAAGAAACATCTCAAGATCACAACTTTTGCTTTTTCAGCTTCCAGTTTAAAGAGGTCAATGACACACACCTCGAAGTTTCACTCTGCCTGCAGCAGATAGCAAAAGACTCAGCTGAAACCACCAGGACCTGGGAGGTAAATGGGGATAGAGCTGGTGCCCTTAGGATGGGAGTATTAAGATGGCCTTTAATATGGGCTATATGGAAAGTGCTCACCACAACATAAGGGAAAAACATCCAGGATATATAGGACAAAAAACCCCACATCAAAATGAAGCAACCATGTTTCTAAATTAAATCACATCAGCAATCCTGAAAACACACTACTTAGGTATTGCTAAAACGGGGCATCTTGGACACTAAAAACTTCAAACCTATTTCTGCAACTTCTTACAACCAAACCTCTCTGTACCCCACCCAAGGAGGAAAGAAAGATGCCCTTCAGTCCTACACAGGAGCTTTTAGGTAACAGCCCAAGATGCGATTTAGCAATGTGACTTTTTTCACCACTGTTCCCTGCTCGGCATATCCAAGATCCTGCCCTCAGTAAGACACCTGGTTTTGTGCAGACACACTTTGGGGGCTGCAAAAGCCCTGCATCACTGATGGGATGCTCATTCCAGGGTCAGGACCATGTTCTTAAATACACATCTATGTATACATCAGCTTGCGCAGCCACACAGATGTTTAATGGGCTAGACATTTCTAAGTTTAGAAAAACTTGCCAAGAAAATAGAAAAAAAACAGGGGAAAAAAAGAACTCCAGCACATGGCTTTTGCTGCTTGATTACAGATAGGCCAAGAAGTCAGGAATATTTGTATTTCCATAGCCACTTTAAAGGTAAACAGTTTCCAAAGTCTTTTTCCCTCCTTTTGCTCTGCCAGCGATGGCAACAGCTTCAGCCTGAAGGATCTGCCTCCTGACGTGATCGCCTCTCTGCTCTCCTCCCAGCTGGAAGCTTTTCCTAAGCAAAGACTGGAAGTCGCATTAAACCGTGCTGAAACGGTTGTGCTGGTTTTGAACTGCTTATTATCTCTGGGGGCTGACCTGAAAAACAAGTTGGTGCTTAGACAGAGAAATTCAGGTTTACCCTGAAAGGCAAAGGGGAGGAAGGAAGGTTTTTTTTACAAGCAAAAAAAATTTCGTTTACGATGATGTTACCCACAATTGAGGCAAAACAAGCAACATTTATAAGCATTTTAAGTTAGCTTTGCCAAAACAAAAAGAAAAACGCCTGTTAATAACAGACATTTAAGCTAATGCAAGCAATTGAAATAAATACTGACATTGGGAACAGATTAATGCTCAAATCATGACAGACCCACTTCCAAGAGAGGAGTCACTCCCTTTTACCATACTGGAAGTGTAACCCTGCCTAGCTGAGCCACAGAGACTTAATGCTGCTGAAATCTAACTTTAACAGCTGAATCAGGCTGATGAGACCAAAAAAAAAAAAAAAACCAACCACCAAAACCTAAACCAGAAGGAGGAAAAAACCAGTTTCACGCCCCCCGGCTTTAGAGCAGAATGATAAATTGACATCATGTTGTTATGAGCATAATCCTCAACTACTCAATCACTGTTAAAAAATAAAACATGATTCTGGGGAGATAAAAATAATTAATGCTGGTGCTGCTGAAGAATACACACCTACACGAAGAGTTTCAGATAAATATGAGCCTGGTTTGAACCTCGTATCTCACATCAAAGGAAGAGGGTACAGGTGCTCACGTTGACTTAAAGCAAACTGAGCACTGCCCGCTTGATGGAAAAGCAAGAAAAGAAAAGGGGATGGCAGAGCCTCAGCAAGAAAACTGATACTGCTCCGTTTTCAAACAAGCCTATTACGCTTAATTCGGGATTCACAATACATAAAGCACCAGAAAAAACACAGGGAGCAGCCCCTGTTGACTAATGCCCTGTCTTTTCTAATCGAGGGTCACATCCAGTCTAACCGATCGCATGATAATGGCATCAGAAAAGGTCAATCAAAGACAAGCCAAAGCTTCCACTGCCTGGCTGACCTTCGGAGCTTGTGACAAATTGCTATCAGTCAATGTCAACTAATGACAGCGGCTCTTTGGCTAATCAATTGTTCTAAAAATGATCAAGAAAACTACTCGCAGGACAGCTCATTTTCACATCAATGCCTGTGAAGTATGAAAAGCTCATTTTTTTTTGAGTTTTTAATAAGCTCATAAGTAAAGCAGTTACTTGGTAACAGGGGTCACCTTAGTGAAAAGACAGAACCTTTGTCTGCCTTTTACATATTCTTTTATTACCATATTATAGTAAAAATATGCCATGCCATTACTATGCCAGAGGGCTACATAATAAAATAGGTAATACCTCATACTTTTTTTTTTTTTTTTTTTGAGATAAATACTTCTGTGGTTTAGGGGCCACTGTTTGGATGTAAATAATTGTCGACATAGTCTCCATGTATTTAAATGTAAAGCAATCACGGCTGGCACTCAGGTGACATGTCCACTCATTACTCACCCAAACTTCAAGTGACAGAGCTTGTAGTGAAAACCATGCTGCAAAATCCAGTGGTGCTGCTGGGAAGTGAAGGTCTAACAGCAGCTATGTTGTTCTTAAACCCACCCACCCCATGCGAGCGCAACTTATTCCAACTATTTCCGACAGAATTCACATTTGGTAGGAAAACCGCATGCTCCGAAACCCCCTAAGCCCTGCAAAAGCAAACAGACATTTCCGCCCTGGAAGGATTCTGCATGTAAAAGCCAACGTGGAAATGCACACAGGCTTGAGCAGTGGGAGATATACCATGGTTCTCCCTGTACAGCAAAGGGGTGACTGCAGATTCGTCCATCCCCTCATCCTACCTGCCTCTCCCAGCATTGTTTTCAGCCACTTCTCAAAGCTTCACAGCCAGGCCACGCTCAAATCTGCATTCATGCATTAAATATTACCAAAACAACAAACCCACACTGGTCTAAGGCTTGAGAAGCGCAAGCACAATGATGCTTTGCTTTTCCATAAGGAGAGCGTCCAGCAAAGGACATTGCAGGGCATCACACCACATGGAACCATTTGAGGAGACGCCGCGTTGGGAGGGAAACAAGGAGTCGTCATTCAGGCACGGCACTGCCTTTTACTTGGGTTTGCCTCTTTACTTGGGTGACTCCCACCCATGACACCTGTACTGCCAGAAAGGACCTACCCTGAGGAAAATACCCGTCACCAACTCATTGGCTCCCAAAGCAATTGCCCACCTCACCACGGAGAAGGAGTGGGGGGTGGGGGGGAAGCGCTAAACAAGAAACATAAAAACTTTTGTTTTCATCGGAGAAACTGCCAAGTGACAGCAGTTTCAGGTTACACCCTAAACCTGCCTTGCTATGGTAGTTTTTCAAATTAAAATATCTTCTGTGGCCTCAGCCACTCTCAAGCCGTCCATAGGCAAGAAAGAAAGGAGGCAGGGCAACACTTAAGCTCAGCCATAATTGGAAGTATGTGAAAAATGAAGTGTCAGTTCGGTCAATAAAGGGCAAAGGTGAAGGGGAACTGCAGCCCAAACTCGGTGCGAAATGTGCTCATTAAGACACCCAATCCGCGGGCTCCTGCCCACCTATCCCATTAGTCATCGGCCATCTGACCGCTTCAAATGCCTCCCCGCTCTTATTACTTTTCTTCTCCCATGTTAAAAAAAAAAAAAAAAAAGGTTGGGGGGGAAAAAAAAAAAAAAAAGGAGAGCTGGTATATAAATCCTTGCTCAGTCATCTGGAACATAATGTGGCCCTTCTCTCCCCCTCTTCCCGGCTCTGCCGCCTGCCTTTGCAGCCTCCAAACAACCGCCTGGAGATTCGCGGCAATAATAAACCCGATTGCCTTTTTGCCTATAGGTTGCTCAAACTCCTACAAAAGCCTGGGAAAAAAAAAAACCAATGTTGCATCCATTGATACATTTTTATAAAGAAATATCACTGCTTTCTATTCCCGGCTTGAAGGAGTAACAATTATTTGGAGGTTAAAAAAATGTTTTGAACCCAGGCTGAGGCCCGGACACAAAAAAGAAAATGGGAAAGAAACAATACGCACAAATAGGTGACACTGATGGATTATTTTGCTTTTTCTTTTAAGACATGTAGGAGTGCTAAACATGGGAAATAAAGAGCTACAATCTGATTAAAAGTGACTGTACCAGGGCTTTGTTCAGCATTTTCCTGGCCTCACTGTTTGAAAAACAAACAAAATAGGTTTCTCAATACACCAAAAGGAATCTTTCTGAGTTAGAAGATGCAATAAGATAAAATAGTGCTGGCGTGAGCTCAGCATCACCTGCCTGTACGTAAGAATTTGATTCTCTTCTTTTAAATAGAATTTGGCAAGTTATTTCTCCACTGCATAAATTCAGATCTCTTTGCACCATTTGTAGGCAGACCTTCAAAGGCCCTTCCCGTTAAGTTCAGAGCAATGGGAAAACTTTTTCATAATATTATTCTGCATTCCTGTACTATAACTATCCCCTATGATGACACAATACCAGGCCTTTAGGAGAGGTTGTGTCAACGTACTCTGCAACAACATACCCTGCTGTTCAGTGGCACGAGACCCCAGAACAGCTTCCTAGCGGTTAAATATGGATTTCTACAGTAGATCGAAGCAGCTGGGAGTCATTACTATTTACTAAGTAAATAAATTTACATGTTAAAAAAGACTTTAAAATGTTTACAGGAAAGAGCATCTCTCCTGTTTTCAAAGGCAATCATTCAACGTGTGCTGCATATCATCACATAAATAGGTTAAAAATACACTTTGTAAGGATTTGTAGGGATAAGCAAGGTAAAGAAGAAAAATCTCCAAAAAGTCCAAAAATAGTCTGGGTTAAGGACTAGAGGAGAAAAGTCTAGCTAAAGGGCTTCAGCTTTCCAGTCTGTGTGCCTCTCAGAAAATGCAAAGCTCACACGTACATCCTTGTGATACTTTCAGCCAGGTTGGAAACCTCGCCCAGAAGGTGCTTTTACCCACCCCAACTAGTGAAGTAGGCTGTGAGAACAACCTAAAACCAGACAGTTTTAGAGGGCTTTATTTCTGGTGATCAGATTTGCCTTTTTTTTTCTTTTTTTTTTTTTTTTTAAATGGCAAACGTGCTCTTGACAGATGGAACCAAAAGGAACTTTTACAAACTCCTAAAAATAGGGAAGCCCATAATATACTGAATATATGTCACGCAACACATGCATCTTGAGTTAGCTCCTATGCTCTCAAGCACAAGCTGGGGTCCCCAGCCTTTCGCTGCCACCCCTCCACAGCACCCAGTCCCTGTAGCAGTGCCATGCTGGCTCCTTCTGCTGCCAAGGAAAGCATCCAGCAGAGGTAAATTCAGGAGTTTAACCACAGTGTTGCACTTCTAACATCAGACCACAGAAGAAAAGCCATCAAAACACAGCATTTGGAAATTTAAGGCAGCTGGGGACAGGCAGGATATTTGCTATCTTTTTCTTCTCTTCCATTTTAGTCCTTCAGGGTCACATTTTTTGACTTCTTCTCCATAGGGAAAGGCTAAAAGTCATGCTTTGTTTTTTGGTTTTTTGCCTTTTTTTTACAGAAGGTGTACATGCAGCTGTGGGTGTACTTAGGTGAGATTCCCCCATAGTCTCAGCTATCAGAGCATTTCACATAAACAAGAAATAAAGCAAGGCTCAGCGAAACCACTGCTACCCTTCCCACATTCCTGTTCCTCAAAAACAATGCCATTTCCACAGGTGGCAAGTGGCCTGAAGGCAAGTCTTAGTAACAGAGACCTTCTGGACAGGGTCTCCTTTCCAAAACACCTTTCCCAAATTTGACCTGAGAGCTCCAGTTAGCAAATTCCCTTTTTTTTTTTTTTTTTTTATTTTAATCTTCCCTAACATTTGAATGCAATGAGCCTTCTCCACAAAACACATCTATCAAGCACTGGCAGCAATACCAGCCTCAGTAAACCACTGGGGTTTGGGTAAAAGTTCCAGACCTGGAAAAAGCATCACTGACAAGTCCTTCTGCAGATATTTAGTAGCACTGAGGCTTGACACTCACTTTACAAAACCCTTCCTGACTGAGTTTACAGCATGCACCTTGCTAGGAGCTGACCAGGATGGTGATGATGAGACATCAGATATGATCAGCACTCCAGACTACTAAACTGTCACATTTAGGAGAAAATGAAGCCTGAAAAAAAATCTTTAAAAGCACACCAGCAACTGAGTATCTCGATTTCCAAAGCAGTCTAGGAGCACGCTGGCAGGCCTCCCCACAGCTGTTTTGTCCACGCAAATATCCACATAAACACACGCACATCCGTCTAATAAAAGGAACAGCCCTATCAGAGTACAAAAACCCTCTCAAAACACCATGTTTTAGTTCAAAGCCTATTTTTTGCAGCAGCTTTTTCACCCTTAAAAAAAACCCCACGGATTTAAAGTTTGCTCCGAAAGCAAGGGGCTCTAATGAACATGTTGACACCACTTCAACTACAGCATTGTGAGCAGCACCACTAGAATATATACGTATACATACTTGAAAGAAAAAAGGCCCCCTGAATTTATGTTGCATATCATTTTCCAGTAAAAGTCAGAGGTCAGAAGGTTACCAGTTTCTGCCTCAGCTCTGCAACAGTTTACTATTCCAGGCCCCATTTTTACTAGGCTGTACTTGCGATGAAGTCAGCAACTTTTCTTTAAACAATAACGAGTCTCAAATACTTAAAATTCTATAAAGAGATGTACGTTAGGTCCATGCATATAAAAAATTAAAATATACTGGTTTAGTTTAAAAACTAATCTTGTTAAATGCAGACTTTGCAATGCTAATCAGTACTGCTCAACCTTTTTTTGGAAACACAATTCCTTTGTTGTCTAACAGCACTTGAATGAAACATGATCATAAAACCAGATTTAAAAGTATATACCTATTGTGAGTTCAGAGTCAACTTCAATAAAGCACTCTCTTTTATATTCAGATTAAGGATCCTTTTTAAATTTTAATTGCATTAAATTAACACGAAATCTGCTGCAGTTGGTCTGTTCAGAAAAAAGTATGAAGCATTCAAACAGCTTCTCAGAAAAAAAAAATCCAGAAATTCAGCGTCTTAGATTCAGAGTTTCTGAGACAGCACTGATTATTTGTAGTATGCCCCACTTCCATTGCATCAAGCTCGTTTCATACTCGCCCTGCTAAATCAGCTACTCTGGCCTGACACTCAAACAGAATGGTTTTGCATTCAATTAAATTGGAACTGAGTTAAAAAAAAGTAAATAAAAGCATTGCTCAGGATTTTGTCAAATGGGCCAGCTAACATCTCTCTTCTTTATACGCAGTGAAGTTTCGATGGCATCTTTGAAATATTAGCGTGCATTTCTACAATCTTAATTACATTTGGTTTTGAAGATTTCATCTTTTAACTCGTTTGAATGAAGGAAAAAAAAAAACCAAACCCTTCTCAATTCTTATTTTTATTAAGCATACTGCAAATTTGGTACATATGTTGCTCTAAAGTGTGCCTGCTGGCAGGGTCGAAGAAATAAAGATACAAATCCCTTTACTAGGAGGAGATGGAGAAAAAAGTGTCAAAAAAAAAAAAAAAAAAGGAAGATAGACCTTTCTCAGCACAAAACCCCTGGTACCAGAGCACATTTCAACATCAGAAAGAGAGTAACCGGTCCCTTGAGCACATCTTGCCAGCTAAGAAAGCGTGAGGGCTCTGTTCCTACCTTGCTCACTGCTGTTGTCCCCGCTGTGCGATGTGTGTCCTCCGCTGGAGGGTCCGGGGGTTCCCCCAGAGCGCGTTGATGCCGTGTCATC